>CM038720.1:18429714-18742214 GCA_021613375.1 Megaleporinus macrocephalus
ATAAGTGCCAAAATGGAAGGAATAAGCTGTACCACAATGTTTTCAGAGGGATCGACCTCTTTTATATACTTCAAACATATTCAATTAATTTAAATGCAATCAAAACAGTGAAATTCAGTAAATGAAAAAGTAAAAGATCCATTAAAACTGATTTAGCGCTGTTTGAAGTGCTGCACAGTGGGAGAGCAATATAGTCGTGCTTTGATTACAATTAAAGGTGGGCTGTATTCAGAGTGTGAAATACCCCCTGGTATTCAGGGGGACCTCAGTTACTCACTGAGAACAGAATGTTTGGTCTATCAGATGTTCTTCTGGAGATGCTATTTTCTAATTTGCCACATCTTCCACATATTAACTAGTATTTGACTCATTGACTCTTCTTCTGTATTCAGTTTGAAGAATGTAAATGTAAAGCTTTACAGATGTATCCCGGGTATAGTTACATTTGCTGGGCTATGAAGGACCAACTGGATGAACCAATCGGCTACAGCGCCACCCTGAGGCAGACCATTGCTGCAACTCTAGGAAGAAGCTTGCTGTTTGTAAACCAGATTCAGCATTTTATTTTTAAAATGCAAGTCTCTGATGGATTGTTTTTTAGTAAAGGGATGTGAAAACAGTGTAATAGAGCACTTGTTTTCTATTCTGCATATCGGTGCACTGTATTTCATAATTTTTCTTTGAAGTGATTGTATTCGTCACGCTGCCTTTTTTAATGTCACTTATGTGGAGCACAGTGGAAATAAGCTCCAGGGCTTCATTACGTCTTCATCCTCAGTGATTTTAACCCATTAAACGGCCAGAAGCTGCTGGCAGGTCCAGGCTTACGTTCCTCACTCCAGTAACATAAGAATAACTCGCTCAGCTTGCATTTTTTTATATAGTTATGGAATAAAAAGCATTATAATGTAATATGACTGGACTTAATGACGGGGTAAGGGGTTAATGAACGCACTGGCTGTGCTACAGTGTTACTTCTTCAGGTCATTGACTTTCAGTACTGGCCTCTCTGTAAGCACTAAGAGTTTATTTGAAGGGCAGGCTTGACAAATAGTGTTTCTAAAAAGTAGGTTGGTTAAAAAATCTCTTTCTTCTCTTCAGCTTAGTGCAAGAGCTACAAGGCTAACGCTACTAGAACACTAGAACTTAAAAGTTGCCCAAAACCTTTCTGTAAATACACCCCAAAACCTCTTACAACCCACTCAAGCCGTATGTAGGTCTTTATTAAAGTTGTGCAGACCTGTCGATGTGGTTTAAAACACCGCATGACTTAAAGTGAGCTATAAAAATAAACACAACTAGTTTAGACAGGCTTTGTGCTGAATTCTAATTCTCCTGCAGAATTCAAATTTCATCATGCGCCATGTGCACTTACAGACCCTAGATCACGTTCATGATTCCTGTTGTTTCTGTATATAAACTAATATCCTCAATTTGAATCTAATCTAAAGTTATTTGTAAAAAGAAAACATCAAAATCATGAATGGAATGTGCAGCATCGACATGGCTGCTGAGCTGGAAATCACCTCATTACCTGCTGTCTATAATGACCGGCCACTGCGTTGAGCTACATGCTGGTGTTTTGTCACTAAAGTGTCCTGAACCACATCAACAAGTCAACTCAGAGTAAAGGAAGTGCTGTACTCTAGACTATCGTCATGATGTTCTGGCTCTCGGGTTTCCAGAAAACGTTTAATAGAAAAGTTTATTTCTGCCTGATTATGATGTCTCTGTTAAAGCAACAATGTGCTAACTGTGGCTCATTTGGTGGTGATATATTGGAGATGTATCCACAGAACATATTTGGGTGACTACTGATTATATTTTGATCTGTACTATTGATTATAATAGTGTTTGCCCTGGACAGGCAGCCATTCCGTTACTGGGAAGACACACACACTCACACAAACACACACACATGTTTACACCTAGTATTTCCAAGTCTTTTGCCTGAGGGAGAAAACTGGACCACCCGGAGGAAACACACCCAGACACAGGAAGAACATACAAACTATAAGTCTTGTAGCTCTCGTAGTTCTAGTAGTAAAATAAAGGAGCAAATTATGGACACCAAACATTTCCTGGTTGAACTGGAGTAAGAGGAAAATCAAGTCTGGCTGTCACGTCATTCTGGGGAACTCCTTAAACTCCTGGTACTTTCTGAAAGTAACAGTATTGGTGTTTTGATCTGGGTAGTTGATCTTGTTTCACTTTCAAAAGAACTTGATATAAATGGCTTGAATATATAACCATGAACATTTGATGTGGTTTGATACAAAAGACTGCCGAGAGACGGCCTTCGTGTGTTCTTTTAAAGTGAAAGTAGATTTAGATCAAGCGGTAAGACAAACGTACACTCTCAGCTGAACAGTTGCTAATCTTACTATGTATGCAGGCAATGAGAAAATAAAAGCTAAGAAGAGCAGAAAGTCAATATATTACAGTGTATAAACTCAAACTGTGTTCCTAACAGGAGGCTGTGTGGTTGTTTTTGATGTTTAATATGTCCTCTCTTTGAGCAGCATGTCAAAACTGCCCCTTGAATTTAGAAATGTCCAGCACACATGCATTCTGCATTGCCCTCTTCTGGTCTCATATGGAATAGCATGTTCATCTTTATTCAGAACAGCACAGGGCAGGTGACACTGGAGGGATTTCTGGCGGTCTCCTGGGGAATGAAGCGACCGATCCGCCTCAAAATCCAGGATGAGAAACATTCTGACTGCTCCCAGCCTCCGAGCTTTTCTCCAGACCCCATCAGCCCACTTGGCAACAAGAGGTCATTGTCTTACAAACGATTTCTTACTTTGCAAACATACTTTATGTGCTTCACTCTCATGCATAGCTATTGTAATCATGAATATGCCATTAATATGGAACTGAACTGATTGTTTTCCAGAGGAATGACCCGCTGGGGAGAATTTGACAATCTTCATCACATTGATGAACTGGAGGAGATCCTTCAGGATGGTGCAGAGACTCTGAAGAGCTGCTCTACAGGTTTACATTTCTTTCAAAGCACATCATAGCTGCACGCTACTTTATAGAACTGTAAGAAGTGGATAATAAAAGGGTAAAAAAGGGGTAATATTATGGGAAAAAGGTAACAAAGATCTTTTTAATCACCCCTTAGTTCAGTTTGAGAAATGAGTAATAATTCCTTCATTACACCCTTTAAACACCTGAAAAGACTGGTCATTTATAAATATGTTATGGTGTACTGTCATATGAATCCCAGGCATAGTAACAGTTGCTAGGCTATGAAGGACCAATTGGGAGATTAAGCTTGCTACACCCTGTGGCAGAGCAGAGCTTCAGATATATATATATACACACACACATTTTTGGTCTTTCCTGTAAAGCTATTTTGGAGATTCTTTGGACAGTGACAACATATATATATATATATATATATATATATATATATATATATATATATATATATATATATATATATATATATATATATGTTGTCATGCTGTAGTCACTATTACATTCATATAATTAAAACAAATTTTTATGAATTTTTAGTTGTTTATCACTTGTCGATCTGGTTTGGTCTATGTAAACTTGTCCCCTAATTGTCACTGAATCCTTAAAATTACAAATTACATACGCACCGGTAATATTAAAAATACTAATATCGTATCTAAACTCTTTATCTATTTTAAATGCCCCACTTTCCATAAAGAAGCACTTCATAGTTCTACAATTACAGATTCTAGTCCATCTGTTTCTCTGAATGCTTTCTTATCTTGTTCTTCAATAGTCAGGACCCCACAAAGCAGGTATTATTTGGGTGGTGGATCATTCTCAGCACAGCAGTGACACTGACATGGTGGTGTGGTGTAGGTATGTGTTGTGCTGATATTTATGCATCAGACACAGCAGTGCTGTCCTTTATATTAGATCTATTAGACACCTTGTAACGTCAAACAAGACAGCTCATCTGTTGCTGCATAGTTAGTCATAGTCATCCTTTAGTCCTTTACCAGCGGTCACAGAATGCTGTTGGCTGGATAGTTTTGTTGGTGGACTATTCTCAGCAGTGACACTGAGAGGTTCAAAAGCTCCAGCTGCACTGCCTTGTCTCATCCACCACAACTCAGCCATGTCCTCCTATAGAATATGTGTCTGTGTGTGTGTATATATATATATATATACACGTGTGTGATTCTGACTGTCATTTTCTGTCATAGACTACAGTGAGTTTGACAGCAGGACGCTCAGAGCCCCACGCCCCAAAGCCATTATAGAGGGGAGTTCCAGCCTGTTTCGAACCAGGAGCGACGCCTCTCTGGTGACAAAGAGAGTAAAAAGCAGAACAACGGAGGAGAAAGAGAGGGACAGACAGCATCGCTTCTCCATTAACGGCCATTTCTATAATTACAAGGTCAGAGAACTGCAGAGAATTCAATGACAGAATTTGGTGCATCAGTTCGCAATTACCCGCAGCCACAGAGGTCTGTTATATGCAGGGTTTGATGGAAAGAAAGAGGATGGAGGTCAAGTCTTGTGCTTTCATCTTTTCAGACTTCTATCTTTACACCATCATACGGGGCAACTACTAACGTCCGCATCGACAGCGGAATGAGGACGCATGATGTCATCAGTCAACTTTTACATAAATTTAAGGTATGCCTTGCATATGTACTACTCGATTAGTTTTACAGCATTTAGCCTTTTTGTAAAATATATACTGATCATCCAGAACATTAAACCCTTTTTTGTTTGCACAATATCTGACTATTTTATCAGGTGAACTTACCATGTAGATGTACTTTATAATTCTACAATGACAGACTGCACTCCATCTGTTCTGCAAATACTTTGTTAGTCCCTTTTTACCCTGTTCTTCAATGGTCAGGACCACCACAGAGCAGAAATGACTTGGTGCTGGAGTATTCTCAGCACTGGTCTACCTTATAGGCGGAGCTAGACTTTTATCCTTGGGGTGGCCAGAAGGTGGCCAAAGCTATTTTAGGGTGTCCACAGATTACGACAATAAATATTTAAGAAACACAATCAAAATCTGTAAATGTTACACTGTTATAAAGTACATCTTAAGCACACAGAAGATAAGATCTGTATATTAAATTTGCAGTTTATTAACAATGTACAATATGTAAATGTAAAAAACATGCAAAAACAAATACAAACACCCCACAATCTGTCTGTTAGAAAAAAAAAAGTGATAAAAAAAACAGTGATGCCGTCTTAACATGAACATAGCTACCTAATGCCTAGTTCAAAAGAGCATAATTGTTTCTGAGCACAACCTTCACGTCACATTTCATTTCAAACAGCGCATGAATCAGCTAAATCAGCTAACGTAGCTAACGGTATTGCTCTACAGTCATTAGAGAAACAGAAAAAGAAAGGCCAGCACGCAGTCAGAGCTCAACACATTCTGCCCAGATCAAAGCGCCCAGAGTGAAATGTATGTTAATGTGAAGTGTGCGCTGGAAGCTGATAGTCATCTGTAGGCGAAATGAGATGTAACGTAATGTTAACGTTATCTAGATACTCGTGGGTGAACTGACATATCACACTGTAACATCAGCAAAATGTTAACTACAAAAAATCTCCTCTCTGAACATAACAGTGACTTTAAACAATCACTCTATTTCACCATCCATCACCAAGTAGGCTGCTGTTCTTCTCCCTCCCGAGCGTTTGACTCTCTTCTTCTCCTCCTTCTCTTTATAATGGTGGATTTATATAGACAGTGGGGTGGATTACAACTTTTTGTGATACATAGCGCCAACTACTGCAAAGGAGGGACCTAACAGTCAGCTGGTATTACCGATTACAAAATACAACGGGCTCTTTTTATCAAGACGTGCAGTGCCGTCATCTGGGGTGGCACCTGGGGGGTCCAATCAGATTTCAAGGGAGTCGTTTTCCTCCCCGGCCCCTGCTTTGGCTCCGCCCATGCTTATAGGTGTAAGTCGTAGACGATAACTCATCTGTTGCTGCACAGTTTGGGTTGGTCGTTTTTTTTAGTCCTTCATCGGTGGTCACAGGACACTGTGGGCTGGATGTTGCTGGTTGTTGGACTATTCTTAGTCCAGCAGTGACACCGAGTTGTTTAAAAAGTCCAGCAGCAGTACTGTGTCTGATGCATTCATACCAACACAACACACACTAAACCCCCACTACCACCTCACTGCAGTGCTGAGGATGATCCACCTCCCTAATAATCCCTGCTCTGTTGTGGTCATGTGGGGGGAAAGTACACAGAGAAACAGATGAACTACAGTCTCTAATTACAGAACTACAAAGTCCTTCTATATGTAAGTGAAACTGATGTAATGAACAATGAGTGTAGATACAAGGAACTTGTTTTAATGTTCTGGTTGATCCATGTACATTGTCCAGAAATCATTCATTCATTCATTTATATAAATTCCAGTCTCAAGTTTTTCCTCAAGACATTAGAAAGAATCCACTGTAATGAGGAAGGGGAAAAAATAGAGGTTGATTGCAGGCACAGAAAATAGGACCCCTTGCAAACACTTGGAAAACCTGGTAGACCCACCAATTGCTGTCCTCAATGAATTAACAACCCTTTCATCTTTAAGAGAGAGGAGGACGTCAAACTGAAAAAATCCACAAGTGTTTTTGTTTATTCTTCCACACCTTAACACTGTGGACCTGAAATAATGCATAGCTGTTCAAGAAGCCCTTTACTGAGAAAAGCAGACACATCAGCAAAGAAGCTGCTGGAGGTCAGACCTCAACCTTACTTAATGTGTTTGGGATTATTTGGATGATAAAAGGCAAAATATGCTAAACCAGACTAAAATAAATTGTGTTAATGGCTATTTGGACCATAAATTAAATGTTGATCCTGTGATTTTGACTTGTCTTGTTGCAGATAGAAAACGATCCAAGTGAATTTGCACTGTACTGCATTCATCAAAGTGGAGGTACGCATACATTAAATACTAATGAGAACCGTTACGCTGCATATCCAAATACACTACATGTCTTGCTCATATAATCAAGGATATTAATCAGGAATGCACAGTGATATCTTAATTACATCCGTATCAAGCCTATATTTGGCCAATATTTCAAACTGGTGTTTGATAGCACGATCATTAAATGCTGTTAGAGTGCACTGACTAAGCTACAGCAACACAGCTAAAATGTCTCTCAGCCCAGAGCACAAGAACAAAACTTCAGTCGGTTGATCAGCATCTTCTGAAATCACAAACATTCCACAAAAACAGCCCAAAAGCTACAACTATTACAGCAGCGCTGATGTGTAATCAAGATTGATGGTCATATGTTCTCTGTTGTGGAGGATGTTTTTGTTTTGACGGCTGCTTGAAAAACTTGAGCCACATTCCACCATCAAACTTAGCCATAATTATTTTTTCCACATAGTCCCACCTCAGCTACATAAGTAGTACATAAACAAAATGTGATGACCATCTGGACATCTGATGTGAGTTTTGTGAGTATTCTCAGTTTAACCCTGCTATTTTAAATTAGGGACTCACATATTAGCATAGCGTCACATAGCACAGCTCCAGTGTAGAATGCTGTCAGGGAGAGCCGATAAACAACAGGTTCATTTTTACTCTCTACTGGTATAAACTAAATCACTTAAATTACAAGCTGAGCTAACAGACTGTAAGTATTTGTCTGTGTATCTAAAAGACAGGCTGTCCATTTTAGCTACATGTGATCTACTGTGTCTTTCTGCAGCTGTAATTTAATGTAGTGATGGTGAAATGGTGAGCGCCCCACTGAGGAATTTAATTGTGCTCACAGTCACTGATAGTATAACTCCATTAAAGACAGCGGTGTAGAATTCTTGGATGTGACTTATCTAGAGCGTGGAGGCCTTTACAGAAGGTAGCTTTACACAACCAGGTGACATCAGGTACTGATGTAGAACATTGCATGAGGATTTGATTAAATATTACTGAGGTCAGGTACTGATGTTGATGCTGTTAGGATCTGATTGAGTATTAGTGAGGACAGGCATTGATGTTGAACATTGCTCTGAAGATTTGATTGAGTATTAGTGAGGTCAGGTACTGATGTTGAACATTGCATGAGGATTTGATTCAATATTACTGAGGTCAGGTACTGATGTTGAACATTGCTGTTAGGATTTGATTGAGTATTAGTGAGGTCAGGTACTGATGTTGAACATTGCTGTTAGGATCTTATTGAGTATTAGTGAGGACAGGCACTGATGTTGAACATTGCTGTTAGGATTTGATTGAGTATTAGTGAGGTCAGGTACTGATGTTAGATGATCACTACAGCCCATCCCAAACATATTTGATAGTATTCAATCATTCCAAATTGCAAGTCCACTGCTCCACAACAGAGTGCTGGAAGGCTTTATAACCTTCAAGCCCACACTTGGCGCTGGACATAGTTATCTTAGGCTCACGTGCAATTGTAGAGTGTGCCAAAAACATATACTGTCCACATTGGACACATAGTAATTATTCTTTCATGATATGCTCCAATTTTGAGACCCAATCTAATTTCTTCCTAAATTCAGTCTAAATTAAATAGTTACAGTGAACTGTATCAGGTAGCATTTAGAGTGTTTTGACACTAAACTCTTATTTTAACAGCTCATTTAAAGGCCCTTTTGATTTTTTTCATTTTAAAGCCTGCATGCTGCTCAGTTCCTCAGTGTTCTCAGCACACTCTGCATGTTTGTACTGCAGGGAAGAAGTGAACACGTTTCCATCTGTTTATGCAGACTAGCTCAAGGCTGGGTTTTGTTTAATCAGCACCTCACCCACTGGATTATAGGAGCTTTTCAGTTGCCATATCCAGAGGCTTGAAAAGACTTACAGCTCGTTCTGTGAGTTTGTCTGACATCGTATTAGGGCAGGCACAGTCATCCTAGGCACACAGTGTGCAGCATGCCTGTTTCAGTTTATCAGTGGTGTATGAGTCTGCATTTCCAGTTCTGGAAGAAACTAATACAGTATCTTTTAGTCATGAGGGCTTATCATACAAGCCCACTCTTCCTGATACTTTCTAAAATGTGTTTGTATAAGGAACTGATAGAGAGGAATGGTTTTCTGAAGAAATAAGGCAAAAACACCACAAGATAAGATATTGCGTAGCCTTATTCTCAGACCAGTAACGACGCTGACCAGATATGGACTGGTATTAGTAACTATATTATAGCAGTACTGACCCAAGCTTAAGTTATTTCAGGCATCCTTTGTTTTCTTCTGCAAACTGCATGCCTGAATCGTCATACTATTGTCTCTTATATGAAGCTGTTATCTTTAATAGATAAACAGATTTGCATATGTTCATTCTGACACTGTATAACAATCTATTATCTTCAAAAAATAGATAAAAAGCTATGACATACTTTGGTTGTTCTCAGGGTTTTCTGTTTCCAGGGAACTATGTCTGATATTCTTTCTGGTGTTTACATGATACTTCCTTATATGGTACAATAAAGAAACCTATGAAAGGTATGAAAGAGTTCCTAAGGTCATGGTTAGTGTATAATAATAAGAAGAAGCTAGGCTGATTAGTTCATTAGTTCATTAGCAAACTTCAGAATAAAAAACATTGTCCTCCAGTTTTGTATACACTAATTTTATGGACATTTGCTTTGTCAGAAATAAATGTGGTGCACCCGCTGCCCTTTCTTATTTTGTGTTGCTGCTTATGTAATCCCTAGATTGCTTACTGTTAAGCTGACAGAGAGAAAAAGACTACATGAAGCCCAGTCTAAAAGGAATATTAACAGACTGAATATTAATAGAATATTAATATTAATATTAATATTAATGAATAGACAAAAAAATTATATTGCATCAGATCAACGTCTACACTTATGCTGACTCAATACGTCAATGTTAAAGGGGTCACTTGTAACTAATAGTGGAAAGAAAATGTTTAAAATCAAGATTGCAGATATTTATGTCTTAACTGTAAAGTGTGAGTAAGTATACTATAAAGTAGGAGTGTCTGGCTTTTCCACTGACTATGCTCCTAAAACCAAGGGTACTACATAGCAGAACAATGTGCATGCTTAAATGGTGTATTGGTTTTTCAGATTTTTCTCAGCGAATTTGTTGTATATGATTCTATATAATACCTTTTTGGTGTACAAGCAAAATGTAGCCAAACCTAGAGCCTAGAACTGTAGATAAAAACAGCCTTTAATGAAGCCCAACAGCATGTACCAAAGCAGCACATCAAAACCAAAAACCACTATAATATACAGACAGAGGTCCATATTGCTTTCTAACCTTAATGAGATGAGGGCAGGACAGCAAGAACGGTGTCTTATATGTACACTTAAGCTTTAATCTATGAGTTTCAGATGCTGCTGGAATTTAGTAAATATCACAGCAGTTCAGTTTATCAGTTTTAGCTAAGACGATGCAAAGCGTCACAGCTTTTAGGCCAAGACTATAGAAGCAGATAGCTAAGCAAATGGTGTCACGCAAAGAAGGTTGACTAGTTGCATGGAAATGCTAGGCTAATGGCTAACATAACCCCACTGGCTTTTCCTTCCACTCTCTTTTCCCTCTTTAACCCATTACAGTCTGATGTGACTCAACAATACATTTAACCCAACTTACCCCAGACTGCAGCTTGCTACACTAGAGTTGAAGAAATCAGCAAGTTTTGCACTGTTTGTATTTCACATCATCACCATTTATTTGCACGTCAGTATAATGGCAGTGACAAAACTAATGAAGCGCTACATCACACACTACTAATAGAACTGCTGTCTTTACTAAAGAACAATTGAAGACCCATCCTTTTTAAGAGTGTAGGCTCTCTAGGTGGTGTTAGATAGATCCAGAAACAGAGAATAAATAAAGACTTCATCAGCAGCCAACTTTAGTGAGCATTAGCTTGTTAAATCTTCTGAAGAGGCAGCCTCTGTTATTCTGTTATTCTGGCTATTTTAAATAGTACAGCCTTATGATAATTTCATTTGTTGTTTTTTTCTTTCCTGTGATTTACCAGATATTCATCATCCATTTGAAACACAATTAGTTACAATATCCCTACTAAACATCTCGACTATGTATGGAATGTTTTGTATGTGTTTTTTGGGAGGGGGATGTCTAAATTCAGCTTATTTGCTATGATCTACAGAATGTAAATATCTCCATTTTGAGAATCAAACCTGATTTTACTTCATAATCTTGACCAAAGAAAGAAGAAAGCTGAGCAGCTCAGATCTTCCACTGTGGGACCGTTTTCTTCAGGGACCCTCAGAGAGCATTGCAAGAATATTCCTCATGGACACGGATGAAGAAGAAATAAGCATGGATGTAAGTATAGTTATATAGTTTTATAAAGTCCTTCTATGCTGTATACACATCCTAAGTTACCGAATCTAACTAACTGATGGTTTTTAGGTGGCACAGTACGTCAATTTAGAGCTGCCGATTCTGCAGCGGGTTCTGCTAAAGCTACAAGAGGAGGAGAAACTAGAGATACAGCGTATCGTCTCTAAGTAAGGATGACTGAGAGATGCTTACACTTGTTTCAAATCTAAATTATGGGGCAGATTTCTTGTTTTGCACTGTGACAATTAACTGTATATGCCCAGCAGCTATTTAGTATATGTTATAAGAGCTCTGTTAGAAATATATACATACATCACTACTGGGTTGTTACAGTGGAAGCTATAGTGGTTTGCAAAAGTTTGTGCACTTCTGGAGTTGCTAATGGATAACTGAAAATTGACATGAAGATAAAAGATAATTCGTTAATATTACAGTTTGTAAACACTTTTTGTAAGACATTAGTTTCTCTTTAAAGTGTCTGTCCACAGATTTGCAATGATGTTTATGTTTGTAAGAGCCACAGCAAAACCTTCAGCTTGCACCTCTTGAGGTAGTCCACTATGGATTTTGAGGTGTGTTCAGAATCATTATCTTCTTTTCATCTACAGCTTTTTTACCCACAGTGTGATGTAGGTATGCTTCCATTTGCTGGTATATAATTTAATCTATTCTTTCCTCCACCAGTGATGTTGAATTTTGTGGTGAGGATGCACAAAAGGGTTTTTGTCTGATGACGCTTCCATAAAAGATATATTTGTTCAGGTGTTGCTGCACAGTAGGACAGTGCAACAACTCTCCAGAGTCCGCGGAACCTTCACGAAGGCCTTTTGCAGCCAAATAGGTTTCCAATTTGCAATCCTATGAGCTGTTCTCTCAGAAAGGAACTGCGAAAACTGCTGCCTGAAAACAATATCTTCTTACAGCTTCTATTGCTTTATGGGCATCAGTTGTTGTTGTTTTTTTGCAGTGGCATGGCCGACACACACACTGATGGGCAATTTAGACTGACCAATCAACCTAACATGCATGTCTTTGTACTGTGGGAGGAAACCCACTCAAGCACTGGGAGAACATGCAAACTCCACATAGAAAGGCCAGAATGGGAATTAAACCCAGACCCAGACTGTGAGGCGGCAGTGCTAACCACTACACCACCGTACCGCCAAGAAAAGCATATTTGAAAGCAAAATTCATTTACCTATTTTAAACCAACTTAGAACAACCAACCCTGCAACAACCGATAAGGCACTGCCCAGTGAAACATTCTTATTAATCATTTTTGTGTCATAAGTGTTTCAAAACCTAATAATGAAACTGTGTTATATGCACTATAATGTTATAATTGCTATGATACACTCAAGGTAGTGCTGTACCATGTGCCCTGATGTGCTTCTGTCAAAGTGTTACTGCATAAACAACAGTGCCTGACTTCACTTATACTGAGTGAGACTGAATGTGTTCAAATTATCACAGCAACACTTGAGTTCCAACATCTTATGTAAAGCCTTAGTATAAATACAGAGTCTGTTACTGCAGTAAAAAGCAAATTTGCTATAAATAACTTCATTTCTGGAGGAAATGTTGGATAAGGACACGCATACAAATGTTTGGACATGCAGCTTGTCAAAGATGTTATGCATTAAATTAATGCATATGAACAGTGGTTAACACTCTGATTGAAACAGTAACTGATGAGTTATCTTTCATTATGCAGGTACAGGCATCAGCACAAGCTCCTATCACACTGCCTGAACTCAAAGCTGACGTCGAAGTCAGAGACGACTGTGTAAAGAAGGCAGAACTGTGTGGGAGAGTGAACTGCGCTCTTCCTGCCAGTTCCACCCTCAGACCGATGACTGTTTTGTACTGTTGAACGGAATGATGTAATTGTACATGTTTATGCTGCTACTGCAGCTGTGCTGTTGTCATTAAAATGCTATAAAACTCTGAATCTAATTTCGTTTCTCTGATCAACTTTTTACTATAAGGCTCTTTTGTGTGGTAAGTGTTCTCAGTGAAGAGCGACTTGGAATCAAGTGTGGAAATCCAGCCTGAAAAAGAAATGAGGAAAGGGTTGCTTGGAGACGACTGGAAAGAGCAGTGTCATGACTGCAAATGATTAATGGTGGTCCAGCCGGTCGCACCGCCGCAGCAGTCTGGCAGGCGGGCTTCTTTCAAACGGGTGCCAGATCTCTCCATCATCACTATTACTCACCATAGAAACCAGAAGCCAGCCAAGGCTGTAATACTACTGGTGTGTTTTGCTGCTAGTAAAATTTTTGTACAATGCAACAAAATGACAGACAGTCTGAAGTCATATCTGTTTATTTCCATAACTTATAAATTCATCTCCATTTCCAAGTCATTACAAAATGTAGATTTTACATTTTCTTAGGGTTTAGTATCAAAATAGGACTTCCCTTCCAGAGGGAGCCATTCTCGTTTTAGTACCTCAATAAACCTCTAGTCATTCCCTACAACAGTTACACATCATCTATCCCTCCACTCCAACCGTGACAAAGGATCCTTTATTAGAAGAGACCACTTTAATTTATACCATTTCCAGTCAAAACGTTCCATTAAGTACTTCATCTTTCTGCATAAGCAAAGCAGAAAACAGAACAGGCTGCAAAAGCTTCCAGAGGTAAATTGATATCAGATGTTTCAGTATTTAGAGGTTTTATTAGCGTTCCATTTTTTTACTTACATTTTTTTAGTAGATCTGAACCTGAAAAGTTTTTTCAGTCTTCCAGTCTGCTTGTTCTGAGAAGAGAAGCTTCTTTGTTGGATGTGTCTCCTTTTTTCAGTGAGGGGCTTCTTGAACAGTAACACAGCCTCTCAGATGCACAGTATTCAGTTTACTTCTCACAGTGAAAGAATGGACAGAAACACAGAAAGCTGGACAGACAATTTTAACACAAGTCAACTTGTGTTAGGCTGTTTTTCTGACCTGGGTCGGTGCAATGCAGCACTAGTGATACAACTTTTTCTGAAAAAGGGACCAGTACCAACTGTCCATGACTGAACTACAGACGTGGGAAATGTAGTATTTCAAAATAGTTGGCCAGCGCTAGCCAATGTTAATGGAGATGTCACTTTCTTGGTTTTATTTGCTGCCTAACTGGTTTTAGCTGGTTTAATAGGTCTTCCAGGTGTTTGTTAGGAGTCCCGTTTTTTCTAGCTTTTATTCATTTCTGGAACTTCACTTTTGGAAACTCCTTTTTGCCCTCTTCCTTATGTAAGTGGACTATCTCCTGAAAACGGATAACTTGTACTTAAAGTCTGTTTTGACTGGAAATATTAGAAATGAAGGGAGGTCTCTGGCTTCTGCTTAGTACTGTAGATAAGCATAGTCTCAGGGCCACATTAAGAGGAGGATAATTTTTTGCAGGAGAATGTCTTCACAACGTACTGATCATTCCTCGGGTTGAACTCAACCTCAAATTTGCAAGTCAGCCGCTGAAGGAAAAAAAGTATAAAGATGATAAAACAATACAAAGGCTGTGCATTCCTTGTCAAACACAGTAATGATGGATTTTATAATCAAATCAGAAACAATGATAATACCTTTCGTCCCAAGGCACAGGTTTCCAAATCCGCTGGCTCAGTTTTTGGGCACTTTGTTTTCCCGATGGTTGCTTCGATCTTAAAGTTGACCATGTTGGTGACCTGCAGACACAAACAGACCGCTCACAGACTGTTGGCTGTTACCAGTAGACTGATCAAATGCATCTTAAATAAAGCCACTTTTCCACTGCATGGCACTACTCGACTCTATGGCTAGCTGCAGCTTTGTTTTCCACCACAGATATAGGACCACCTCAACGTAGCTTGACAGCATAAAGGAGGCGTATTTGGTTCAGAAGATGCAGCAGGACAAAAGACTGCTGGAACATACAGGAGAATTTGGGAAAGAAAAATTACATTGGAGAGGTCTGCAGGATCACTAAGAACCTCAACAGAGATGATACGAAAAGTAGTACCAGACACCAATGGAAAACCGAAAAAGCAGAGTCGAGTCGAGCCGTTAGCACATTGTAGAAAAGTGTATTAAATGTAAAGTGTTATCATCGGTCAGAGAAAACAGCAGTGTACCTGTGTGTGTGCAGATGTGATGTCCAGAAGCTTGAAGTACTTCTTAGCCTTGGATTTCACGTTAAACTTCTCCACACCTCTTCTAGCAGCTTCTTGGACATCGGGTGTTTCAGAGTGGACTTCGCTCCAGCCTCCCAGGGGCTCCACAAATCCTGACAGAGGAGAGCAGGATAGGCAGGCCAGTGTTCAGTAAGGTCAGGCGTTTTTAAAGGATATTGCACATCAATGACATGTTGCAAACACTAGTGATTCATGTTTTTTTAATCTCTCTCCACATCAGAGCTGCATCATCATGGTGCATTGTGTAAGCTGAAAGAAAAGCGTTACATTCTTGAATGACTAAACTCTCCACACTGGCTGTTGTCAGGGGTTCTTTAGTAAAGACAATGATTCTTTATAGAACCATTTTGCATGTTTTAATGGTTCTTTGTATGGTGAATGTGATGTATAAAGTGGCAAGGTTGACACCCTTTGTGGTGCTAAATACAACACATTTACTCCATCAGTCTTGATGCAATTAAGCATTTAAGCATGCAAATTGTTCTATATAGAAATCTGACGTGACTGAAGAACACTTGAACAATCATCTTGTGCATGTTTGTTATTTTAATCAGATTTTTGTGCTCAATTAAGGGCAACGCATTTTTTCAAACTTTAAAACAAATCAAGAATTGTCTTTTCCTAAAACAGGCTTTTAACATTGTGATGTCACACAGTTTCCAACAAAATGACCATTGGGTAGAAGTTATATGGATATGTTAGATATGTTTATGAGGAGATAAAATATTACCCATCTGCATAATGAATGACACAGTTGAAAAAAAAATCTAAATATGGAAAAATTGTGAGACTATAGCTCCACTCTCACCTCAGATCTAAAAACAAGTAAAACCAAAAAGCTGCTGGTGTTTTCAGACCAATAGACTAAGTCCAGACCTGTGCCCATGTGTTTGGGCATATTTGGACGGTGAGAAGCAGAAAAAAAGCTTAACCAGCTTCCAAAGCTTTGAAAGGGTGTCTCTCTGAGGACCTGAAAGTGAGAATCTTGATAAGAATGGAAGCTATAAAACTGTAAAAAGACATGAATTCCTGTTAAGTAATTTCCTGTTAAATACATATATTCTACTGTTTTTCTGATGTTAATATTACATTAATGTTTCTGATTGTTGGTTGTAGTTCACATACATACATGAAATGTCATCAACCTTTGGTTTAGTTGGTTGGTTTTTGAAGAGAGCAGCAATATGCTGTCTTTTTTAGCCAATCCGTAGTCATTATTTGAATTCTATATACTAATTGGAATTAAGATAACATCACCATTATCACCGTCTTCCAGAGGAAAGCTAAAGCTGTCATTTACCGCCATTACGCTACAGCAGTGAACAGCGTTGAAAACCGTTTCAATGAAAGCCATTTTTGCCACCTGCAGCTCCATAGTTTAGATATGTGTATTAAAATGAGAAACGCTTTTTTTCACTTTTCCATAAACTCTTCCAGGCCAGTAAAACAGGAGCGAATAGAGTCAAGACAATAGTCTGAAACAAGCACAGGTGGCTGCAGCAGCAGCGTGTAACCTATAAACTAACATACTGCACAGAGCTCAGAGCACATTCAGCCAGTCAACATTCTGTTTCTTACAATTCAAACTAAACATACTGCATTTTCCATAAAGCGGAAACTTTTATTCAAAGTATTCTGTGGAACAAAAGCATTGAGATTTAAGGCAAAATGCAATATAAAGAGAACCACTGCTTCCAGCTTTGTTCAAACTTTGGTGTTAATGAGCTGCTGGACATTTCAAAATATTTCTGTACACACAAATACATAATTACAGCTAAAAAGATTTGTTTTCTTGGTCAGTATTGGTGACCTTTGGTAACATTTGCTGTAATTTGTGACTAACTAGGCAGAACATAACAACCGCCCAAGTATTATAAAATAGTTATAAAATCTTAAACTTATTGAGTTTTGGAGTTTTAGATCTCATCAGCATGTATGATAGATTTTATCAAAACTTATGTAACAGTTTAATGTGATGGTCCAGAGCTTGGCTGAAGCAGGGGGCTGAAATTGAGGTGAAGGGAGCTCAGCACAGTTTTCCTCTCCGCTCTAAAGAAGTCAGCTACAGCAGTGAGAGCTCTCACATCCCTTTAGGCCAGACTGCATGTGCCCTGGAGCCACCAGAGAACGAGTTCTGAATGCCTGTATCTACATTTCTATGTTTGTGTAGACATTCTAAAGCAGGTTATGTTTTCCACATAGGTTAAGTTTTTCTTTTTTATTAATTTTTCATGCCTGTATAAATGTTAAACACATTATTATATAAATAACATTTCATTTAAACACTAACCAGGCTAATCAGCTTGAATGTAAAGTCTTAATGTTTGCCTTCTTTATCCTGAACAGGAATTATTATAATAATAAAAATGACCATTTAACTATAACAAAGTCCACTCACTCCTTGTAATGGGTTCCTCCTCCACTACCGGTTGGGCTTGGCTTAGCTGGACCGCTGAGAGAAATCCAAACAGCAGGACGAGGAACAGATCCATGATTTTAGCTGTGTGCTGTCTAAGGCAGTAACGAAGAGAGAGTGAGGGAGACTGAGAGAGAGAGTGAGGGAGTTCCTCTAGCTCGAGAATGTAAAGCCAGGCTGATAGATCACACCCTTCCCGGCAGGGTGGGAGGAGTGTGTGAGCTTTAAAGAGTGCCAGACCTTGTGTATATACAATGTGTGTGTGCGTGTATACAGTGAGTCAGGGGATTTGTGTCTACATACATGCCGTGCTGTGCTAAAATCAGAGACCACCTGTCAGTTAAAACATTTATTTAAAATGTTTTGCTGATTTATAAAATCAGCTTCAGAGAAATGCAGAAAACATATTCAACAGAAAAGCCTTGACAACTATATATGATATGAGATGTTTGGGTGCATCCACTCTTTACCTTTAATACATCTTCCATTCTTTTCCAGGAGACTTACAGTTCCCCAAAGAGCCACACCTCCAACGTTCAGGCTTAGAAGTTGTTAATCCCAAACACATTCATTGATGTTGAGGTCTGGGGTGGTCAGTCCATCGTTCTGAAGATGCCAGCAGCTTCTTTGCTTGATAAGAACATACTGATCTAGGGGATTTCTTCCCGGGTCATATGTGTTTTAGAGTACTGGCTATTACATCATGTATAGAAATTCTGTAGAAATCACCAGCTCCAGATGTTGTTCTATATCCTCAGACTTGCACTGATCCTCCACCGTGCTTGAGGGATGGTCTGAGGAGTCTTTCATAGTTTCTGCAGTGTCTATACTTCCTTATATAATTTCTAGAGATCTCCATAAAACCTTGATCCACATCTCAGACACCCTGTCCTGGTGTTCTGCTGCAGATGTTCTTGCCTGTCTCTATTTCTCTGTGAGAGTTTGTTGATGGCTGTACATCCCATAGCATGGAGTTAATCTGGAAGGATGGACAAAAACACCTGTGGATGTTTCCTGTCTCAGCTCAGCTTTCACAGCTTTAAATGCTGTTTATCTGGTGGGGACAGTTCTCATGGTGTACCAGATATTCCAGGTGGTTGTTAAGATTCCCGTTTTCTCCTCTGTAGCTTTTCATGGCGTTTAGAAAACTTCCACTGCAAGTGATTTATTTTATATCTACCCCCACATCATGAATAAATGAACACCTTGTGGTTAATAAAAAATGTGGGTTGACTTTGGCCCAGTATGTGGAAGTGAGTTTGCAGGAGGAGAATGAAAAAAGAGAGACAGAGAAAGAAAAAAGTTAATCTTATTATTGCCTTAAGCCTGAAGCCTGCTGTCCATACGCTGTCAGCTTTATTGGCTTGTGTGAGCAGCCTACCTACACTTAAACACAGGTGAAGTAAACACAGTGTGAGTAAAGTGACCTAAATCTGTGGCTCAGCATGCCCATTCACCAAAACTCTTTGGTATCAGTATGAGCGTCTCGTTGTCCGCGGTCTGTTTCTAAAAATACTTTAATGAGTCATGCGATTCCGACTGCCTTTCACATCATCCACGTTCAAACACAATGTGGAATGTGCTACATAGTGACACACCTCGCTGGCGCACAAAAGAGCTGGCAAAACAAGCTGACCGTTCGTCACATAAAGGCTGAGTTTTGCTGTTATACCAGAACATCAGTCTAAAACTCCAGCTCTAATTCCTGTATTCAGTGCTTTCCCACATTGCATTTTATATTTACACGCTTGGGTAATGCTTTCTTTTACAGCCCACTAAGCTCTAGGTATTTACAAGGTGTGTAGTTGGCATAGTACTGTGTAATTATTTTGGGTAACATGATGATAACATTCGAGGCAGTTTAAACTGGATTGGGTAACAGGTCCCCTATTAATCTAATAAAGGATGTAGGAAGGCTGGCTTTCCTTAGTGAAAATAATGCTCAGTTAGTCTGCTGTAACAGTTTTGTAGAATTAAATCTTAAATGTCAGCAACAATAATATAGACAGTGTCACCGCCATTATATTGGTTTAGGTTTTGATATGGGGAACATGAAGTGTATCTCAACTTCTAGTAATCAGTTTCATGAAGCAGCCGGTCAACACAATGTCATCATAAATGATTGATCTCACTGGATTAATAGACAAGAATACAAAAGTGAAGGTGATTTATTGGATGTTTGAAAATGAGAGTTTTTCATGCTGTCATTGTTTCCTGAGCCAAAAAAATAAACATGTCTCTGAGAAAATCTGTCTTAACTACCCAGCTAACGGCAACAGTTTATGAAAGGCTGCTTGTATTATCTTTGTGTCTTTGAGTGTTTATGGTCTCTATATAGAACCATTGTGTTTGCTTAAGAGCACGTGAACAACCATCATTTTTAAGACTACATGTGTAATCTACGTTGGGAAAAGCACACGGTCAGCAGAGGACTAGGTTTAATCCCTTTCCAGGAAACCGACCCAAAAGAGTCAAGTGTGGTCAAGAGTTTGACGTTGAGACTGGATAGAGACTGGACATTCCACACAAATCCAATAATCCCTTACAAAATTCCTCACTATAGAAAAAAAGAATAGGTCTATCCCAAATGGTGTCCCAAACTTCCTCTACACCTTGGTGAGGTCTTGGGCCTTTTTGGATGGCAGTGTTAAATGTGTGCCTCTGGGACCTGCACAAAAGCGAAGATGGTTTACAAGGTGGTTGAAAATTATTTATTATCTTTATTATTTTGTCATGTTGTCATTGTTTCCTGAGCCAAAAAACAAAGATTCAAAGATTACGTCTCTGAGAACAGTTTGCAGTTTATAAACAGCTGTTTCCTCCAGCATTTGTTGTTCTTTGTTATGCAGCACTTCTCATGATCTACTTAGTCAGATTGTTCATTATCTCCTCTGTTGATGCCCCCTAATTTACACAGAGCTTGGATTCCTTTGGGATCTAAATGATTAAATGTATTACTGGAGGGGAGACAGAGATGCACTGCTCACAGGATTTACAGTGCTTCTAGGACAGAATGAGCAAGACAGCAAGTACAAGTGTAACAGCTATCCTAGATTTTTTAGGTGGTGATCAGCAAAACAGCTTCCAAAGCTACTCACCAACATGCCAGTATCTAGAACATAGGACCGGTCAGCCCACTATTCTAGGAAAACCAGCAGATTCTTTGTTTTATTTTTTAATTTTCTCTTCTTGACAGCTACACATCTTTTTATACCCATAAAGGCTGTATGTGCAAAGTTTGTACCATCTGACATGAGGTCATGTGATATTTCAAACTGAGATCATGCAGCTTATTGCCGGCTTATTCAGTCATAATACATATTGCAAACTGACGCTACCCTGAGAATAAAGACTGCTGTTTATTTCTGATACAGATTAAGCCATGCTGTATCTTTGTTAGATTGTGGATGGGGAGCTTTAATCCAGCACTGGGGTTTTATCTGTGCTGAAACCTGGCCTAGAGAGTGCCTAAGGTCATCCATCTCTCAAGCTGAGCTACAGGTAAAGACAAATGCTGAATGTGTGAAAACAACTCCTTGCACCTGAGGAGATTTATTTAGAGTCTGGAATCCTTTGGTCTAAGCCTGTACTCACTTTGGTCATGTTTGTGGTCAGTTACTGCCTACAGAGCTTTACAGGATCCCCTGAAGAGGCAACGAGGATGAGGTGATCTGTAAAGCTTTGCTCTGAAGCTCTTGCACTGAAACGACCTGGCTATCTGGAAAGCTTGGCTGAGCACTGAAATGAACTCCCAAATCCCCCCCTACCCAGTGTGACTTCTTTGGTTATCTAGGTTAACATGCAAAGCAGTTCATCTGTCATGCCTGTTTAACCGGAGAACTATGAGACTTGCATTATAAATTGCATAAAAATCTATAATTAGTGAAAATATGAGAGCATGTAGTTGAATATGGTTATGCTAGTAATTACAAAAGACATTTACAAAAACTGTGGACTGAACCGGCTCTTATTATTCCAGGCAGCAGTTATTTCACGCTTTTGCTTTACAGATCTTTGAGCCAACAGATGGCAGCACTCAGTTTAAACACCATTTGAAACCACTTCCAGTTTGTCTTTACATGTTACGTTTACACTCTTTAGAAAAGAGCCAACTCTCCACAACTCACTTGCATGGATCTCCACAGTTATTGAAAACACTTTGCGGCTCTAAGCAGCTTGTTTTTTTCTCCCAGTGTTCTTATATTTTTTGAAGGTCCTTAAGACTCCATATGTGTAAGCTAGCTCATCTGGTCTAACATGCTGCTATTTTTTCAGCTGGCTGACATACATCACAACTGCCAATTTAAAGGAAAATAAATTCAAATAAAAGTATTGGCATTGGACTGGATTTGGTATTGTTTGTTAATTTCTGCAAGTCTAAAGACTACAAAGTTCTTAGACTAAAACATGGTTCTTAAAGCAAATTATTCTATGTAGAACCACTTGCATGCTTAAATTGGTCTTTGACATGACAAAAGTGTTTTTCAGCTCGATAATAATAAATAATAAACCAAACTATTGATGTATATGGTTCTATATAGCACCTAAAAGGGCTCTGCTTGACATCATACCCTTTCGTTGTTTTGAATTTGCGCTTGTTACTCGCTTCAACAAGATGTAAATCATGTCTTTTTGGCTAATCTTATAATTAAGTTAATATTATAATAGTGTTCTATTTTATCTTTATAAACATTATTAAAACCAAACCAAACATTTTCCAAAAACAGAGATTACATTATATATTAGTATAAAATCTACTAAAACTGTTTCGTTTAGCACGACCGCTTCATTGGAGCTTCATTCGATTCGACTCGGCTAAACTCGGCTAAGCTCGGCTCGACTCGGCTCTGACTGTTGGCGCAATGCACGGTGGGTATTCCTGGCCAGCGGGTGCGTTGGTAGTTCCACACAGACAGAGAGCAGCAGTGCTGGAGAGAGAGGAGGAGAGCAGAGGAGAAAGGAGAATGTTGTGAGTGAACAGCATTTATTCCTGTTTTGTTTTATTGTATTCTCATTGAAATATATTTAGAGAGGTTTAAACAAGTCGCTTACTTATTAGCACTGAGCGGATATTTACCGGCCGCCTGCAGCCTGTTAGCCTTTAGCATCTTCGCTAGCGGTTATATCAGGAAGGCAGCTGTATGTTAGCCTCTTATGTAGTATAAAAACGGCATCCCTCATCGGCCTGACAGTTTCTGCAAGGATTTTATTTGTCATTGAGTTAAAATGCGTCCTTTGTGTGATTTTAGATTGATTTCCGTAGCAACTATTTGCTGTTAGCATCAACATCTTTCCATTATGCAGCTGTCAGTGTTGTCAGGTTGCTGTTAGCGACACACCGCCGAGATGCTGCTGTTTCCACACTTCGGTTTATGTGGATCATTTTAACTTGGACTGGTAATCGGTCACCATATTCCATATTTACAGCATAATCTCCTTCTGAATATCCACTTTTTGTCTCCACGTATGTATTCCCATCCTCCACCTGCTGCCCACTCATTAGTATTGTCTTGCACCTAGGCTCCATCATTAGCTACGGTGTCCGTCGGAGCTGAAGTAGGTGTATTGCACTCTTAACGTGCCTCTTTAGCTAAATTTTTCCCCTACAAAACCATTTGCGTGTTCAAATAGTTCTTCATCATGGTAAAATGCTTCTTCAGATTGGTGGTGCACCACAAAGGGGTTTTCTGTTGTCACAGGCATGACATTGTAACATACGCATTGTTCTATATAGAGCCCACTTTAATAAGGAAGCAATGAAAGGCCATATTATGGGGGGCATAAAAACTGTTATAAACTGTTATAAACTCCTTAGCCAATAAAAAAAAATCCACATAATTCAGAGGTTAAGATGTAAACAAAGAGTGGTTTGATAAGTCAGAACTGTTCACAGTGGTGGTGAAAGGAAACCAGGCGTCCACCCCTAAAAACGTATTACATGAAATGGGTATGAATACCCTGCTTGATGTCTGAGACAGTGTTTTCTGATTTATGCCTAACATTATATATATATATAAACATATATATATATATATATATATATATATATATATATATATATATATATATATATATATATATAAATAAAACTCTGAATCACCCTTAAACGCTTATTTGGAAATTTAAAATACTAGTGGAATCTTGCTTTGGGGGATATCCATCAGGTGAACTACATGGCTAAGTATATGTTGTGGTTCCTGGTACAGACTCTTGAGTGAAAATAGTAGTCACTCGTTGGCTAACTCCTTTAATTTATTTTGCTTCTTCCCCTAAAAGACCCTTAATTATGTAGTAATGGGCTTTGAGATTGGACATCCAGAATAAATAGACCGACTTTACACCCTGAACATAAAAGAAACAGAATGGAATCTAGTAGTGATGGTAGATTTGAATTCAGTTGTTAGATAAGCCTACACTTTGGCAGGCAGATGGTTCTGCTATTTTTAAAGCGTACTGCCAGCACCCTCTTCAGTTTCTGCGTCATTGCACATGAAGCGCACACTCATCTACACAACACATCTCTTCTGTTGAATTTTGCTGCTTGCTTGTCTCTTCCTCTGCATTCAGCAGAGTTCTTGAGCCTTAGTTTTCTGATTGGTCTGAGTGGCCGGATTAAATTGCAACCTGTTTAGGTTCAGGCTTAATGCGTCTTTAAGAAACGGACCATATAGGCCTACACTGCGTATCATGTCTAAATATTTCCTCAAAGAGAAGATGGAAAAAATGGCCATGGAAAAGAGAAAATGTATTCCTCCCCTGATGTGATTCACAAGGCTCTGGAGAGCGCAGTTGCAGAGTGTGGCTACATCAGTCGTGGGCTTTAGAGTTTTCTCGCTCTGTTAGAACTTGCGTGTGTATTTTTAGAGCATATCTGTGGTCTGCAGCCGAACTCCTAGCGACTAGGCTCCATTAGGCACTAGCCTCATTTCCTTGCCATTCATTAGTGTGTCTGCTCTGCCACTGATTCAATTAATTGTGCTGGAGGCGTCTTCTACCCGCATTAATACACTAATGATATCAGTAATATTGATAATAGTATCAGGAGAAAAAAAAAACACTGGACTGGATAACAGAGAGCAATGGAAGAATTAATGTGATCCAATCTTGTCCTGAAACAGCAGATATAATAAAAAGTGTAATAAAGCGTTACTCCAAATTTGACCAGTTCAGTACAACAAGCAAATAGAAATAACTGTGTTTACAGTTTGTGTTTGTTTAAAATATAGCACTGCTGGTTCATTACCTCAGTTCTAGCTGACTAGATGTCTGAAATAAATCACAAATAAATCTTGTAAAAAGTATTACAATAGTATATTTCTTGCCATATAGCCACCTTTGTGTATACATTTGTTATTATGTGTGAGATGGCCAATAAATGGACACCTCTTTTTATATTTTGCATCCCTATTGAGTAGAGCATCAAACTGTATTGTAACATGTTGCTAGGCCAGAGTGTTAAATTGAGGTTTTTAACTGATGGTTAGATCCTATATAAATAATTATAATTAACAATGAAAATATTTTAGTATTGCATACTAAATAGTTTTACATACTGTTTGTTGCTAAGTAAACATATGATTGTGGAAGCTAACAGCTATGGAAAGAACTGTGGTCAGCCTAAATAATTTAGCTGATTATGTCAGAATTGTGACGAATGATCAGGTTGAGTCCTTAAAACGGAATCACCAACATGTTAACACAAGACACATATTCACTCACTTCTTATTGTGGCCGTGTCAAAAATCTAAAATCACTACCACCTTTGTTTTTTGTTAATAACCCTACTTATTACATGTTTGGAAACTTGTCTGTTCTCTGTTTTTAATCCTCTCCTGCTTGTCTCCATCAGAAGCAGTTGCTGACCCCCCTTTTTTGCTAGAGGCCAGCGATGCGGGGCTTCCACTCCAAGCTGGATGCGTCGTCGTTGGGCATGGCTGTGCCGTTGAATCTGGCCGTGGAGACAGAGAAAGCTCAGGCATTGCTCCAGACTTTCAGCACAGCCTCCCTGCTGGCCAGCGCAGGCCTTGGAGCCTTCTGCTTTCTGGCTGACCACGTGCTGACCTCCCCGTTTATTCAGCACCATGTGTGGCTTCGGGCGGTGCTGGATAACTCTGTGCATGGTGTGATTGGACTGTGGTCCTGGGCCATTGTCATTGGGTTGAGGAAGAAGAGTGACTTCTATGAAGTCGTCTTGGCGGGCTTCCTCGCCTCAATCATCGACGTGGACCACTTCTACATGGCCGGATCGCTGTCACTCAAAGTTAGTCTTTATGTTTTCTCTTATGGTGTGGTTGTTGGACTTGGTCTAGGATGTTGTAAAATTGATAGCATATCACGTTATCAAGAACTGCAGTATTTGACTGCATTATTAAGAAGATTGTCTTGATAGGTGAACTGTACCTTTTTGCTCTGATAAAACTTGTCCCATCACTGTTATTGCAGCTACTGTCCTGTAGGTGGTGCACTTCTGTACTTTACCTGCTACTCTAATGAATGCGCTTCAGTATGCGGTTTGGGATGCAGCAGCAGCCATTTAGATTTCAGCTTTTACTTTTTGTCACCACAGTAACAATTCAACAGAATATCTCTCAAATATAAAACATAATCAGTTTACATAAAAGCTAGTCTTAAACTGAGTGTTCAGGCAAGAAAATGTGTGTTACTGGCAGGGTTTATTAAAAACCATAATTCGTAATGACGATGATTTGTGCTCTGCAAAAAAAGAGGGGGGGCAGTGTTAGCTAGAACATCACAGTTCACAGGGTATTTTTATATACTATTATAACTTATTATTATTTTTATATTATATTAGTTATGTATTTTATATTGAGTATGACTAACTTTAATTTAAGCAGGTAATCACTTGTTTGATTCACGGTTTTGCCCCTTCTCCTAATGCAGGCTTGTTTGCAGACTCCTTAGCCACTCAGTCTAACTGAGGGGAGTTTATTCCGGCTGTAATAAGGTTTAAAGGTCCCTTTGTTTTTAGGTACATTCGCTGTATTTCTATACTCATTGTCCACATTTTCAGCTCCATTTACCATATAGAAGCTCTTTGTAGTTGGTCTGAACACCCACAGGACCACCACAGCAGGTATTTTTTAAGGGTGGTGGGTCATTCTTAGTACTACAGTGA
This sequence comes from Megaleporinus macrocephalus, assembly GCA_021613375.1. NCBI lineage: Eukaryota > Metazoa > Chordata > Actinopteri > Characiformes > Anostomidae > Megaleporinus > Megaleporinus macrocephalus. The sequence continues at coordinate 18,456,743 of CM038720.1, forward strand.
CTTTGACATGGCGGTGATGCTTTTAGTTATAATTGTATAATTATTTGTGTAGCTTTATTCAAAAGATGATGTAAAGTTAGTCTGATTTATAGCAAACAGCTCTAAGAGTTAAACCCTGCTTAACCAAACATGCTTTGCAAAAAGAGACTTTTCTGAAGCCTGAGGGATGTAAGCTTGCTTTTCCTTTATATTGGAGTTGCAGAAATTCTCAGTAGGACTATAGAAGGAAAGTTTAATCAAGTCTCTCTTGTTGCTGCGTGACTAAAAGTGAAAGAAAGACACGATCGATAATTCTGCCATTGGTTAGAACATTCAGTATTCACTGGGCCTTGAGTCACTGATTGCATTAGCACTGTAACGACCATCATGCACTTTGTGCCCTTTGTAGTTTCCTGTGTTATTTAGTTTCCTCATGACTTTCAGGATGATGGGTCGTCTTTACGTTCTTCCCTCTCTGAAAGAACACTGCACACCAATGCGACAAAAGCAATGTGGAAAAAGCTCCTGAGTATTAGACTGCTTCAGTAAAACAACATCCAAAAGCCCAGATAAGTCAGCCTGGTCATCCGTCATCATTACCTCAGATCATCGTCACTCCACCTCCGCTGCACTGTGTTTCTGTTGTCCTCCTAATTCAAGCCAGCAGCATTTCTTGTGGTGAATTAGATTAGGCAAATAATTGGAGGACACAGATCAGGCACAGTGCAGGGCGCCCACATCTCAGGAGCAGAGCACCAAGACCTTAAAGCGATGTTTCAGTGAAAACCGCATTTACACAATTTTCTCTTTCATTCTAAATGTAGCTGGTCATGCAAGACAGTTGCTTCTTTTTTGAGCTGTAAAACTGGATTAAGTAGGAACTAAAAGATTATGGTGCCTAAATCATTGCACACTTGCATAAAACCATCTCAAAATAAGTTGTCTCAGGTAGGCTTATGTGGTTTCTGACACTGTATGACATAATGTCTATATACAAGCTGGGTCACGTCCTAAATCCGGTCATCACTAAAGGTTTAAACACAAATGTGTCACTAATCTCAGATTTTTTCTCATATCAGACTGTTTCTGTGCAAGTCGATGTAGAAGTAAGGAAGAAGGTGCTTAAAAAAGTTCATTTGACTCGTAAATAGTTTAGAAGCAAAGGACTATTTATAATGTCATATACCACTTCGGCCCTCTCATGTAATAATCTGATTTCTGATGTAAAAGTGGTGTATAAAACAGTCCAATGGAAGGAAAACTTACATATGAGGAAATATACCAGCTTAGGAGAAATTGTGGTAAATCAGAGCTTAGCAGAAAAAACTAAACTGCAGATACATTATGATATCCTCCAAGAGCAGATCTCCACCTACAATATTGCTATTAAAAATATCCCCTCAGTCATGCGTCTCAAGTGTAATTTATAAACAGAAAAATAATGCCGAAGTCCTTTTCTCCACCACAGGCCCACTAATTTATCTTTCTGCTGACACGTATTATAATGATTTGTTTTCTAAAACCAGCAAAAAGTTAGCAATTTATTTTCAGAATAAAAGAGCATTGACAGAGCGTAGCTCAGCCAGCTGTGCATGTTCCAATAACTTTCCCAATAAGCCACCTACATCAGTAATGCCCTCTTTTTCTCTAGTCAGGAGCTACAGCTATTATAAATAAATGAAGTACATCCACATGTGATCTTGATCCAGTTCCTACCTAATTCTTTGACATGGTTTCTGACTGTGTTCAAAATAATGTCTTTACTGTTGTAAACTGTTTTCTGTCAACAGGTGCTTGTTTAGTGACCTCAGGCTTAGTGCTGATGTACCAAATCCTTCTATTCTGGTCTTGTTTCATCAGAAGATTGTAATCTGCCAGCTTCATCAAACAAAACACAGAACACACTGACTGTCTTTAAGTGTAAATAAGATCAAATTCTATGATCTCAGCAGTGATAATAAGCTGCAGTCCATTCTAGCAACATTCAGAACCCTGCATTCTTCCAGATACAATTGATGTTTGTAGCTCCGTTTGAGCAGCCTTCTGAGATTGTGATCCTTTTAGGGTGTGAAAAAGTGGTTTGCTGAGACACAGCTGCTATATCGTCTTGGTTGTAATCATGCCAACAGTAAAGGTGATCAGTGAGTATTTGTCGGCAACAAAAGTTCCTAAAACTGATGGCAAATAAAAAAAAAAAAAACTGTTTTGTGTACAAGACAAACTTAATTATACACAGACTGTAATTAATTTACTGCCACCCAGATTCACTATCGCTGTGTTCATGTGCAATCCTTAGTCCCTGACAGCCTTTCAAACTGTGTCTTAGTCTGTGTGGTTGCTTTTTCATACCGTGTTCTCCCCCTTTCATAACTAGGCTGCTCTGAATCTGCCCCAGCGGCCACCACTGCACTGTTCCACGCTCATCCCAGCGCTCTGTTTCTCCCTGCGCCTGCTGATGTGGGCCTGCCGCCTGAAGGACTCGTGGTGCTCTCTGCCGTGGATGGTCTTCATATCGCTGGCATCCCACCACATCCGAGATGGTGTACGCCACGGCCTGTGGCTCTGTCCTTTTGGCAACACTGCGCCTATCTCCTACTGGCTGTACGTGACCATCACTGCCACACTGCCGCACCTCTGCTCTGTGCTCATGTATCTTACAGGCACCAGAGACATGATCTCCACCAAACACGGCGTGGCCATCGATGTCTGACAGGAGCTCTACATCATGGGTACGATGCATTTGGATCTTCTCCGAGGAAACTCCTGCACTGGAACGGTCTGTGCCTACCGACACTAGTGTGACGTTTCAGTCCTCTTTTCCGTTTCCGTGGATTCTTCCTTTGCTTCTTGTATCTATAGTCATTTTAACTAGTTGGGTTTTATCAGGTTCTATTGGCTCACCTTTTTGAACTATTTATAATTGTAAGTGAGATTTTTGCCCTTTTGAAGGAATTTTTTGCCTAGTGGTTGGATTGAACTTATTAGACTTAATTGTTGGTGATTATTTTTTATTTCAAAGTACTATTTTTCAGATGGGGCCACATTTACCAGACAATGCTTTTCAAGCGCCTGCTTCTTCACCAGAGGACTATTGCTCACGCCAGCCATGCAGACAGCCTTTCACCAAAGTCCAGAAATACTGTCCTAGACGTCATTGAATTTAGCCATCAGTCATCAGACAGACATCAGTACCCACTGGCAGCTTAGCTAGCTGTGTTCAGTCAACGTGGCATTATGTTGCATATTATACACAGGAGAGCTCAGGGCGCTCAACTTTTAATAATCAAACTTGGTCCTGCAGGACCCAGCTTAGCGGATTTGCTAGTGAATGTTTCCATGATCTGTATACTCATAGTCTGTGAAGACCTGCTTATTAATAGTGGAGCTCTGACCTCAATTAAACTTCGATGCGATTATTCAGGAAAGGATCTAATGCATCATTAAATCTCAGATTTAACCGCTTTTTAGTTGTTTTGGTCTAATTCAAAATTTTGCTTAAACAAACATGACCAGTCAAAAGTTGGCCACACCTTCTCATACTACTTCTCCTTATTACATTATAGTTTCAGTATTTTTACTCTTCCACTTACTTTTTTGTCTTCTTGTTTCTATTCTTTCTTTCTTCCTCTGCCTTCTTTTATTATTCCTGTTTCCCACACTGACTCAAATTTTCAACCCCATCCAAACCCAGTTTTATTGCCCAGTAGTCACCAAACTGCATGTACCCATGTATCTTTCTATCTATCTATAGTAAATGTCAGTGTAATCTTTAAAGTTTTCTTTCACATATTTTCTTTTTTGCTTTGTAAGTACTGCTATTTACTATGAGGAAAAACCTCTAGTTTTATGTTCATTTAAAAGTGTGAATATATCAAAACAATAGCATACATGGAATTATGCAGCGTTAAAGAAAGTGCTGAACTTACTCACACTCTTGCCAATCTCTCAGGCAGTGTCATGAAGAACCACTGGTTTAGAATGAAGAGTATAACTAGCCATGTGTATTAGGTACATCTCCTTGTGTCTACACCCACTGATCGTTTTATCAGTTCCACTTGGCGTACAGGAGCAATGTAATGCTACAGTTTGGTAATGTTCTAGAACTACAGACTGTGGTTACCGCAATCCTCTGGGGGTCCTGACCATGAAGGAACAGGGTAACAAAGTACAGAGAAGCAGATGGACTACATTCTGTAATTGTTGAACTACAAAGTGCTCCTATATGATAAGTGGTTCTGATAAAACAATAGGTGTAGATACAAACTGGATTTACCCAATAATAATAATAATAATAATAATAATAATAAAGGGACCTTAAAACAGGATTGTACATAGTTCTCAACTTCTCTTTGTGTGATTTGTATTTAAGCTTTTAGATAAAAAGGTCTTTGTGATGATTCAGGTGTGTCCAAGCTTTTGACTGGAAGTGTACATTGAACGCTATACCTGAAGGAGCTATAGTAGTTGAATATAGAGAAATAAAAACAGGTCGCTCCGTATGAATATTGAGTACTACCACATAATTGGCTCTTAAAAGCTGAATCAACATGTACAGTTCCTTTTTATTCGCCTCATTAAGAATGAAAACCAACTTTGACAGCTCAGTTTTGCCAGTGTTGTCCGCTGTTGTTTGTAAAAGCTTGTGTGAAAAGAGCTTTGGATATATCATCAGCGTGTGATGTTTGCTGTAATGTGTTGGGATGTGGAAGTGAATGGAAAATGTCTGTTTGCTGTTTGGAATTCCAGGAAAGTGGAGATTAGTATAAGCTGACTGGAACAAAATGCCATGATAAGGTTGCTTATCTGAACAAAGTGTAGGTGTTGTGGGCAGAGATTACACTGTTAGCAGTGAGAGCGATGTGGCAGAAATATAATATCTCCATATTTTAAAAATTCTAAAATTCCTAATATTTATTTGTTCAGACAAAAAAAGAGCCAGCAGTGCTGCATTAAAAGGGGGACCACTCATTCAGAGTGGTTTGGTGTGAAATGCTCTGTTCCAGAGAAAGTCCGAACTGTTCACAGTAGTGGTCCACCTCTAAAAGCTCCCTCGCAAAAAGTTATGATATGAAATGGTTATAAATACACTGATGTCGGAGATGTTGTTTTGTGATAAACTTTTAGATTAAAATGTTTCAGTCAATTAGTTTTATTCCGTTCATGGTGGAGGAGCGCAATGCAGGATGCTTTGAGGCAAAATAGTCTCCAAGGAAAATGTATTATATCCAGATTAGCTTTTCCATAATTTTACCATCAACTTTCCACATAAAACTCAAGACAACATGTAGGTTCACTGGTGATTTTGATATAAAATTATTTGCCATATTTCACACCAAACTACTCCGAATCGCTCTTGTTTGCATCTTAATTGTGTAAATTCTTTGTATTTAGTGACTAACTGAAGCCTCTGGCCCACAGAAGTTCTGTAATGTGTAAAGGCCTTTTGCGTTCAGTGGTGTCATGTAAGGAAATCTCTGGGTTCGCTGAGCACGGGTAGTTGGCGTGGCCAGTCGAAACACGCCGCTTTTTTCTGCTTAACGCTCCATATATGCTTTTGGCAGTATGTTTCAGTGCTGCTCAGTCTCAAAATTCATCTGTCCGTCCAGCTTTGTTCCAGAACTCTTCTGCCTCTCTGACATCCTTTTAAATCAGATCACATCTTCCTGATCTTATGGTTTACAGCTTGTGGTCAGACTGGTGTGGCAGCCTTTGATGCATTATGGTATGGTTTTACAGCTTGCTTCGCTGCCATTGACACGTCTTTTGTTCTTCCTGTCGAGGGGCAGCAGTTAACAGGTTCCAGATGCAGCACACAGAGGGCTGACCACTGTGTAATTGTGACATGGTTCACCTGATACAAACATGAATTTACTCAAATTAAAGCTGACAGCCTCCATTTTAACTTTGTTTAGGATCTGTTTTAAATCATTAATTAAGGTAGCAGTCAAATTATCCTCTTATACTGTGACTCTGAGGGATTTTAAAATATTTCCATGTATTTAAAGACTAGAGCAGTAGCCATTTAAAAAGGTTGGTTTTGGTCATCTTGGTCAGTCAGGGTCAAAACAACAACTTGTTTTCTCACACTATTGAAGCTCTGTCTCAAATGTGTTCTGCATTGAGCATCACTGTAAATAATAACTAGCCATTGTGTTGCTTTTGAACTTGGACTTTACCAAACTGTCCCTGTTTTTTTTTTTTTTTTTTGATTAATTAACCTTTGAAGCACTTTTTCAGTACAGTTTGTTTTAAACTAGTGTTTATGTTTACAGCTGCTTTAGATAAACTCACTGGATTTGTTTACAGGAAGGAATCTGTATCCTTAAGAACGCAATTAAAAAGCAAACTAAAGGCAGACCTAAGCCAAATTTACTATTGTTGTTTGACCAACAGGGGGCACTATTGGACTACAGCTGAAGATAACCTCCTACCATCTTTTTCTTTCTTTCTTTGTTTTGGTTTTAAGTTTATGGTTACTGTGTAATTGCCGCTGTACAGATTATTTTGCACATTTTTATTTATTAATTGTGTTGATTCTCGTTGCATTACTGTTATTCTCTTGTCAAGATTTTGTTACTTTTGTTATTGTCAGAGATCACTGTTAATGGAAATTCTCACTAAACTCACATGAAGTGGACAATGCGCACCCTTCTCTGATGTTCTCAGATTCTGGTCTTTTTTTCTCTTCTTTTGAGTCAGTGCGGTCGGTCTTCATCAGAGCCACAAGCACTGCAGTCGAGCAGACCTTTCATACAGATGCTTTTCATTTCAGTTATTGCACAACAGCATCACTGTCACTGACAACTGTGAAATTTGCATCATTCAGACACCTCTCTGCTTTCAATATCGTCGCTGTCCAATTAAAAACAACAATCTCTTGAATTGCAACTTTATAGGAGAGTCCAAAAACATACTTTACTTACAATGGAACCAGAATCTTTTCCCAAGCTATTTTCCATTCATCATGAAATTTTCCACACAATGTGAACAACCATTGGCGTGTTCAACTGATGCAGAAAACTCAAAATGTAGATACATGTTTTCATTGGACAGTGACGATATTCTAAACACTGTCTGCCAGGAACCTGTGTATTGATACTGTGTTTTTGAGAATCAATACAGTATCACCAAACATAATATCCTAATATTCGATATTTCGACATTTTCTTACACCCCTAATGTACATATGTACTCACGAGATGGGCAAAATATCGAATTGCGATTTATTTTGAATATAATTGTAATAATTTGAGAGGTCCAGGCTTTTTCTGGCTTGAGGATTAAATGTAGTCAGGGTACACACCAGACCATTAGTTAATTATAGCTGTGTTCATTTACTGTGTGTGTGTGTGTGTGTGTGTGTGTGTGTGTGTGTGTGTGTGTGTGTGTGTGTGTGTGTGTGTGTGTGTGTGTGTGTGTGTGTGTGTGTGTGTGTGGCTTTTATTGGTCTAACACCCCTACAGCTGGTTCACCATGTTATAAGAAGTAGCAGAGCTGCCCTGACCACGTGTTCTCACCTCTCGTTGATTGATCACGTTGAAGGTGCTGCTCATAGTTAGATCATTTAAGTACAGGTAGCCAGTGAAAAGAACAGTAAATGCAGTGATGGCTGAAGCTCTTGGCGAGTGACCGCTGCTGTCCACACTAGGCGGGATACCACATTCAGCAGTAAACAAAGGAAGTGATATAAATAGAAGTAGAATGGGAGTTAACACTCTTGGACAGTAAAGGGATGAAGTTTGATGCTGAACTCTAAAAATGTTTCTGTTAGACACGTTCACATTGAGGTGTCGATATAAAAAGATTAATATTTCATAATAATAATAGCTATGCAATATTAACTCAGACAGTAAATAGTCATATACTATAATCTAGACACCAAAACTTTAAAGCAGCCATTTATAATATGAGGCTATCTTTCGATTTCATACTTCAATCTGTGTCCAGAATCCTAAGTGACGTGCTGAAGTGAGGTGCTGAATATGCTACGTCGTTACCACAGCAACGCATACAGATAAGTAGGTGTGACTGGACAAACAAATCCAGTCTTTTCATTTGCAAATGAAAGTATGGACAGTCATCTCAGTAAATCTGATTTGAGAAACGTGTTGAAGGGAAACTCCAGTGATTTTCAACACGTTAAGGGGAACTCACATTTTAAAGATTAGCTACTGGACGCTATATATTTAAAAGGAACTGTCTGATCATTCATAATCTAGCTACTGGATAATGCATATTAAAGGAGCGATCCACTGATATTTCATAATTTAGTTACTTGACAATATGTCTTAAAGGGGAATTCAACGTAACCACTTAAGCAGATATACTGAAATTTAAGATGTAAACAAAGACATTCAGAGTGGTTTGGTGTAAAGCACTGTTCTAGAGAAGCTCCGTCAGAGAAAGTTACATGAGATGGTTATAAACACGCTGCGTCTGAGCTGCTGTCAGAGACATTTTTATTTTAACCATCAACAACATTACCTAACTCATGAGTTCACTGAGTGCGCTGTATACTTATATAGTCTGTAAGTTTCTTTGGAATTAATAATTTCACATCAAATCATATGTCTCTGTAATTACTCTGAACACATGAGAAGTAAATAACTGGGGTTCAAGGGGTTAAAGAAATAAAGTATACTTAAATATCGTTTAGGATGGGTGAGAGATGCAGGGGTGAATATTTATGTAATAAGTTTCTGCTGCTTAAAAATCTAAATCAAATGTTTCATTTCATTCAGTGAATGTTGATTTCTTGATGACATAATCACAGAACCTGTAACTGCAGCAGATGATAAGAAACATGAAACTGTTCTCATCCATAACGTTTAGTAGAGAACATCCCTCCCTTTCTGTGGTCTTAGACATCACTGGACGTGAATGTCATTATCATGAGGAAGTCATATAATGGCCCTTAAAGTGTGATCCGTTTCCCCCTCTCTGAGTCACCACGGGGTTATGGGAATTTGAATACTCTGAAGAGTTTCCAAACACAAAGACGTGTTAGTTAAACATTTGTTTATGCAAATACTGCAGTAACTGCTATCACATCACCAAAATGCCATTCAATCAAAAGTGTGTTTTTATACTGAGCGTGCTGAAGCTGCACTGTTGTCCAAATGTGGCCCAAATTAGACACATATTTCATTAGTAAATATTTTTAGTAATTATAAGGAAGCTGGTTGTTGAACTTTCCTCCAGATGCAGTACATGACCTTGGACGTTACTGCCTTGACAAATGGAGCATGTAGTTTTGGCACAGCTCCACGTTTCCTCTCTTCGGAACAGGAAATGGAGAGCAAGGCCTGTTTGGTGAAGGAGCGACCAGCGCAGAGAATAACAGTAATTAGTTATCTTTCTGTAGGTCACCTGACTACATCCACCGGCCACTTCTTTAGGTACACCTGCTTGTATCTGCACTCCATGGTCCAGTTTATCAGCTCCACATACCACATAGAAGCTCTGTGTAGTGCTAGAATTACAGACTGTAGTTCATCTGTTACTCTGTACACTTTGTTACCCTGTTCTTCAATGATCAGGACCCCTACAGGACCACCACAGAGCAGGTACCATTTGGGCGTTGGATCATTTTCAGCACTGCAGTGACACTGCTATAGCGGTCATGTGCTCCTATATGGAAAGTGGAGCTGATTAAATGGACAGAGAGTGTAGATGGAAGGAGATGTACCTAATAGTGGCTGGTGGGTGTATCTGGCTCAATTTAAAGTCTTAAGGTTTCGATCTGAATTCAGGGATGCAAGTCATGTAGGAATGTTTTCTGAAAATTGATTCCCCACATTTATTTTTTCTAGATTTTACTGATATTTACAGGGGCCACCATGTCCACAAACTCTGACCCTATAGTAACTGCCTAGCAGCCGCCTAGAAACACCATAGCAACTATCAGTGACGCAATGGCAACAGACAGCCCAATCACTTTTCTGAATTTCTTCAGCAACTGCACTTCTACAGTTCATATGTGACTCTCTCTGTTCACTAATTACTCAGTATGTAACAGTAACCCTTTACCTGCAGAGGCCGGTAAGCCCCCTAAAAATCCCAAGTGAGAAATTAAGTGAAAAAATTTCATTCATAACATTAGAAACTCACGCTCACCAAACTTGTGATAAAATAACCTTTATTTCATGAGAATATGAACCAAAGAGTAATAAACAGCTTATGTTGTACACAAAAGCAACAAAAATATATTGTACATACATCATGGACTTCTTTGTATTCTCTCCACCTTTTAATAGACAACAGTAGCCCAACGTTTACCAACACAACACACAAATAAGGCAATTGTATCTGAGTTTTTGTTTGTTTGTTTTTTTTAGAAACATGCAAGCGACACAGAAAAGGGGAAAGTTCTGTCTTTGATGTAGTGTTGCGCTGTCAGTGTTCACAGCCATTTCATATTGAATTTAAGCGTCCCTTTAATACACAGCTCTACAAGCCAATCGAGCTTCACATCATTCATAGTCAAACCAGCCGTGTTTACCAAACCACTCGATGTAAGCTGGACATGTTCAGCCTTTTGCGCAAGTTTGGGCGCCGCTGGTCAAACAACAAGTTTTGTTGGTTTTCAGAGAGAAAATAACTTGATCCTCTACCGAGAGCACACATTTATTACAAAACTACTGTTTATTTACTGAAGGCCAAAACAAGATCTACAATTTGTTCATTTTTGCAAATAGGAAACAGATATTTTTGTACACTGATTTCAGTAAAAAGGCCAGAATTTGAGTTTTTACTTCAACTTACTTACTATACTTACTAAATTAACAAACTGCAAACTGACCAGGGGCCCAAACCAAAACTGCACATATACGTATCCCTGCTGTTGACCCAACACTGTGTCCATGGTTTCAGTTTTTTAACAGAATTTTAAATTTCTCTGTTGTTTTTAAACTGTGTGTGAATCTCATGATGAATGGACTAAAAGAAATGAGCCAAAATTACTTGTAAAAAATCTGCTTCCACTGACATACATTAAAAGCACAGTATGTTTTCATTGTCCTGCTAAGTTATCATTTTAGAGATACTTGTTTGTTTCCAACAGCAGCTGTCCAAAGTCAATATCTCTTTTTTGTCCATGTTTATTTTTCCACATCGTTTCAACACAACAGCTGTCCGATATGCTGTGTGAGTTTTATGATGAATGGATCAATAGAAAAGCTTTAAAAGAGAGATGTTGTTTTGGTCTCCCCATTTAGAAAGACAGAAGTCTTGTCTATTATATCTACAAATAACTGCCCAGCGGAGACACAGAGATGGACGCAGACTGTCCTATAAGGACTTTGTCCAAAATCTATTGGAATAAAATCTCTTAACATTAAAGGGGAACTCATTGAGAGTGGTTTGGTGGAAAACACTCCTGTTGCACAGAGTCGGAACTGTTCACAGTGGTGGTGATAGGAACCAGACGTCTACCTCTTAAAGCTCCCTCACAGAAAGTTAGAACATTAAATGGTTATGAATATGCTGTCTGATGTCTGAGACACTGATTTATGGCAGCTTTGTGATTAAAGGTTTGACCTAAATCAATTTATTTTAATCTGTTTATGGTGAAGACTGTAAACCTTACACTTTTTCCCATGTATTTTGGGATCGTTTCTATTTCTCCATTCGTCGTAAAGTCAGAAAACAGATGTTTGTATTAACAATCTCCGCACGCCACCGATGTGCTGCCGCACGCTTTGATGCACACAGTGTCGAATCCCACTTGAACGCTGCATCAATACATCAACCACAAGCACATTCAACACAACTTCCTAAACCTTCTCGGTAGAAGAGGTATGTACAGACAGTATGCACATTTTTACAGTACTGACCAAACGAGGCCAACCAGAAGTTCAGCCGTTAACATTCTCTTCAGTAACGTATATGACGAACACCACAGCTGAGCAGAGCTGAGGAATCAACAGGTTCCGTCAAACGTACGGGAGAAAACGAGAAAACACTGTCAACAACAATAAAAACGTAGCCAATGGCTGGACTGTTTTCAAAGCGGTGCCGTTTCCCACAACCTGACATGACTACCGTAGGATCAAAGCAGATCTGCTGAGATCAAAGCAGCCTAAATTAAAAGTTAAAGGCACGCAAATCCTCTCTGAGTAATTGTTTTGAGTAATAAAATAGAGAATGCAATCGTTTGTGATGCACAGCGACTGCAGGAGTTTTAGGCTACAGCTCAGATTTTCTTAACTCCATATTCATCAGCAATCTTGATTCAAATATAAACCAGTTCTTAGGCACCACGGAATCCAGACTATGCATATCAGAAAAACAATCTAAGGGTGCTAGTAGCTTCGTACGGCTTGTGCAAAGGCTGAACTAATTAAAAGGGACAGATCATAATGCCTGTAGTCCTGACAGCAAACAAAAAGTTTTACATACGACGTAATTACTGATTCAGTTAATACCAGATCACAATATGTCTGTATCTTTGTACAGAGAACAGCATATTTGTGCTTATTTAGGATACATATCAGAAAGAAACCACAAAACAAAAACAAAAACAAACAAGCAACAAAGAAAGCACACATGCACTGTTTAAGCTTTATGTCACTGGAAACGGTTTTTATAGAGACCTTTGTACAATAAAGATAAATCTATAACAAATACAAGTGAAGATAAGCTTCCACTAAATATTCAATATTATGAATATGCATTAGCTTTAAAGTAGATATCAGAAGTTCATTACGGTCTTGAAATTTTAAGACCTGATCGGGAATCACTACAGTTTTAGTCCTTTGCAAACAATCCAAACCAATCAGGGGCTTGAGCCAATGGGAATACTGCACACTCAAATCTTTAGCAGTAGCTGAAGCTGCATACTCCTCTGGAGTATAAGAGGGTATTTGGGACATCCCTACTGTAAAGGACACCGGACGGGTCACGTAGTGCAGATTCCAAAAATCTGCAACATGTATTTTTAATGAAGGTCTGTACAGACGTCTATACCTGTCTCTGTCCACTGGTTAGAGCCGCAACTAAATTACTTTCATTGTCAATCCCTCAGTTGACTATTTTCATGATTAATCTGTGATTGATGTTTTACAAAGGCCAAGATGGCATCCGTTTACTGTCATGAAGGTATAAAAAACAGTTGGATTCAAAGAAATTGGCCTATTTTTCTTAAAATGTTGTGCTAAAAGTTTGAGACGTGGAGAAAGGTTTTGTGGGCTCAGGAACCTACTTGGATGGAGAGTTACAGAAAATGCTAAACCAACTGACTGAACTTTAGAGGTGTGTCCCTTTTAGGAACTGAAAGCGAGTGTCCTGAAAAGAATGGAAGCTGTAATGAAGGGAAAGTTAAGGTTGGTCTCCAACTTTGGCACAGTACTGTACACACTTCTGGTGCTTACTGCTCGGAGGAGCTGGACTGACGAACAAAGTCATTTGTAGACTTGACACAAACTTTCCGCCATCTTATGCTTTAAATGTTTAGTGTACGCCACTCAGCCACCTGATCAGCAGCAATCACACAATGACTGACAATGACAAAGGTGAAACGAGCAATACAGCGATCAATCAATTGAGATACAGTATGGTCCACTGACCCCCTAAAATATACGTTAACGATGCCTCCCGTGTTCTATCGAAACTCAGTGCTAGTCCTGATATGGCCGTGGTCAGTCCTGAGAGGGGCTTTAAGTCTGTCTTACATGTGTTTCTAATGTAAGATACATTCGCGTTCTGTTTGCCTGCTCTGTGAATGCCTGGTTTCTAGGACACTTCTGGTTCTTGAGAGAAATGAACACTATGAAAAGCATTCTTTCAGAGCACCAGTAACTTTTTTTCTCTTGTGTAGGGGGTGGGGGGCCTGAGTGGCCTGCTGAATGCCAACGTACAGTCACGAGGCCTGCAGGGTAATTATTGTTGGTAAAGTCAAAAGAGATTTAGTTTTAAAGGCAACTTATGGTTTAAAACCAGTCCAATAAAAAGACTGTTTACAGAAACGTGTTTAACTGATTTTAAAAACGAGTCGAGGCTTGAAGTGAGGAAAGCCCTTGAAACAAAGTGATGAAGTAATCACCACCTCAACTTGAACAAAAAAACTCCTGAAAATGCTCAGTTTCCATCATCAAAGTGTCCAAATGGCTTGCTGAATTTTCCCGTCCACGGTTAGCAGCTATCTTCAGGTCGCAAGCGATTGTTCGCCAAGTCCCTCTCCTTGCATTGAAACGTAGAGAATGCCAACTTTTATCCATAATGCCCAATATGCGGCCCACGACTGGCTAACAGCCATGCTTTTTTTTCACAGCATTCCAAGTGTCACCACAGCCAAATGGCACGAGTCTGCATGGAAAAGCTGAAGCCATCAGAGAATTGAAAACATGCTCGGTCTGAAATGTGCTGGTTTTCGTGGTCCAAAGCTGGCAGAACTGCTTCGCGTGTCAGAGAGTGAAAGCCAGTACGGTTTCTGTTAAGTTGTGCTACATTGCAGAATTGGAAGGGTTCACAGTTCATGGGACTCAGAACTCCGCTGAAAGGAGCCAATCCCGTAAGCAGCGACAGGAGGAAGCTGGAATCGTGGGTACTGTAGTCTGTTCATGCTGCAGTGGCAGTGGTGATGATTCCCTATGATGAAGCCCTATGAGGGCTGAAAGAGCAGAGCGCCAACCTGAAAACCTACAGGGGTGGGGGAAAGAAGGAGGGAGAAGGAGGGAGGTAGGGAGAGGAGGAGTGAGGTAGTAAGGGAGGAAGGGAAGGAGAAAGAGAAGGAGGGTAGGAGAGAGGGGAAAGGAGGGTGGGAGAGAGGGGGAAGGAAGGTGGGAGAGAGGGGGAAGGAGGATGGGAAGGAGAAGGTAGGAGGGAGACAGAGGGTGGGAAAGAGGGAGAAAGAGGATGGGAGAGAGAGAAGGAGCATGGGTGGGAGAGAAGGAGAAAAAGGGTGGGAGAGAGATAGAGAAGGAGCATGGGTGGGTAAGAAAGAGAAAGACGGTGGGAGAGAGAGAAGGAGCGTGGGTGGGAGAGAAGGTGAAAGAGAAGGAGGGTGGGAGAGAGAAGGAGCGTGGGTGGTAGAGAAGGAGAAAGAGGGTGGGTGTGAGAGAAAGAGAAAGAGGGTGGGAGAGAGGGGAAAGGAGGGTGGTAGAGAAGGAGAAAGAGGGTGGGTGTGAGAGAAGGAGAAAGAGAAAGAGGGTGGGAGAGAGGGGAAAAGAGGGTGGGAAACAAGGAGAAAGAGGGTGGGAGAGAAGGAGAAGAAGGGAGAGAAAAATACAGTTAGCTAAAGGAAATGAGGGGAAAGATTAATTTTCCATAATGACTCCAGCGTGACAGACAGCGGCTGATTACAGGCTGCCACATTCATAAAGAGCAGACTCGACACGCTGCTTATACACACCGAGCAGCCAGATCACTAAACCACAACCTGTTTCTACAGTATCTGCCCATTTTACCAGCTGAGCTTACCTGATATAACAGAATACTGTCCATCTGCACAGTCCGAATACTTTGTTAGCCCCCTTTTACCCTGTTTTTCAATGGTCAGGACCCTCACAGAGCAGGTACTATTAGAGAGTTGAATCATTCTCAGCACTGCAGTGACACTGATGTGGTGGTGGTGTGTTACTGTGTGCTGTACTGGTATAAGTGGATCAGACACGAGTGCTGCTGGTGGTTTTAAACACTGTGTCCACTCACGGTTCACTCTATTAGACACTCCTACCTTCCGGGCCCACCTTGTGGATGCAAGTCAGAGATGAAGTCAGAGGACACTGTTGGCTAGATGTTGCTGGTAGTTGGACTATTCTCAGTCCAGCAGTGACGCTGAGGTGTTTAAACACTCCAGCAGCAGTACTCACCCGTCCTGACTGACACTGACTGACCACCCACCCGTCCTGACTGACACTGACTGACCACCCACCTGTCCTGACTGACACTGATGGAAGACTGGCTGCCAGGTTTCCTTGCCACCCTAGTCACCCACCAGACTGATCATCGGGCCTTGATGTTACCCATGCCATACCAACTACCTAGCCTCAGACTAGCTGCCTAACCTTCACTACAGACTCGTCTGAAATTTACATGGACTCTAATTAGTTCCACTAACCTTCTACCTTCATTAGTCATCATCACTCTCATTGTTCTCAACTGAACAGAAGTACAAGTTGCTACAGTCATTATATTAGTACTGTTTGAGTAGTTTGATCAGAGGAGGATGGGTCCCCCCATTGTGAGTCTTGGTTCCTCCCAAGGTTTCTTCCTCCAGTCTAAAGGATTTTTTCCTTGCCACTGTCACCTATGGCTTGCTCACTGGAGGGTTTTTTATGTTTGTTCTATGATTTTTATGGTTTTCTATGTTTGTTCTATGATTCTCTTCTGTGTTATTTCCTTCCTAGGCTTATGTATGCTCTATTGAATCACTAACTTCCTGTAAAGCTGCTTTGTGACGACATCAGTTGTTAAAAGCGCTATACAAATAAAATTTATTTGATTTGATTTGATACTCGTGTCTGATCCACTCACAGCAGCACAACACACACTAACACCACCACATCAGTGTCACTGCAGTGCTGAGAATGATTCAACTCTCTAATAGTACCTGCTCTGTGGTGGTCATGTAGGGGTTCTGACCATTGGAGAAGAGGGCGAAGATGGAACAGTATGCAGAGAATCAGATGGACTACAGTCTGTAAGTGCAGAGCTACAAAGTACTCATCTATGATAAGTGAAATGGATAAAATAGACTATGAGTGTAGAAACAAGGAGGTGCTTTTAACGTTATGGTTGATCTGTGTACATCATATACATCATTTACAGTCCCATATAAAAAGATAAACTGTTAAGAGAATAGCTGGAATAGTGGGCTCTCTGTATGATCAGGGAAGGTGATTAAATGGTACAGGGCAAGGCTCCTGCCATATAGTCACAACGTCCTGAGAAAGATCAAGCAGGCCTAGAGTTACTCACTTTAGATTGGCAAGGACTTCATCTTCACCATAGAGGTCAGTTCCTGTTTTGTCACATTGTCCCGCCTCCTGTTTCTCACCCTGCAAATAAAAACAGTGAGGAATGTGTCAGGTCTATGTCTGAGGTCTTGTGGGCAGTCGCAGCCTGAAGGTTAGGGATCCGGTCTTGTGACCTGAAGGTTGCCGATTCGATCTCCGGGATCAGCAGGACATGACTGAAGTGCCCTTGAGCAAGGCACCTAACCCCCAACTGCTCCCAACTGTGCTCACTGCTCCTAGTGTGTATGTTTACTAGTGTGTGTGTGTTTATATGTGGGTGTATCTGCACGGATGGGTTAAAGACGGAGGTTAAATTTTACTGTGTGTAAACACAAGAGACAGATTAATACTAAACTTAAAAACTAAGCTTAACTATACAGAGTGAGCCTTAATGCTGAGGAGACTTCATCCAAATGATCTTAAAGTGTCTTTAGGCTGCTTTAGTTAGAACCAGCTCAGACTGTGAGAACAGCTGCAGGTTAAATTGATTCATTGTGATTCTTCTACTTCGGAGTACAGACATCTACAGCCTTTTATACCTGTACATGAACATGAGCCAGTTCAGCGCACACCGCAGCAATGAGAAACGGGACTCACCATAAAAGGACCGTGATCGTGGACACCACTGCCACCATTACTGCTGTGAACAAGCTAAGAGCGATCAGCAAACTCACACTTCCGTTTTCAGCAAACGACGAGTCTGGACACAAACAAAACCACAGAGACCAAATATTATTATTATTTTTGTTATTATTTTAAACAGCGACAGAAACATCCCAACGGTCCAGACATACTAAAAGCAACAACCAACAAAAACTGTTATATATTTTTCTTCCCAGTTTTATAAACAAACTCAGTACATTCACAATGGGCCAGCTTTGTTTTAAGCTTAAGCCTTTAGAACAATGTGTTGTATGTGGCTCTGTATATAGCACCAAAAAGGGGTTCTTCTACTGGCACAAACTTGATGGTGTAGCAATGTCAGAAGCCTTTGTGGTGCTGTACAGAAACAGGTTTAACATTAGAACCACATCCAACATGCTTTCCATCAATCTGATAAACCATGCAAAGTACAACTTAAGCATTGGACCACATGTGGAACAATTTAAGCATGAGACCACTCTATTTAAGCACTGTCTTTCCTAAAGAACATACTATTCAAGAGTGCACAGCACCAAATAGCGTTAGTCTTCTGGTCTTACCAGATACAGAATTTCTGCAGGTTGGAAATGATTGCTCTCACAGGCAGTACAGATACAAGCACATCATGTTCGCAAGTGACAGGAACACTTTTTCTTTTGCCATTTTTCTATTCAGCAACCCTAAAACAATTATGTCAGTGTGTCACCATGGAACAACTGAGGATTCATATTTCTCCAGATTTCTAGAGATCTGATAATGAGAACTTCTGTAGTGCCTGGAATGAGATTGCGTCCGCTAGCTGAGAGAACACTTTTAAATCTGGTAAAAGCTGGAAACGGTTAGCTAATTAAAGCAGAGTGAGTCATTCTGGCGCCGGACACATGGTCTGCATTTACGCAGGCTGATCTGCTCTGTGATTGGTGGATGCTGTGGCGTAAGTATGGAGAAAGCTCAACCTCCACACACCAAAAGCCAGACCATCTGGATAGAGCAGGGGGGAAAAAAGCGTCTATCTGGACGAGATCTCAAAGACATCTAACAACGCGCGTACAATCTGAGCCCCACTAGTGCTCTCTTCCACTGCCAAAACCTCAATGCTTTCATCGGCCGAAACGAGCTCGGTCCACAGAAGGAGAAGTGAGTACATGTTTCAGTTTCCTTTTTCTGGCAATTCCTGACATAATGAACAGACCTGTGATTGCTTACCTAGAGATTTTTCCGTTGCCCTCACTGGAAATGTGGACGGGAAGATCGGGCTGTCGTATGTGTCTTCTGTGGTATGTTCGGTATCCAGTAAAGTGTCTGACAAAAAAAAAACAAAAAAAACCCACACCAGACTAAGAAAACAACTTACACTGTTGCATCACTTCCACTATAAACAGTAAATATCTTACATTAACATGTCAGGAATAAAGTGTGACGATGTTGAAGGTTCCATAGAAGGTTTCACTGTATTTACAAAGTCATAGCTGAATAAGTACATAGAACTGATATTCCATAAACCTCAAACACTGTTGTTCCTCTTCCAAACACCTTCCTGCATTTACAAAAGAGGAATGTAAACAGACAATTCTAAATTGTTACATAACAGACTCATTCATATTTATATCCCCAGCATTTACATACAACCACAACAGAGCAACCACAACGAAAACGGCGGACCATGTGGAAAACCCGAACATTGTGAAGGGGATGTTGGCACTTTTCATTCCCTTCCCAAAGAGTAAAGTTCATCTTTAAACAAGGCTGTAGTAGCTTCCTATTCACCAGCTTCTTTATAAAATAGTCTGTGCCACCTTAAATGCTACACCTTGCACAGGTGCCAGAAAGCTGGTGAATAGGAACTTCAGCTCCCACATCTTTAAAGGATGCCAGACAACTTTAATTCAAAGTCAGCACATTTCACTCTGGACAGCTTCTCAAACCTGGACAACATTGAACAAACAGCTTTGCTCAACGTTTGACACTAAAGAGACTGAATAGAGGGGCGGTTCCACCTCCATCACAAATTCAACAGCAACCTGTAAGTAGCAGCCATGCTGTGTGATTTTATTACTGAAAGTTTCATAGTGGGTAACAACTTTAATTTACTTTGTCTTGATGTCGAGATTGAGAGCTACTAGCAAGTTCGTAACAAGCTATTTACAAGCTATTTGCTTTTAATCTAAACATCAGTCAATTAAAGTTGTTACTCATTATAAAACTTCCATTTTAAGATGGTCTGCTTTAACTGGCACACAGTGATCAACTCACACAGCATGGCTGCTACTTACAGGTTACTGTTGGGGTTGTGATGCTAATAAAGGTAGAACTGCTTCTCTTTTACGATTTTGGAATCAACCTGTTTCATGGTCCTCTTGTAAATACAGGATTTGTATCTGAAGGTGGAAAACAATGTTTGAGGTTCACGGTATATCAGTTCTATGTACTAGTTCTATGCACAGTTTCACATTCTATGGCAATAATCATATGTTTACATTTGATTTTTCATACAGAGACCTCCCAAGAGGGCCAAACGAGGGTGCCACATTGAATTATTGGCTAGCAGCATAAGAACTCTGAAAAGAATAACACTGTTGACTGCACGCTGTGAGTGTTGTCCAAGTAAATGCTAATTGTGGGTGTCGATCAGTGTTGGGTGACTTGGTAATGAAGACTGCAAGTGTTTTCTTTGTGAATCCTGTATGTGTGGCTTACCGCTCCAGGGTCGGGCCTGCACCACCTGACTCCACTCGCTCCACTGGCTGTGGTTGATGAAAGCGTCATGGGCCCGAACTCGGATGTGGTGCAGGTGGCCCACAAGAGCGTCCATGATCATCACGCTTGTGTTTTCCGTCTCCAGCTGTGCACAAAACACACACACACACACACACACACAAAATGAAGACAAGCATGAACAGAAAGATGGGCAAGCGTGCTGTATTGTTCCTGGCAGCTTCCTGGATAACACTAAACCCGATTCCTAGTTCAACATATTTTAAACTTATGCCTAGGGTTTCGCTTTATGCTAATAAGTGCAAAATCTGTCCTTTTTTGATTTGAAAGATATTTTTTGAAAACATTTCAGCCTCTTGAGCTTTATCTATTCCCCCAGCAAAGGCCAGTGACACGCTGCATGGCTCTGCTGGTCTATACACCAGGGAGCTGCTCACATTACATGATTTCAATACTCACTTGGCCCAGCTGCAGCTCAAACATTCAAACTCATGTGTGTTACAGTACAAGATCTTCCCTCTGATTCAATCAGCTCTTTGTGGGATATGCGACTTTGTTTCACAGCACTCTTCGAGCTTCAATGTGCCAGACAAAAACATTATGGCATCTGGATTCATCTCTACACATGAACAGTCAGCTGTTGAGCATTTTTCCTCTGCCCACGCTAAATGGCTTCAGATGTGATATACAGTACAGGCCAAAAGCATGGGAGCAGGCAGTGATTTTTCCACATTTTTGCATAATTAAAGGCCTTGCATCATGGGAGTCTGAAATAATATGTAAACACTGGGAAAGTTTCAACATTCACCATTCACTCGCCAATCCATACAGACCATGTATGTAAACTAAGCTGCAAAAACAGCCTCGCGGCAACGTTCAACATCCGTACCTGACCTCGCTAATATTCAATCAAATCCTCACATAAATGTTCAACATCAGTACTCTTCAGGAGAAACATTAAGAATCAGCTGGACGCTATTTCTGCAGACAGTCAATCGTAGAGGTGGCCGATATGGCAAAAACCTAATATTGCAATACTTCAGGAATGTTTTCAAGATATACGATATGTCACAATATTTTTTGTTTTTCTGCCATACGAAGATGGAACACAGAATGTGACATATTTCTCAATTGTTGTTATAGTTTTTATAGCATTTGTCATTTTTGCCACTTACTAATTAATCTCTATAACAATACATATCGTTGTATTGCCCAATGAAACCTTTTTGTTGTTTTAGAGAACACAGAACGGCATAAATATTAGTGCACAATTTCTGTTCATTCAGAAACTAAAGCAATACAATACAAAATGTGTCAAAAATGTAACCTGTACAAAAGATATGCTTTATTATTTACCTAATACGTTAGATCAGCTAAGCAGTTATTTCACTCCATTTTTCATAAAGCCTCAGTCAGAGACTGCCTCAGTCAGAGACTGCCTCTACCAGTGCAGTTTCTAAAGCTATACCATCCAGACTTCAAACAGATATTCTCTTAGCTTTTTTGGAGTTTAGTTTATTAAACTGTAAACACTGTTTGACCAGAGGAGGATGGGTCTACCCTTGAGAGTCTTGGTTCCTCCCAAGGTTTCTTCCTCCAGTCTGAGGGAGTTTTTCCTGCCACTGTTGCTTCTGGCTTGCTCACTGGGGGATATATGTTGTAACTGTGTTTTAAAATTTCTGTAGGGCTGCTTTGTGACAACATCATTGTAAAAAGCGCTACACAAATAACTTGAATTGAAAACTTGCACTTGAAGGGTGCATTGACACTTGGGGGGGGGCATTTCCTCAGTGTATGCATATCTACTTAAATTCACCTTTAAAGGCACTTGTTTGGAAGATTATACCCACATGTCTTGCATACCATTTCCATGTTTTTGAATTATTAAAATTAAGCGTTACCGGTGTGATGGGTATGACCTTAGTATCATAGACCAACCAAACATAGACCAACACACAAATGCACTAATTACATACAGAGACAGGCAGATTATGTGCATTTTTACAAGCTTATAACTTTGAATGTGAGTCACATACGATCTTGGGATTAGATGCACTGGAAACATCAGATTCTACAGATTCAGGTTTAAATGGTACTTTTCTGCTTATTATCACAAAAACACTGCAAGCCATCAACCTTGATACGCAAATGGTGAAATGTGCGTACGTGTGTTCTCTGTAAAGAATGTGTGCTTAATTTTTACAAATTTCAACAAAATATGTGCAGGGGCTTCACAATATGACTGTCTCCGTTGTGATGGAACTGTGAAAGGGCTGATATCCAAAGGTTTTTTCTCAGACAAGCGAAGAACAACTTTGCTTAAAATAACAGAAAAAAACAACACAATCAGTAAAGGTGCACACACACAGAGAACCCTTGGTGAAAAGACCACATCTGGAATTCTGATGAAAGGCCAAGCCGCCAGGGGCTGAGAGATAGCATCGGCGACTCTGGGACGTGTGTGGAGCTGCGATGAGTGAGTGAAGGAGGTGAGAGGAGTGGGGGAGGGAAGGAAAACTGCTGGAACATAACAGATAGGCTACAGAACAGCAGGGCTTGTGTGGGAGCTGTTCTGGACAACACCACAGATGATAAGAGAAGGAGAGATGAGAGTTCAGCTAACACTGTTTACTGCTCCACTGCATTCACACGGGCAAGTGCTGCCCAAACAAACAAACTTTATAATGGAATTGGAATCATTTAATATGTTGCTGCTGTCTTGGTAACCGTACTTGATCACTGTTATTTTTGTCAGACCAGTTTATGTATTAACCAGAACTGGTTTATTTTCACAAAAGTCAGGATTTTACCAAATCATCTTTCTTTCACTTTCATTCTTTCTTATGAAATGTAAGCTGGATTCTGTGCGGCGGATCATTACACTGCCTGCTGCAGGTTTATCCCTGTATTATTCTATTTTTTATTATTTCTTTTCTCTTTGGAAGACAAATGTCTAAAAGTATTCAGACACGCCTTCTTAATCAGATCAGCTGCTTAAAGGTCCCCCTTTGCAGACACAGCTTATAGAATCTCCATAGCAAAGCACTGACCAATAGAATATAATTTTTTGGAGCATGAGCCTAAAACGCTGGCACCTAAAACAGTGCCAAACATCAGCTAAGGGGGGTGTGACAACCCCCCCCCCCAGCACTGGGCTGTGAAGCAGTGGACCTGCACTCTCTGAAGTGATGGGTTGAGCTGGAGTGATCATCTAACATCCATCTAAATCCTCACAGCAATGTTCCAATTATTTTTTTTTATTTAGTTCATAAAGGTGGTTCTCTTAAACAGTGCTACTGTTGTTGACACTTTAAAAACAGCCCAGCTACTGAATTACTGCTTCACAGTCACGATCAGACACTGACCTTGGACCAAAGGTTAGACCCCACTGGCCTGTACTGCAGCTCAAACTTCAGGGGAAATGCGGCTGGATTAGCAGGCCAGGACTTTGGAAGATTCCACTGCACTAGCAGCTGCGTGGGCTGACCGTGGACTTCCAGACAGGTCAATAAGTCAGGAGCGTCAGGCTTTACTGTAGAAAGAGAGGTGAAGAAGGACAGAGCAGAATGCTTTACATATTACTAACATACCATTACACACACACACACACACACACACACACACACACACACACACACACACACACACACACACCAATATATACACAATGTGATTTTGCTGTTACATTAATAAAAAGAGAATTTATTGGTTGAGGTATTCAAACTGTAGTGATGTGAAGTGGTTCACCTTTAAACGTATAGACTTAAACTTACAGAACCAGGGGTCTCCATGTATACCACACAAATATAGCCATTCTATTTACCATCAAAACCACTAGTGAATGTACACATGACTTCTGAGTTTTATATAGAAATAGGGTTCCCCATAAAGCAAATGTCAAGGGTCTACATGAATCCTGCTGACTGTCTTACGGGACTTTTGGAGATCCACAAAGGTGATGGTAGTATTGGAGCCAAGGGGATTGACTTCTGTGATGTTCACGAGATACTTGGGCTTCCAAAACTCAGGATTGGTGATGGTGCACTCGTTGACATCGATAGGTTCCTGCTCACAGGGCTGTGGCTTCCCGTCACTCACACTATGTATTCATGGAGACAAAATTATATTGATTACCTATGATGTTTAAGACAAGGTTCTCCTCCAGAATTGGACCAACAATAAATAAGACATTTTTATTTTTATTTATTTATTTATTTTGCAACTTCTGTCTTAAATGGACGATAGAAAGTTTAAAGTAAATTGTAGTTGTAAATTCTTAAAATGGGAACACCTAAACATGAGGCTCTTTAGCAAATGTGATGGTTTTCTTTAAACATATGAACACTTAAAGCACCATCTGCACGGCATTTTTAAATGGTTCTTCCGATTGATGGTGCTGTATATGTGTTTCTGTGTAATCGAACCTGTAAGAAGTGATGTACTTGGTGGGCAAGTGTGTCGTCACCCTCTGTGTCCATGAGCACTGGATCCTAAAATGATTTGGCACTCGGCAAGAAACACTGAGATAACCAGGAGGATCTGAAAGACACAAGCAGACCGGGAATTCTTTCACATAGAAGCAGAAAAAAAAGACAACCACACAGCAAACACTACGGCACTGTAGATTTGTTCAGAAACCCTAAGGGGAAACTGCTGGGCTGAACACGAAAGGCTCAACTTGTCTACAAGGGGATACAAGCAATCTCGCCCTTCCGAACAGGAAGCTGGAGTTCTGTGATGCAGTGATTTCCTGTGAGAGGAAGCGCTGTGAGTTCTACCACCACGCACTTATTGTCTCCAGCGGCCCTCGCCCCACTCTGTGTGTACACTGCTGAAGTGCTTCCATTTTTACAAGTAAATTTCCTGACTTTCAAACGATGTCCGCCGATAAAGGAAAGCATCTGAAGGTAGAGGAGCTTGTTCAACATAAAAAAAGAAAAAACTTCCAAGTAATTACACAACTGAATTGAATTGTTCAAAAGTCGGAGACCACTATTTTTAAGTGTGCACTCAACTTATATTCTTTTCAGGGGACTCACTTCTGTTCCCCTTCTTCACTGAATCTTTAATGTCATCTTCTTTTCCCATTGATCTTGCTTGTGTTAGTAGGTGCGTCTGAAATCCATACTGAACAGTACGCAAAAGCAGTGTGCGAGAGTGACTAGGGTGTCCGAATACGTAGTGTTTCACGAGCAGTACGTGAAAAGTCCCTGGATGACGTACTGCACCTGCAGACATTTTTAAGTCTGCAGCCCCAGCACACCGTCCTATCCCATGTATGATTAAATTCCTCCCATTTCATCTTCCCTGAGCCACAGCTCGACACTGTGTGAGTACTAGGGGTGTGTTTAAAAAATACATTTTTCAATTCAAATCGATCTTCATTTGAATAATCCAATATCGTATAAACCCGAGATCGATCTTTAAAATTAGCATTCCTGCCCGCCCTGAACGACCCCACCCCCTCAGTCTCGCGTGATCAGCCATTGTTTTTCGCACAACGAGATCTGGCTGGGGGCGCACATCGATTAAGCATGGCTGGAACACAAGTGAAGGCGCCCCAGAACTTGAAAGCAGATGTCTGGCTACATTTTAGATTCAGAAACCATGATGGTATATAAACATATAAACACTAATATTTTTAGTAATGGTAGGTTGAGTGTTCCTTGTGCATTTACCACATTAGTTCTCTAAAAATCTCTTTTCATATTCAAACAAAACATATTATTGTAACTGAAATACCCCTAAATGAATCAATATTGAATTGAATGGAATCAAATCGGAAATGGAATTGAATTGGGACCTTGTGAATCGAGATCTAATCGATCCGGGAAATCAGAGCCATACCCAGCCCTAGTGAGTACATATTCAGACAAACACGCAGAACAGTGTCTCAAACAGTCTCTAAATCCGCCAGTAAACTAAGCTTTTAAATAAATAGTGGTGGTGGTCTGACGTGTTGAGTCACAGGACATTGGTAAGATGGCGGACGTACTGTGTCCGAGGTTGCGTGGATACTGCACACTCGCACACTGAAAGAGCGCACTGCTTTAACAGACAGGCAGTGCACTCTAGCTCCAACTGAGTACGTACTGTTTAAGTATGCGATTTGGGACGCACCCCTAGTGATTTCTCTGCTAATTTGTTCATGTAGTTCTGTTTATCTTAATCTTTAAACTGATTATATTCATGTCATTTGACTGCTGCACTGAAAATGAGGGCCCCCCTTAATGTACTGTGCAAAATAAAGCTAGACTTACTGACTGATTAATTAATTAATTAATGCTTAAATGAATGAATCGACTGATTAAGGCTCTTAGAAACGACCCTA
Source organism: Megaleporinus macrocephalus (assembly GCA_021613375.1). Lineage (NCBI taxonomy): Eukaryota > Metazoa > Chordata > Actinopteri > Characiformes > Anostomidae > Megaleporinus > Megaleporinus macrocephalus. The sequence goes on from CM038720.1 coordinate 18,483,365, forward strand.
AAATTAGTACTTGATCCCTGTTTTGAGTGGAATTTGAATGAAGGGTGGTTTCTGGCTTTGCTCAGTACTGCAAGTAAGTTAATAATTATGTACATACCTACTGATATAATTTGCACTGTATAGCAAAACAACAGTATAAAAAAAATAATAAAATAAACATCTACAGCATAAGTATCTCCATTCCGATCAGACTGAACAATCTATGGTGTTTAAATACAGTAACGAAGCCCATAGGCTCACTCACGGCCTAGGCGGAGTCTGATGGTCTGCAGGAGGACCCCTCTCTGGTTGTGGCAGCTGTAGTTGCCCTCCATGGGGTGCGTGGTGTTGGGTAGGACGAGGGTGCCACCGGAGCCGAGTGTCTGGCTGAGGCGCACTGAGCTCCCATTCTGCCGCCAGTGTACGGGAGACCTGCGGGCCCATCCAAAACTCACAGTTATGACCTCTATCAATCACAGTCAATGATTTTACTAAGCCTGGCCTAGGACAAGGGGAATTAGCAGCATCATGCGGCAAAACACAAGCTTTTCAGCACCTATAAATGACCTGTTTGTGGTATCAATCGTTATCTTTGGCAAAGGCTATTCCCTTGGCTTTTACATTTATTGGCCAGGGCTATCAAATTGATCCAGCAGGTGGTTTTCCATATGCTACTCCGGGTTGCCAGCTCCAGAGTCTGGGGAGTCAATGCTGCGTATAATGGTGAATAGAGCCAGTGTGACTCAGCTATAGCCACTTGGCCTGTGCTTCCACAGAAGGGTGTGAAGCACGCTGTTATCAGTGTTTACTGGAAGGCCTAGGTCTGCTTAGTTCTTCTGTCACGTAGAAACAGCAGTGTGAGATACCGACTGGGTGGACGTACCCATGTTGTGCGCCTCCGCAAATCAGGGTGACGCTGGAGCCCAGGCTGCCGAACTGGACGTCTGAAACTAGACAAGACAGAGAAAACGTGTGCTGAAAAGTACCAGGACTGCAGCTTTACTCACAGATTAGCACAGCTTTAGTGCAGCTTTATAAAGGATGTACAAGCTTAAGTAAACACTGTTAGCAATAAAAGTACTGGAAATGGGTTTTTACTCCTAGAAGCACTTTTATTGCTTTTTTAGCCATTTATAGTCTTCATGTTTCACCATGAATCTTGCAAAATGTAATCATCATAAACGTGGTAATAGGTGTCCTTGCTGGCAAAGGAGTAAATCAGTAGCAGGGTTGAGCTTTTAGCATAGAAGACATGGTTAACTGGTATCAATTAGAATGACACAAACATTCAACATCACTAAATGGTTGAGACGTAACTAAATTAATTTAGAGTGGTTTGGTGTGAAACGCTCTGTTTTAGAGAAACTTATCGAGTGCGAATTGTTCACAGCCATAGGAACCAGACACTCACCTCTAAAATCTCCCTCACAGAAAGTGGTTTTAAATGGTTATGAACATGCTGCCTGATGTATAAGGTGTTGTTTTATGACAGTTTTGAGAAGATTTTAGCCTTAAAATCCCTTCGTGATAGAGGGATACTCACCTGAGTATACTCAAGTATCATTGTGAAGCATGGGTGGAATTACACTTTTAACATTTCAGTATGGTTTAATGCGAAAGTGTGATCATTTTGGCATGCAGTGCTCACACAGTGCCAACTTGATGGTGTATAAACTTCCACTACTTGGTAGCCAATCACATCTTGGCTGATTGAGTGTATTTAAAGTAAATGTCAAAATGAGATTTTCCACTGAGGTTCTTTAAAAAGCTACTAATAGAAAAGAACACTCTGCCTAGCGGTCCGCTAATGAACAGCATTTAGAGAATAGAGAAAGTAATAATTTTGCTCTGTCGATATGCATCAAAAAAATGGCAAAAGCGTTCCCTTCTGTGCCGTTTGAAATGGCACCTCATTGCCCTAAATGAGCCAATCAACTCTTGGATCATATAGCGAGCCAAAGTCTGACTGTGCTGGAGCACGGGCAGATTGGGAGTGTTTATGTTCCTGTCCTTTACTGCCCCTTTAGACCACAGTATTTATATCAGGGGTGGAATAACAGGCATTTACTGCCAAGCACTGGACAAAGACAGGCAAATACACACATACGCAGCCACACGAACGCTTGCACTCTCAGGGGAGTGGCTGGCCTCCAGCACCCGAGGTCTAACTGTACTGCAGACATGGTCGCGCTCAATGTCTGCTTTCAGGAAATATTGGCACAAGAATATTATTTAAAACCCCACCACATTTCTCACATTTCTCCAGCTCATGCCAGCAGAGTTACCGCCATTTACACATACACACACACAGACACACACACACACAGCTTGAATTAATTGTATGTGCGGCATACAACACATGGGGGATTGCGCTAGGCTTGGATTCACAATACAGATGTTTATTGTTCCTGCAAAATGAGAACATAACTGGGAGCCTGGTTCGTGTTTTGGCTGAATTTTTAAGGCAGTAAATTTAAAGTCTGCTTCTCTTGGCGTTTATCAGTTGGTCGAGTACGATAAAAAGCTGGCTGGCTTGCTCCGTTGTGCTTTGGCTATGGCAGGACTCGCTATGCAGAGTTATTCTGAGGAGTTCCAGGTGCTGGTCTGAGGCAAGCAAAGTCAAATAAGAGCAAACATTTCACGTTGATTTGGGAGTTTCTAGACCTGCACAATACATCCTTTGTTAATCATTAATGTTGGACTTCAGAGAAATGTGCTAAATTCAAATGAGCAGTTGTGATATCCCCCCTGGACCAGTCACACTGAGTGCTTTTTCAAGCAGGCAAATCTTTAACCACACTTATTCCAGGATTCGTTTGGAATGTTATGTTGTAATATGCTATAAGAACTAAAAAAGCTCAAAACTTTATTCGCATTGGGAGATGCATTACAACCAAAAATGATAATATTGTTGCTTTAATTCTGGATCTTTTTAGCAGCCATGTCATCCCAGTGATTATTATAAACATCCCAGTCCCATTTATTATAAACATCCCAGTGATTATTATTTATTTATTTATTTATTATTTATATATTATTGTATGGCATACATTTTGTTTATTTCATATGAAATAAAACATGATACTAAAATATTCCTAATGAATAAACAATGCAATAAAATGCTAAACCAGGAATTATGAGTGTAGTGATGGCAATATTTTCCCAAAAACACAGTATTCATTACTATTTAATAGTTTAACATAATAACTGGTGTTAGATGGACGGGTCATTTAAGGTTCTGCTTAAATCCCTGAGCGCTAGAAGGCAGTGTTGTAGTCCTAGATCATCTTAGACCATTAGCTTCTTCCACTACAACGTAAACAAGTAGCATAAGGGCACACTGTTTACAGTAGCATTAGTAAACAGTTTTCAGGAATGACAGATTCAAAGAAGTCACAATGACAGAATCGCAAAACACTGAATTTCTTGCACAGCCTTAATTCTGGTGTATATCTCTTGCCAATATACAGCCCCATCAGGGATCACACTCAACCTGGCAACCTTAACTGCTTACTAGCTCTGTTTGAAACAGTGATTTAACAAACTGTTTCACCAGTTCATCAAGTATTAGATTGATCAAATATGATTGAATATATGTTGCAGTTCCATTCATTCATGATTGCACTTTAGCACTATATATAGCAATACAATTACTAAACTGTATTCTGTCCACATGAAATGCCATAAAGTAACATGTAGAGAGAGACAAATTAATGGAGACACAATAAATATAACTAGCCCCACAGCAAAACAGATCCACCAAACCCTTCACTGCAGGGGTCAAGTAATCAGTATTTTATTATATTTTATTTTATTCTATTTTATTTGTTGATTCCCACCCCTACAATGCAATTGTGTGCTTTCGATCCAATTCAATGCAATTAAAAAGGTTCTTTAGTAAAGGAAAGGGTTCTATGTCAAACAACTGTTCTTATATACAGGACCCTCTGCATGCTTGCATGGTAAGAAAGACTAAAGTCTTCATAGACTAAACCGTTTCTTCACATGATCAGCCTCTGTACCTTAACAATGCCCCCTTTTTCAAAGACATTTAGATCTTTTCTCCTGGCTATCTCCAAAACTGAGGTCATCTAGGCCTGCAAAGCTGTTTTGAGCAAACCACAGGGCGCCATGGGACACTAACTGCTTAATTATATTATGCAATACACCTGCCTGTGACCACATATTCAAGTTTCATTTAATCTAACACTGTATATATCCGACATCCTGCTGTCTAACTCACTGTCAATACCACGAAAGCCTAACTGTTTAATTGTGCTTACCTTCATTGCTCCATATCTCCGAGTTGATGTGAACGAAGGACAGAGTAAGGATCCCAATGACTATTAGACCACCAGGGCATGACACTAATCCAGGCATCTGTGAAGAACAAACACAGACTTAATGACAGACCAGTGAAGAGAGATAAGCAATTCAGGTAACTGTTTGTGATATACCACCAAGGTTCCTTATTAGGCCTCGAAATTGTGCTGTACCGAGCTGCACAGAGTACAATCAGTCCACAGCTCCACCTGCCTGGCAGTCAGAAAGGCAACAGGCATGATAATTACAGGCAGGAGGTCCCTGTGACAACGCAAACAAGGCGTCCGCACCAGATGTGTGTACTTATCCTGTCCTTTCTCTGCAAAAACAGCACCGAGCATAAACACCGTTGCGTCGCATATTTAACGAGGGAAGCGAAGCGACCCGCAATTGCTGTGTCAACACAGCCGACAGCACGGCCCCACTAGCTCCAAAGATTCTAAACACGATCCCCAAGGTCTCTGCTAATTAGAAACATATATAGCTCTATAGAAAGACAGTGTCCAAGTCATTCAGAAAAAAGTCCCCTGGTTCTCGAACCAAGCCCACTTGGTCATTCAGTTCATTAAAACGGCTCATGGAGAATGTTTGCCTTGACAGATTTGGCTTCTCTTTGCTCAATTTAGCTCTGTGGTGTATTTATTGGGCTACTTCAACTTCCACAACTGTACCAAGTAAAGACAAGTTAAAGGGTTTAAGGCAATCCCTCCACGGTTCCACCAGAGTGAACAGAAGAACCGAAAAGAGCTGTGTTCTACTTTAAGACTGGGTTTAAAAACAGAGCGAGGAATTTTCTTTGCTGGCAATGATGTTGCATTAAAAGCATGGAAAGCACATTTATTCAATCCAACAGTATAAAAGTTCTTTGATTTATTTTTGATTATTTGATTTATAGTGGCCAACCAAAAAGCTGTTATATTTATGGTTAAAACAGAAAGTCTGGATCAACCTCAAATGGATCCACTCGATATGATCCAAACATCAAGCTTAAACAGTTGCTTAGTGTTCTCCAAGTACTCTCGACAGTTTTATTACAAACAGACAGAAAACGTGTAAGATCATTGTAGATATGGATTACTATCACGCAAATAGTCAATTAATCATTACTACTGATTCACTGAGTAGGTACATTTTAATGACAGTATTTTAAAAATCAGGTTTAGTCAAGTAACAGTCACAGGCCTAAAACAAAAGGAGGAGGGATCAACGGATGGATACATCCGGATACATAAATAAATACTGGGACATTGAGCCTTGTAGGAAGGTCTTTAGATCCATACCTTAAATCCAGTTTACAAAATTCAGAACCTCTAAGGCGTTCAGATTTAGAGGCCTCCTCCAGAATCAGAGAAACGTGTGAAAGTTTGAATGATAGAGAAACGTGTTAATGTTTGAATGATAGTAAACATGAACGTTATATTAAACATCCAGCAAAGCTTGAATGAAAAACCTAAGATAATAAAACACGGCTGTAAAAAAACACTAATGTGGCAGACCGGAGATGTTGCTAATGATGACATTGATTGACAGCTCTCTTGTCTGCTCCACCCTCATACATAGCTTTTTAATAAGGCTTCCAGGACAAGCAGACAGATGGACAAACACTTAACTTACACTAACAATTAACAACGTGTGAGTGACGAAACAGTGTTGGCATGCAAATAAAGAAATGAACAGATGAAGAAAAAGTGTTGGCATGCGAATGAAGGAATAAAAGGATTAAAGAACAGGGATGACGCAAGGATAAACGAATGAAAACCATTCTGTGTGGGGCATTCCCCCTTGGTCAGGGGAATGGTGCTTACAGAAGCACTACCCAAGATCAGGATCATCCAGTTTACATGGAGAGGAGAGGTATATGGTGAAATACATCAGATATTTACTGGTCAATGGAATATTATTCAAAGTGTTCACTTAGTACATGCTGACTGTTTACCTACAAAAACAAGATTAAACTCATTAGAAAGAAAACACAGCTTTCCTGGTTCCCAGAGGCTTTAAAACTAACCAAAGCTAAGCCTGAAACATCCAAGAGAACAAGTGAATAACACACTTCACACCACTCAGCACAAATTGCAGAGACTAAAATACTACTGAGGTCTAAACCAGAACAAGACCAACGCTGAACGACAACAGCCAAAACCATTAGCTTCAAACAAACAGCAAGACAGGTTTACAAGCAATCTCACTGTAAACTCACTGTCAGTGCCGTTCACATTACATGGTGGATGGTTTTCCAAATCAATAAGAAGATTGTGCAGAGGGTGACAGGACGTATTGTACATGGGTAAACAACACCACTGAGCTAAACAGTGGAAACAATGACGTCCATTCCTTGTGATGTTGATAGCGGTGCAGTGGAATGGTTCCGAGGCAGAACCGACCATCAGCACTGTGACTTAGGCAAACAGCACACTGATGTTCTTGATTAGAAATGTCAGGCTGGAGGCATATAAATGGCATGTAAAAGGGGTTCGGGTAATACAAAGAGTTTGTTTTTCACTCAGGGCATCACATCTGCATTCATTTACTTATTTACTTCCCAAACATATTTGTTTATCGAATAAACCACACCAGCCTTATGCCTTATGGGACTTTTCTCTACGCTACGTTGCTTTGCCAAAATTAGTCAACAACCTGTGTGTGCTCTCTGGCGCTGGATACCAAACACCTCACCAGGCCAAGCGGGCAGTGGCCCATGATTCAGTCCACTGTGGTTGTCGGCCTGGGTCTTTCGCTTGTAAAACATTGTGGAGTTGTGCAGGTATTATGTAACAGTTCTCCATCATTCACTTTCAGAGTGATCTCATCTGTGGTGGCCTTATTTTAGTCTTCAAGAAAAAAAAAGCTACTCATCACCCTTAGGCCTCACTTGATATTACCAAATATTATGCTAACAGCATAAACAAGTACAGACAACATGCACGTTCGCTTTCAGGTCATCATACAATGCCTATAACAAAGGTTTACTTTAAAAATGTGTACAACAGAAAACACCACACTTAATTACAAGCCACAAATGGAACAGCACCAACTAATTAGCACTGTGAGCATAAAAATTATTACATACATGTACAAGTCTAAAACAAAAAATTAGAAACAGACCCGCAGCCAAAGACGGACATTGAGCTCTGTCAAAGCGTTGCTCTGCATCACGTCATTTCATTTCGTGGCGGATGTCAGGATGTGTTTTCTGCATAAAAGGTCAAAACGGAACGCGGACAACAACACATTTCAATTAAATTTATAGTTAAGCACAAAAGTTACGCGTAAAACAAAGCCGAGCCACTCTCACTGTGACAGACTGTATACTGGTACAGTCTGCTGCACACATTGTGCTACTGTAGAATATGCTGATATTGTTTATGGTGATAATTCTACAAATAAAATAACGGAAACACAGTTAATTGCTGTCCAAACCAACAGCTAATAAAGTCAGTTGTTTATATGTTGCTTCAGTAAACAAAATCTTGCCTACTGGAAAGTCTGCAGCATTAGAATAACTGCAGTATATTATTATTACTATTATTAGTAGCTGTAGATAGTAGTGAAAGGTATGGCCGGAAAAGGTGCTACAATTCCTGCTGGTTTTAGTGCATATCACTGCACACACACACGCACACACACACACGTCAGGAAAGCGAAACACCCTACACCCACTGTTCAGTTAATCAGCTCCATTGACCTTACAGGAGCGTGCTGTAATTCTACATTTACAGACTGTAGTTCTGGTGTGTGTGTCTGATCGAACACAGTACTGCTGTTGGAGTACTGCTGTTGTCCACTCACTGTCCACTCAGATAGCTGATCTGTTGCTACACAGTTTGTGTTCTCTAGTTCTTTATTAGTGGTCACAGGGCACTGACCACTGCTGGCTGGATATGCTTGTTTGGACTATTCTCAGTCCAGCATTGAAACGGAGATGTTTCAAAACTCCAGAATCGCTGGCTACTGTGTCTGATCCACTTGTACCAGTACAACACACTAACATCCCACCACCACATCAGTATCACATTTTCTCCAAAAAAACAAAACAAAAACAAAACAAAAACAAATAAAACTGCTGTGAAGCAAGGACTGGTTCATTGTTCTAAAAAGTCTTTGCTCATCATGCAAATTAAATCTGAAATACTTGTATTGTGCAAACCTGTAAAAACAAAAAAGTGAACTACAGACGAGTCTATTTCAATATCGCCTGCTCGTCTTACAAATGTCCATACATCAAGAGTTCTTTACTAAAATGCAAGGGCTGTATTAAAAATAATGAGGTTTATATGGAACTATGCGCTTGCTTAAACGCCATTTAAGGTTGATGGACAGTTTTGTTGTATAGGGTTTATTTGAACCTTTTTGAAAATCGTTCTATATAGCACCAAAAAGGTTCCCTATTGTGATAAGACTGATATCGTCACGATTTTGGTGCTACATAGAAACCATGTACAATATGTGAAAAACGATTTTACCAAACAAATAACTGTTTATGCATGCAAATGCATTTTGTATATAACCAAGGATCTTCAGGGACAATGTTTTTTACTAAAGAATTCTTAAAGAACCATTTTTTTAGGTTGGTAGCAGCAGTAGGATAAGAAGAAAATAAATAAGCTTGTTCACAATTTTTTTTTTCTGATTACAATCAGTTTACAGTGATATTTCATAAAATAAAAAATAAATCAAAATGAAACAGTTTCTTCATAATATCAAAACATCTACTGAGCTTTATCACCTCTAACATTTTAACCATGGAAGCTGCATCCCTGCTGCTATCTTTACTACACTTTAATTACAGTCCTCTAGTGTACGTTATAAAACACGTGACATCAAGCCCAAATTAAGCGGCTAAGAATGTGCATTAGCAGACTTCAGAGCTGAGAGAGAGCACGGCCATGTGCTTAATGCAATAGTGCCATTAGAAGTGTGGCGAAGGAAAAGCTTTGCTTAAATCAGCAGAATATGAGCCCTCCAAACCACAGGCTGAAGCTGTAATCCATCACCAATTTCAGCAGGAATACTCTGAAGCACAGCTGAGCCGCTATATCATCTCTCTGCTCTCGCTTTTAACAGCACGTACTGTCTGCCCAGCCGTAACCTCAGAACCCAACGATCATGAGAACTGAATTAAAACAGTATCACAATTACAGTATGTTACATAACATCATGAAATAATGTCCTCATAAGACAAGAAAAACAAATTCTGGGTAAGAATCCACATTATATATCTTCTAAGACCGGCTCAGAGGTGCAAGCCAAAATGCCTGATTGGTTCAGTTGATTCTGCAGCCAACAGAGGCTCCTTGATCTGTACTGATTTTTGGAAGTTGTCCAGCTTCCTCATTCTCACGTACCTGACAAATTTAGCAGGTAGGTGTATCCAGCCTCAGAACCCTCAAAACCACATCTCCCCGCCTGATCTTTGCTCACTCTCGCTTTTAAATCAGGTGCCAAAACTTTTCCAAGTCATGTGAAAATACCTAAGGGCTGAAAAGTGGTGTAACAGACTAGGGCTGGATTAAAAACGATCTCTCTTTATTTTAAGGCTGAATGACAAAAGACAATGTATATTCTGGCATTTCTTGCCAAGTCAAATCACTTTTATTAACAGAGATCAAAATAAAAGACAGAACTCTCTTCAACATGCAGATAAAATATATGTATATACAGAATAAGTAGCTGTAACTGGGTAATATCTTGGGTCACCGTATTTTAGCTGCATGCTCATTCCACTCCACCCCCCCTCCATCACTCTACCACCACTGCATCACTCCACCACCCTCACTCCACTCCACAATCACTCCACCATCCTCACTCCACTCCACCCCCCCTCCATCACTCTACCACCACTGCATCACTCCACCACCCTCATTCCACAATCCCTCCACCATCCTCACTCCACTTCACCCCCCTCCATCACTCTACCACCACTGCATCACTCCACCACCCTCACTCCACTCCACAATCACTCCACCATCCTCACTCCACTCCACCCCCCTCCATCACTCCACCACCCTCATTCCACAATCCCTCCACCATCCTCACTCCACTCCACCCCCCCTCCATCACTCTACCACCACTGCATCACTCCACCACCCTCACTCCACTCCACAATCACTCCACCATCCTCACTCCACTCCACCCCCCTCCATCACTCTACCACCACTGCATCACTCCACCACCCTCATTCCACAATCCCTCCACCATCCTCACTACACTCCACCCCCCCTCCATCACTCTACCACCACTGCATCACTCCACCACCCTCACTCCACAATCCCTCCACCATCCTTACTCCACTCCAGCAGCCCTCCATCACTCCACCATCCTCACTCCACCAGCCCTCCATCACTCCACCATCCTCACTCCAGAATCCCTCCACCATCCTCACTCCACTCCACCACCCTCAATCCACTCCACAATATCCCACCATCCTCGCTCCACTTCACCAGTCCTTCATCACTCCACCATACCTTCATCACTCCACCATCCTCACTCCACTCCACCACCCTTCCATCACTTCACCAACCCCCCATCACTCCAGCAGCCACAATCAACTCAACCCACCCCTTCATCCTCACGCCACCAGCCACAATCAACTCAACCACCCCTCTAACCCCACTCCACCAGCCACAATCAACTCAATCACCCCTCTATCCCCACTCTATCAGCCACAATCAACCCAATCACCCCTCTATCCTCACTCGACCAGCCACAATCAACTCAATCACCCCTCTATCCTCACTCCACCAGCCACAATCAACTCAATCACCCCTCTATTTCCACTCCACCAGACACAACCAACTCAACCACCCCTCCATCCTCAGTCCACCAGCCACAATCAACTCAACCACCCCTCTATACTCACTCCAACAGCCACAATTAACTCAATCACCCCTCTATCCTCACTCCACCAAACACAACCAACTCAACCACCCCTCTATCTCCACTCCACCAAACACCATCAACTCAATCACCCCTCTATCCTCACTCCACCAGACACAACCAACTCAACCACCCCTCCATCCTAACCCCACTCTCCAGTTGTGCTTCTCTGCTGTTCATTATGGTCTTTTGACATACAAAGCATAAACATTTGTGTGTATCTTCATAAAAAAAGTATTAAAATTTCCATCTCACCAAAATAGTTCTCAGCGTTAAGTTTGTGCTTTATGTCTGTGGCCTTGTCAAAACTAAATTAGCGGAAAGGAAAAACTGCAACATATTGACTACTAAGCCACTTATACCACACTTTTAACAAACAGAGGCCACAGGGAACTCCTTAACATCTGTCCACTGGCCAGATCTGGCTTTAGGGCTGAACTTTGGACAGCCTGTTCTTTATTCCTGTCTTTATATAACAAGAACAGCTTCTTTTATATTGCAAGAATGCTTCATGGGGATACATTTATGTACACTAAAATGATGTTTCTTTTCAGGAGTATCATGTATGGTGACTTTTCAATAGTTTCAACATTTTGAGAGGATCATTCTTTGCACCAAGATTTTGGCACGTTTGCAGCTAAAAGTGGTCAGAAAACTGAATTACTGTTGAAATTTAGACAGTTTATTCAGCAGCAAATCAACACTGAACATGTCAGCCATGTGGAACAATTTCAACGGATGCCAGACAGCAGTTTATCATTTGCCAAAATAAACGAAGGAACAAGATCAAACAGTTGGTAACTCTCGATATCCAACTGTAATGATCCTCCTCTTTTATACAGTTACCATTTCAGAGAAACAAAGTTTCGTTATGAAAGTTATGACAGACTCACATTTCCGAGATTCAAAACTGACCCACTGCCAGGCCAAAAACTGCACTGTGCTAACTTCACGAGTATGGAAGACGTGACATTCTGTATCGTGATATAGTTTCTGATAACCTTGTGAGCACGCATCAAAACCTCAGGAACAGTTCAGAGGTACACAAAGGAAGTTTGTGTTTCAAATCCTGACATTCCATGGCGGACGCACCTGCAGCCCTGAGCAACCCCAGCAACACAGACTGCTGCCCTAATGCCAGCTCCAGCAAACAGAACATCCTAGCTTTTCCCTTAACAACAAAAATGAACCTGCACACCTAATTGCTTCTCCTAATTTGGCATTCATCAGTTCCACAGCACAAACAGGCAAACAGATTGAAGAAAAGGCCAATGACAGGGACATCTCCTGCCTGCTAGGCTATCTGATAGGCATGAGAAGCAGTTGGAAAAGGCAAACATGGTTGTTAATCCCGGATAAAAACAAGCAGTGGCTTCATTAGCTTTACCCCCCACTCTCCAACATCTAGCCCAGTGTGAGTGAGGACACTGTGACGGGTGGACTCAGGTTTAAGAGTTGTGTAAGCGTTGTTTGTATTAGGGGCTCCAGTACGGTTGCTCAAACACATGAAGGTGTTGAAAAGTGCTTTTGGCACAGCAAGCAGGGGCCGACACAAATTACCGTCTAAGATCAGGATACTGGAGGAGAAGGTCGCTGGGGTGCTTAGCCTGATCAATATTAATGCTTAACCCAGTCATTTATTCAGTCATACACACACACACACACACATACACATTCAATCTGTATATATATATATATATATATACACAGATTGATACTTTATTGATCCCAGAGGGAAATTTCAAGATTACTGCATTTAACTCATCCATGCAGTGAAACGCTCACATATACACACACACTAAGCACACACACACACACACACACACACACACACACACACACACACACACACACACACACACATATATATATATATACAATACATCTCAGCAGCTTCATTAGGGGTGAACGATATGATATGATATTTTATCATCAAGATCATTTATGTGACAATTCACTTTATCAGTATAACTACTAAAAGGTGCAACCTGAAAGACTGAATTTAAAAATATGTACATTGATCTAAAATTATCATTGGAATGTGCAGTATTGAGTTTCGAGAGTGTGTAAAAACGTCTGTGTATTATGATGCAGAGATATTTATTTTGATGTTCTTGTACCTGAAGAGGCGATACTGAGGAAGATAAACATCATGGACATTTCTGTGAAGCAAAGTGAAAATGTATGAGAGCAATGGAAGGATGAGTGTCAAACACTATGGTAACTATCAGATTCTGGAATGCGTGCACGTGGATGAGTTTACCACACATTCTGACTCATCCGTCAGCCCACGCGTTCAGCGGCCGTTCTCCAGAAATAGTTTGCAGGGTCATCCAACACAATCAGTCTAATATCCCGGACACTGAACACGCAGAGTTTTTCAGTAAGTCATCATTTATCGTGCTTTTCCATGCTTTTATTGTTACTCTCATAAAAGCAACGCGATGGCCTCTTGCAAAAAAAAAAAAAATGAACACAAGTTTTAGTGCGGGTCTGGGTTTCTGTGCAGCTACGCCTTAACTTTTATTGCTGGAGAGTGGCTAATGTTTACCATAGCAACCTATAAATACCATGTCTTACAATGGAAGGAAGAAAAGGAAGGAGAAAGAGAGGTTGCAGGGTAGAGGATCTGGGGCCTGGGGCAGGGGGCGGGGTTGGGGCAGACCTAAGAGTAGGACAAACAGCTCAGAGAAGGCTGAGGAATGCAGAAACCCTGCCAGAATTCTGAGACTCCATTAAACTCCAGACTCTGCACGAAGAGCTCGAGAATGTTTAGTAGCCCACACTTTTCTATCTGCTCCATGATAACGAGAGGCTAAGTCGTTAGAGTTTACTGATATAAGGTCACTGTGGACACCACCTTCTGCTAGAATGTGCTTTGTTAGCTTGTGCTTCCTGCTAGCCAGTGTTTGTTTAGGAAGAAATGGAAAGTAAGGCTCAGTTAAATACAGACAAGGTGGCTTGTAGGCCTGAATGAGAGACCTTGCATATAGGACGAGCAATCTGCAATCACAACAGCAGCGAGCCACGTTGTGAGAACCCTGTCAGAAACCGTATTTGTTCATTTGTAGTTGTAACTCAACATCACAAAGGTTTTTAAAGAGTTACTGAGAGAGTTTGATTTAAAAGATGCTACAGAACATAAATCTTTATTTACATTGGCATAGTTGAATAAGGAGAGCTCAGTACACAGAACTTACATACAGTAAAATAGGGCTGTGTATGGGCAAGAACCTGGCGATATGATACATATCATGATACAGCAGTTACGATTCAATATATCGCGATATGTTGCGATATTGCAAGTGAAGTAATATACTGTGATTTCTCAAATCCTACTATTCTAACACTACATGAACAGGTTTGTCAATGTTTACAATAGCAGTATTGCTTGTTAATGTTGGAGTGGAGCTGCCATCTAGTGGTCAGAGGTTTAAACACAACACACAATGATTCAATGTCTGCTGGGAATTTCCGTATCGATACTCTGTTTTTGAGAATCAATACAGTATCATGACTAATATCCTGATATTCGATATTTCAATATTTTCTTACACCTCTACCGTGAACCTCAAACCCTGTTGTACAAATTCTGCATTTGTAAAACAGGCCGATTCTAAAATCCTAAACTGTTACACAACAGTCCTGACTCCACCCAAAATGAGCACATACTATCTACTTGTTCCAGCCTAGCAGAAACGACGACAACGGAGCAACAGCAATGTTGGAATATGCATGCAGAACATCAGAGAATAATTTAAACAAGGAATAAATACTATAGCACCACTAAACAGTGCACAGGCTTTTTTAAGAAAGTCCAATGCACCGTTGTTATTAAATAGAGACAGAAGTACCAATTAGCTATGTATGATCAGCAATTATGAGAGCTGATCAGTGATGTGAAATACAGAAAACATTTAATCAGAAGTTGGGAGCCATGGATGTCATGCATCTCATTGTTGAATTCCAGATAAACCCAGTACTATACAACAAAAATAAAAGAGTTTAGAGCTCCTCTTGCCTTTACATAAACAATCTACATAATCTACAATCTACATTATCTGCTAACCATCCATTTTCACCAGCAACACTGTCGTCATGCCAATGCTTGCATGGCTTCATGCTGCTGTCAGCCTTGTACTTCTATGAACTGTGTTTTTTTCCAGTGCAAACATCTGAATGCAGCCCCGCCAGCTTCTTCCTCAAATTCCACCTTAAATGTTGCTACAGTGACATTGTGGTAGTTCATATGTTATAATAACTAATAATGGTGCAGCTGGTGATGAGAATAAGATAAGAATGTATGTCAGCTTTTGATTAGGAAGATTAAAGGTATCAAATTACCCTACCTGGAGGTTTATATATGGAGCTACTGATAAATATGTGCTATCTCAAAACATTTAAACAGGATTCCTCCTCCTCTCTGTCTTCCAGCTGGTGCTACTGCAACACCAAAAAATTAAGCAACTGGTTAAACGTTAAAAAACGTGAAAGCCAGCCTCTACAGCCAGTGTGCCTCTACATGGCGGCCTCTGTGGGAAGACAAGCTGCTTTGTAGACACATAGGGTTCATTTAAAACTAACAAAACACAACTCACAACTCAACACAACTCGCAATGCCTGTAATTATACACTTATGAAAACATAGTTTTGTATATTATATTTCATTTCAGATAACACACCCCCCAAACACACTGCACCTCTAAAAAAGTCAAAAACTGACTTATACAGGAGCTCCACAAGGCTGCTCTGAGCTCTGAAAGGAAGCCAAATTCAAGAGCTTTGATGTGAAAGAAGGCAGTAGTCTTAATAATAATTATCCTGAAATCCTCAAAAGGACTGTAAGACGTAGTCTATAGAAATGCGACAGAATTAAATTCCGTTCAGAGTCTAGAGTTCCATAACAGTTGTACTGCTGTGATCATCTCCACTGTGCAGAGCTGACGTTTCTGTGTGAAACACTTCCACAACTTTAGATGCACGTGAGCGATTATTTGTAGCTGCAGCTTGTGCTCTGGATAAATCCATATATAGTACATTTGTCTATTTTCTTATAGAAAATAGAATTCTATAAAATCTATATTTTTATAGGTTATATAAAAATATATATCTTCTCATATATCTTATATCTTTTCAGTTCTCACCTAAAGTAAAAAGGCAATAGTGATTTGATTTGTATTGTGATATATATCAATATCGACTGAAAGGAAAAAAATGATCGTGATTTTTTTCCTATATCGTCCAGCTCTATGTGTAATGTGAAAAGACCGTATAGCAAAGCAATCTAAACTAGACATACTGAATAACAAACAAAAATAGCTATAGTCCTAATTTTAATTAAATATTCATCAAAAATCTTGTCGCATTTGGCCAATTCTTATTGTTTAAAATATCCAAAACAGTCCTCCCAGATGGACAGCTGCTTTTTTATTGATACATTAACTCTGTACATCCAGGCGTGTTCATCCCCGCCTGATCTTTGCAGAGTCACTTATTAGCACCCTTTCAACGCCAGGCAAGTCTAAGCAGGGCCTCCAATGACTCATGGAGGAACGCTTAATGTGCTCCCTTTTTTTTTTTTTTTTTTTTTAACAAGGGAAAATGTGTGGAGGGCCGCTGAAAATAGACAGCATCCCTAATTTGGCACATTCCTCTACGTACAATACAGACCCGGTGGAAAAAGAACTGCTTGACAGTGTTGAAAGAAAACTCAACACACTGGCTGCAGCAAAACAAAACTTGTAGTACGTCTTGGCTATTGTGTGTCCGTCCCACGCAGGTTCACACACATTAAAGGGCTTCTCTGGACAAACAAATCGACGTGAAAGGTGGCATTTACGTCTATATTATCAGCCTGCTAAAGGTCAGCAGTCGTAGGTAATGAAATGACAAGCGCGATGATGGAAGTTGATTCTCTCTGACCTCGGCTTGCTTAATGAGCCGCACAAATAGAAAAGTATAATGTTCCTGAACCTTTAACACTTCAGATAGCAGCACATTAAGTACCTGGTGCAGCAAGTCTGCAAAACAACATATGCCAACACAATATACAGAGCTGATGTCCACGATGCTCTGATACAGCTTACAGACCCAATCGGTAACTCTATAAAACATGCAGTAGGCCTATGTTAACCGTGCTCTCTGTGGCTGCTGGGCACATTTTTTAGTATCTGAATAGACAATGATGATGGTTCTTATTACCACTAGAAAGATTAAATTATTTATGATAAACTACAGCCAAATTCCTGACAGTTAATAGCACAGTTTCAGATCTGAATGATGACTAAAACCGTAGTCATATTGATAAAAAAAATCATGTTAAAAATTGTCCAGCATCAGCTATTAGTCTCTCAGACGCAGATACACAGCGCTGTGGGTTTGTTTCGTATCAGGGAGAACATGGCAGAAACCAGTGACAGCGCTCCAGAATTGTTTTAGCCATGTAAGGCCCTGTACGGATAGGATTAGTTTTACGCGAGGAGGCGGGGGAACGTAATTATTACTGTGATTTTCGTCCTGTGAAAATGGGCTATGTCAGGCATTTTTACCGACCGTGCACTCCTGTAAACATTTCAGCGCCCTTTAGCTTCCATAAAACAAGCCATAAAAATAACCGGAGGTTATATTCATTCCCTGCATGAAGACACTATCGCGTCATGTGGAGTTTCTTAGAAATGAAGCTGAAAAGAAACATTAACTTGTGTTATTTAACAAGCCTGAAGTCACTGTCTTCTTAGAAGTTCCCAGTTCCTCCTTAAATGGGGCAACAGCTATTATAATGTCTCAGGTGCCATTTAAGGTGGAAAGAGAAAATTTGCAAGTAGCGAATAGAAAGTCGATTTAAATCAGAAATACAAGTTGAATAGTTTGACTGTCTAAAATGTTCTTATCAAAATTTGCAGCTTTAAAACAATAATTAAGATGAGGTGATAATCAAAATCATCTAAACAGGAGGACGTAGTCTGAACTAGGGCTGGGCGATATGGACCAAGAATAATATCTGGATATTTTTTAGCTGAATAGTGATATACAGATATTTTTTTTTTTTCCCATAAGGTGATAAGTTTTCAGTCAGTACCTTTTTGCTATCGAATTTCGATACCCAGCCCTATTTTAACAGGCATTGTTTTGTTTTTTTTACAAACCAGCTCCTCTTCAATAGCTTCTTTCGTGCCTTTATCCGTCTCCAAGCTGTCGTTGCCTGCATTAACGGGTTAAGCGGTGGGGAGGGGTGAGTTTTGTGAGGGAGAGAGGTGGGGCAGTGTGAAGTTGAAGGGAAGAGAAGGCGAACTGGCGGATCTACAAGTATAATTGCAGTGCAACAGAGACTATATCAATATAAACAATATTTTCTCATCTTATATCTCACATAAAAAGATGTTCCTTATAAACTCGATATATCGCCCAGCCTTAGTCTGAACTGACATTAAAAAAAAACTACATGTTTAAATGCTCTCAGGTTGGAACCTCTACATGCACATTTGATATAATTTTCATAAGAAGGTAATGGCTGTTATTATAGTTTAGTTAGTTTTGCACTTTTTGTACGTTTACAGCACATTTTAACAATACCACCATAACACTGATCATTGTGGTCACTATAATCGTGATATTACATGTTCATATCGTTTCATTTAGAACACTGTAAAGACACTCGTAAGCTGCTCTACAATCCATCATGTCACATCAATTCTCTCTGAATGATATTATTAACTACTAATTTTTAAACTAATAATCAAATAATGCATTTGCAGTTATCGATGCCCATGAAGTGGACTATCCATATAAGAGTCTCATGAAAGAACACGGTTGAATGCTCAGGCTAACATTCAAGAAGTCTTTTAAAATCCACTGAGAACAAAAAAAACATGACTAGATCTCCTCCTTATGCCCTTGTTAGAACAAGATGAAAACAAGATGCTGGTTTCCCAGAGTCCCCTGCAGCGCAGGGCCACTGAGGGTCTTGAGAGGGGAAAAAAAGAGAAAGTGGCTTTACGCATCTTCACACAGAGAGATTTTAAAACGATTCAAAGAAAATAAAGGAGTAAGTAATCTTCCCAGTTGTTTGGATAGGCAAAGCTCGCTAAACAATCCAGGATGTGGAGACAAGGGGGAGCCGTAGCCAGCATTCTCTCCTCATAGCTCAAACAAAGACCACCCAGTACTGTACAGATAACGCTGCGGCTTACAGCAAGCTGACTCGCAACGGCGGCAGAAATTGCCTGCAGAAATTACATACCATTGTTTTGGTTTTGCAGAAGCGCTAAGGCTCATCATTTAAGGCACAGGACCCGGCTGAACACAGAGGAAGAAGAAAAGACTTTCTGTTGTTGTTTATAGATGAACACTCCATCCACAAATTATTACTATGATATGATAGAGCCTAGAATTAAAGATCGCAAGGTTTGGCAAGAGCCAGTAGTTAGCAGTTACCAGAAGAAAGACTGGAATTTTGTTGTCAGGGGAACCTGATCTCGGCCAAAACTATGCTGTGCATTACTAACTTGCCTTAGGCAACAGTTTAACGACCAACGTTCTAGACGGAATGAAAAGAAGAAGAGAGCTGAAGGTTCTGTGGAGTCCCAGTTCCTATCACATTTCATTTTGCATATAGCACACATAATTAATATCACATGTGGAAGGCTGCGGCTGCACCTCGGCTGGGGGAAACTGGGAGAGAGTGGAAATTAAAATCATACACCAAGGCCAGGCTACAGAACATACGTCAGCTGTGTGTAAGTTGGGCAAAGACATAAGATAAGACCGCAGCGATCCCAAGGTTGCCGAGTCCACATATCGCACAGCGCGGCCTTCATGCAGCTCAGCCAGTAGAACCGAGGAAGTGTGGAATTAAATTTAGCTCAAGCAACAACACGGCCGAGCAAATAAACAAGTGTGTAAATGGAAGGCGGCGGTGAAGTGACACAATCAAAGCCTCTCTGTGCAACCCGAACAAGTCCTGGTGATCAGCTATGTTTGGCTGAAAATAGCATACGTCCTTGACTCCTCTGAATGTGGTATTTATACAATCTGACAGCCTCAGACAAAAGGCTGCGCTGGAACATCTGCCATGTGCGTCAAACGGTCCTGCTGCATTTACTGGGACAAAGGCTCTGGATTTCTGGTCAATAGATTTGAAGCGTTCATTCATTCTGAGGCTTCAGCTGAGACAAAGGAGGAACTGCCGATGTTTCGGAGCTTACTCTGAACGCAGACATGAAACAAGCTGGTCATGCAGGGGATAAAGCCGTGAAGCAGTACTCTATGCTCGAGCTATCACGGCCTCTCGTCCAGAGACCCTGGAATTTCCTTCAGGCACTGCTCGGGACAAGATGGCTACCAGATGCCAGCTATTCACTAAGCATTGGCTGCTTTCCCGGGATACTTGCAGCCTTAGCCAGTTGTGCTAGAAGGTAGACTGTTCTCAAACACTTAAAGTCCCTTTACTCATCACGGGATTAAACAAAATGAACAGAAAAAGTATCCCAGACTGATTGACTTCCTTGTTCCATGCTCCAAGACTTGGCTGAAAGTCTTGATTACAAACTTGCAAGGCATAAACCTGCAGCTGGAAGGCAGCAGCAGAGCCTTTCAAGGAAATGCGATCGCTCGGAGTGCGGCGATCCGACGGAAGGAGAGGCGGTGATTTACATCAAGCAAGAGGTCGCGGTATACTGCCGCTGTGACTCACGCCGACACCAAACTTGGAACCTCTTGCTGACCCAACAGTACCGGTGGCCTGCGGCTCTCAGCGTGGCAGAAGCTGGCAGAATCGCTGGCTCTGCCTGCAGCAGGGCTTCGCTGACAATGACCGTGTTAGTGCGCTCCAAAGGACACCAGACCTGGCATTCGATATGGTGGCAGAGGGCACAGCTCACTCTGACATGCTAACACATCACAAACAGCATAGTCCTCAACACGAACATTTCAGCCATACTTTAGTGATTGAAGTCCATGTCAGGCTTTACTAGACTGTCTGGCAAAGACGGCATCGCTGGAAAGCCTCTTGTCTTTGTAACTACTTGGCATGAGGACTACGGCGCTCGCTCTCGGCTGGCTCAGTCGATTTCATCTCTGGGCCAAATGAATCACGTGGGCGTCCAGGATGAGTTGTAACATCCTCATCTTTTTCTGGCAATCAAACAACGACAAACAATTACTATGAAAAAAAACAAAAGGACAGACAATAGTTGTAGTGTTCTTGGACAACTAGGGATTGGAATCAAGAACCAGCATTAAATTGTTACTGGTTCCTTACAGACCTATCAATAAGTTCTTAGATCAACGGTGCTAATAACAGTATTCATTAATTTTACACAATAGTCACTTTGAAATGGTTGGTGTTGACTGGATCAGTGGCTGGGGTGGGGTTGGGTGCTCAACTTTGACCTTGACTTTTACTTAAAGGACCTGTAAGAGTGTGGCTCACTTTACTATATGTAACAACAATGCTGCTAATTACCATATCTTGCAGTGTAAGGGATAAACTCTACAGAATCATGGATTAAGTTTTAATGCTAAGAAAAAAAAACCCTGCTAGTTCTCTAGTTCCTCTCTGCTATACTTCAAAATAAAGATCTCTTCACACATTTATTAACCCAACCTTTTCCCTCTCTAAGCAAACCCAGACGAGACCGGTCTCACTTTAAAACCACAGGTAAGATATTCAAAATTTTCTAATCAGTAAATATTTCCAGCATTAAGGGAATAATTAGGATGTTTTGATAGTATAAATAAAATTTGTCTGTAAATAAGATTCGTTAATAAGCCTGTGCTAAAGCTGACATGGACTTGGAATCATTGTAAACTGTCCTGAAGACCAGGGGTCACAAATTTGATGTTGCTTATAGCTGTTCAATAAAATATCGACGTGTATCAATAAAATCCTAGCGATACCCACCCTCGAGATTTACACACTCAAGATTCTGCCGTTCCACTGGGAGTAGTCTTGCGCGGAAACTTATAGATGCCTGGAGCTCTTTTGTGCATGATTCCCAAAACAGAGGGGCGCTCACTGCAGAAGATAAAGTACTCTACCCCCATGAGTCATAGGTGCTGGGAAGAGCCCGAGTATTCTATTACCACTGTTCCAACACGCACAGCTCCTGCACGGTTTCAGCCACAGACACGTCTGGAGCGCGCCGCTCTGCAAACGGAGCCCAGCTTTAGCACCAGCTCAATCTACCTAGTCTGGTTACACGCACCTCAGTGTGCTCTGTCCCTGGAGGGATTATGGCCACTTGGTCCTTTCGGTGCTGTAGCAGGAGAGAGATCTGTTCGAGATAAAAGGCTTTGGGCTGATCAAAGGGAAAGCCAAAGAAGGCCTCGGCCAAGGCTGAAAATATCAGCCCTCCAGAGAAAACCTTAAATGGTGTGCGCTTTAAAGAGATAGGGTTCATGTTCGAGGTACAGGACTGGCAAGACAATAGCCAGCAAAACGTAGAAGTATTAAATGACTAATAATTAGGAACAGGAAAATAAGGAAGAGAAGAAGCCCACAAAACCTGTTCTGAGCTTGGTACTATGTTCTGGATGTGCGACTTCAATCACAAAGATTCTTTTCAAGTAAGCCATGTGGGAATGCCGTAGATGAAGTGTTCCAATTACATCTCTAGGTCCACAGAGTCGGACGGAAGAACAACATCATTAAAGACCGGCTGCAATTAGGCCTACGATCAAGAAAAACATAAGCACTAGCTCTTACAAGTGGGACGTACCTGGGACAGTATTTAGAATTTCAAGCAATACAACTCGGAGGAAAACATCCTGCCAGTGCTTACTCATGCGGCGTAACTGCACCGCTGACCACAGTGTACTCTATCAAGCCTTACAAAGCCACATAAGTGTGTTTCCTTTGGTACTTTTTTATTCTGTGGGCAAAAAAGAAACAGATTCAACCAAAAAAAACTGGCCAGGCAATTGAATGGTCTCTGAAGTCTGATGTCTACTGCTGGACTCTGCAGTGGGAATGCATTATGATTAGAAAATGATATCTGCACCAGCAGATCATCACTTAAAATAAAATAAGGTGTTTCAGTTTGACCGACAATTTGGGCAAATATATAATTTACAGTAATCAAAGTTTACGTGACGCTGGCCTGCTCTTTCTAAAATGACTACATTTGATTCATTTTACTGCACATACAAATAGGGGTAATGCTAGTCCAGGTAAACTGTCCTTCAAGATCTACATTCTAGTAATGTTTACGCATCAGATCTCCGGCGTCGCCCCACGATTTCCATATCAGTGCAGTGGAAAACACGCAATTATGGAAAATTAAAAGATGCCTGTTAGTGGGGTCTGTCACTGATGTCCTCCAGTGTAACGGAACACGAAGATTACAAATGCCACATGTGCCTGTGACATTTGCTGGTCACTAATTGCAGGAGGGGGAAAACTCTGGCAGGGATTTGATGTACACTACGTGGTAAAATGACCACCTTCTGTTTAAGCCGTTTGACAACCACGCAGGACACACGTGTAATTTACTCTGTGTGACGGACAGCATTTTATACTCAGCATTTCTGTCCTCTCATTCACCTTTTCTCACTTTGTTTTTCACTTACTTCTTTGATTCGTTTTTTGTTTTTCACTTTACTTGAACAAGAAAGACAAACAAAATTCATTAGCAATATGGGGAGAAATTCACCACCTTGTTACTTGTGAGCTAAACTATCAGGGGCTTGATTTTTTTAAATCTTGTTTTGTCTGTTGAATCCGAATTTTAGTTTTTCTTTAGAAAACTACATGAAGTTTATAATTCAATAGCGTCAGACATCATGCTCCTTGCTGAATTTGCCCCTCGCTTTCTTTTCACAGCTTCTTTAATTATTAAGTTCAAGCAACAGGTATATTCAAAGTCAGTTAGCCAGAGACTTGTCTTTACCTGGTTAGCGTTACTGTTACCTGTCTGAGGACCCTGAGGATTAATACTGCTAACACTGACATGGCTGGCAACTGCTAGTTCTTTTAGGTTACTGGGTTTTTTTGCCCACTTTAGACGATTTACAGTTCAGCCAGTGGTCCACGTTTGCAAAGCCTTTAAATTCGTAACTCTAAACTTGTCTGTATTCGATAGCTAGAGATGCTACAACGGCAGAGCATAACTGTCCAGCGCAAAGGACAGCTCGTCTGACCAACTGGCCTGTATTTAACACTGGTGCAAAAGTCATGACACATGGAGGTTTGGTGAATACCAAACATTATTCTAAACACAGCTGCTGTAATTTGAAAACAGCACTTAAACTGTAATTTTAAAGATAAACATGATTAATCCTTCTGCTTTTTCCAAACCAATGCGGCACACTTTAAGTTAGGGGTGGGCTTCATATATTTCAAGAAATTTCATATACTTCATGCTAAATTTAGTTATAAAGCAAGCAAGAACAGGCAAAATATCCAAAAAATAATAACAACAACATCTATTATTATTATTATTATTATTATTATTATTATTATTATTATTATTATTATATCAGATATTATATTAGCATATTCTTACTTTCTTCTTCTTCTTCTTCTTCTTCTTCTTCTTCTTCTTATTATATTATTATAATACTTATTATCATAGCTTAGCTTATTCAATGTTCATAGACTACACTGCACTAAATCTTATTATTAAAACAGGCTAACTATGCTCACTTTGTAATCAAATATGCATCCAGTCTGTATTCTTTAAGTACTAATATGCAAAATTCGCTCAGAAAAGCATATTGTGACATAATTGACCATGATGGACAACAGCAATGTTAATCATTTCTTGATAGATTACTGTATGCCACACAGCTGCTTTGCTGAGCATATCATGAAAACAATTACCTGAAAACACTTTCCAACTGAATGTTATAACTATAAAAAAGCAATTAATGTAATTTTTATTGGAGTTAGTGCAGATTAGAATGTGAAGGGCGGGTGTTTAGACATCTTATCAGTTAGAACAGAGAAAACAGAACCCACAGTACTTTAAGTAATACCATAAAGTGCATAAGGTGTTAAAATAAATTAATATGACATTTTATAATGAAGCATGTGCTGACAATATGCATATGTTCAGAGAAGCATAATGTACTGTATTGTGACCTAGCTTATAACAATGGCAATATATATATTGTCATACTGCCCAGCTCTGAATACAATATTAAATATAAACCATTGTAGTCATAACTTAAATGAAATAAAGCACTGTTTTAATGTAGCACTCTAAACATATGTCAAAAAGCATATATCATGAAAACGTCTTGAAGTATTGTGATATTCCATTTCTGTCAAGTTGCTACCTTTAGCTCTTTTAATTTAAAAGTGTTCCCTATGGACAAAAAGAGCTGCAGATTGGATCCGCCACACAGAGCAGGAGCCGAGCGTGGGTGGGTCATTAAATTAAGCTGATAATATTACAGCAAATCACTCCTTGAATACAGCTTGACGTTGCCATGCCCTGATAACTTGCCAAGCAAGTGGACATCAAAAGGCCTCAACTGGAAGCCTCCAATTTCGCCTAATTACCCTCACTCCCATCTGCAGAGTTTACCCGTCCCTGACACTTTAAGCTCACAAACAAAGCCCTAACGAAGCAGCACTCTTTTACAGTGACTCACTGCTGTCGTCATTATTATAGGCATTATTTCTTACAACAATCACTTTTTGAGGACACTTCGCGTAAGTAGTAAGTAATGAATGGTGACGCCACACAAAGATTACGGCGTTTCATAAGCAGTTCGTGAAGCTGCCGGGCAAATATGAATTTTCTTGAACAATGCTAGCGCAGAACACCAAACCCCATCTTGGGCCTCATGCAATTTTAATCTCAGAGGTGCTCAGAACACAGCATGGCGTTGACTTGGCAGCAAAATCCACCCCTTCCTATAAACGAGGCCTTTTTCTCCTGAGCACAGTTGAGTTTAATTTAAAACTGATTACAGCCACTCTGAAAAGTGCGCTGAAACATGAGCTGGAAAAGAACACGTTGGGTGCATGAAAAACTGAACTTGGCAGCTATTCGTAAACTGACAAGGACTCTGTTCTTGAGAAGAGAGAGGCTTGGGAAGACAGCCAGAACAAACCGCTAGCCGAACTCCATCTTGTGGCAAATTAATTGGCAGGTACGCTTCTGCCTTATTCAAAGTTTCACAAAAAAAACCAAAAGTCCTTGTGTTTGCATTCCTCGCCAGACCGTGCGCCTTCCACTTTAAAGCTGAGGAATGCACATCTGGATAAATGTTCCCCCCATGTATATATTTTCCAATGACAGCTACTCCACGAGAGCGTTTCTCAAGTGTTCTCAGAAGACGCAAAAGCAGTCTGAAAATGGGCAAAGAAGAAAGCTGTGAGACTTTGGGGTTTTCAACTAGCAAACAAAACTTGCTGAGGCAGAGTCTGTGTGCAATGTGGCTTTAATACAAAGTTTTGGAATCTTTCTAACACACTCAAAGTCCACCAGCGCTACAAGCGATTATAAGAATTAAGCACTCCTTTGCTGCTGAAGCCTGAAAGCCTGTTCAAAACAATCCAAACAGCTCGCTCAGAGGTGCTGTAACAATAGTCTGGCTGTTGGCACAGGACCCCCATGCAGGTAAACCAGAGAATAATAATGCAGGGGAGACGTAAACAAACCAGTCATGGGGGCATGGGTTTGATTTTGGTCCGCGCTTGGACCACACAGCTCTGCAGCTTCAACAAAACACTTCTTCTAGCATTAAGTGAACGACATCATAGCACTTATACTAGTATATATACTTATACTATGCTTATACTAGTGTTCAAATGTATGAAGACTAGCGCTTACTTTTACTTTAGAATGGTTTGTTCTAAAGTAAAATTACACAGAGGAAACTGACCTCCACATTTAACCCATCTGTGAAGTGAAATACCCACATACACATACACTGAACACACACACTAGGGGGCAGTGAACACACTTGCCCAGAGAGGCGAGCAGACCTATCCACTGCGCCTGAGGAGTAGTTGGGGGTCAAATGCCTTGCCTTGCACTTAAGTCGTGTCCTGTCGGTTTATGTTATAAAGATTTTCTAATTCTTAAAGAATCATTGACAGTTCTATTTGTAACAGTTAGAGACATCTGTAGGGCTGTGAAGCCTTACATGCACCCTCAAGATTTTTTTATGATTTTAGGTAAGGTAAAAACCTACTTTAATTAGAATGTAAGTTAATGGAGTTCTTTCCAAGTAATTGGGGACCATTTCTTTGGCCCCATTCATCATGAAATTTAAACACAATGTGAAGAACAACAGTCAAAAACTGATTTCGTTTCAACAGCAGTGATTATATTAGATCAATATGACAACACATGCTGTTATTGTGACACATTATACATTAATTTAACATGCTGTGGATATAATCAGTACTCTGAAGAACAATTACCATCAAGTTTCAACATAAAGAGAGAAAATTTGTCCTGATTGTCTACATTTAGTGCAACACAGTGTACAAATACTGAATATAAAGAACTGTGTGGAGTATTTTTAATGTAGCATTACTGTAGCTAATGTAACTTTACTGGTTCTTTTTTGATATCTGAAATAATAATTATCTTGATGTATATCATGTATAGTAAAAATCTGTATAAAAATATTCTATCATGATAAGACAATATGCATCATGACTTAAGCAAAACCGCACCTGAACTTAACAACACATATAAAAACATACCATAAGTGATAAATATTTAGCTACAGAGATTTCTTATGCAATGTTTTACAAATCCAATTAAACATATATTAATATTGTAATAATGCACTTTGTAATGACTTGGTAATAAAACACATAGTTATCTAAGTATGTATATCATAATATCACAACAATATTGTCATATTAAAAATAAATAAATAACACACATTAAATAAATAAACAAACTGAAAATCGCACATTTTTCCACTTTTTTCGTTCTATATGATTTAATAATATTGGGTTTATCAAATTATTCTAATACAAACTTATTTTAAATCTCTCTCTCTTTCTCTCTCTCTCTCTCTCAGTCAGCTGAATTGAATTAATCGTTATTCTCTTCTGTGTCAGAAACGAGCCCGGGATCGCCTGGAGCTGCTAACTTAATCCGTGGAGGAGTAAAGGAAAGTGGAGAGAGAGATCGTAGAAGTGAGACGGAGGGAAAAGACGACTTTCCTAACAGCCTGTGGCGTTAAAACACCCTTCACTTCGCCAGAGAGAGTTTTCCTCCTCTGGGAGCAGCTCAGCTCGGATGTTAAGTTAGTTACTGTCTCCTTCGGGAGCCCGAGCCGTTCCTTCTCACTTTCACTGCCCAACATGGTCACCTTCAGCTCGGACCGCGTGTCCGGACGGGTATGTGTCTGTATCAGCGCGAGAATCAGGCTTACCTTATTTGTCTTCTGGTGTTATACAGGCATTTTGACTCGGTTGCCCTCCATTGCTTTAGCTGGCACAAGTTTGTAGCTTCGTAGTAACTGTGTGAGCCTAATGACACAGACTGCCTCTGCCTGCCCGTGTTTTCATTGGACGAAGCGCCTGTCAGTCAAAGAAGGACGGCCCCCCCGTTTCCTGTGCTGGGCTGCGAATAAAGACAAGCACGCGTAATATGCCCGGAGTTTTTTCAAACACTCCAGTAAACAGTTTCATACAGAACCGCTAAAGGAAACATGATGATTACTTTTTAATAAGACATAAATTAGTATATTGTGGCCACCAGTTTCTTATAACTTAATCGTGGCCTCAGTATAATAATGTGTGACCTCAGTATAAAAGAATGTGGCCTTAATATGATAATTAGTAGCATCAATATATTAATTTGTGGCCTCAAATATTAAATCATGCCTCAATATACAAATTTGTGGCCTCAGTATATTCATTTGTGGCCTTGATATATACACGCAATATTAATATGCAGCCTCAGTGTTAATTTTTTAATGAATTCTCAGTAATAATCATGATTAAGGGTAGTTTTTTCATCAATAGGCAACTGAACTTTTCATAAAGGAAAAGTAGATATTAAAGGAGATATTAAAATAAATGTTCTAGATAGTTCTTAGTGTTACTCGCATCAGAATGCACAATAACGTTAACAGTTTGTTAGATGTTAGATAAACTTCAATAGAGGACTTGGGAATGATAAGCAGGTGAATAAGGTGAGAGTAAAATGAGAGAATGTGTACTGGCATCTGGACACGCCTACTGGAAGATGGTGGCTCATTATTGAAAGAAACTGTAATTGAAGAAACTACAGGCATCACAGGTCTGGCCGTTGTATTTTAAGCTGATAACATTCTACCAGTCTTCGAGCAGTTACTGATATTACTGTCTCTCTTAATAGATTCTGTTTTTGCTCTTTAAATCCATTATCAGTACATTATATATGTATATGTTCTGTATTAACACTGTATTAACGCTATTTGTACAAATGTTGTTATGTAGCTTTTCATATAATTATTAATCACTAAATACTACTCCTTCCAGTCCAGTCATTATTACCATCTAGCTAAATCCTCTTTAGTTTTTTCTTCATACCTTTACAGTTTATTCCAGTCCTCTTTTGAATATAAACAGTACATTACAGTCTGTGTTTACTTTTCGTCAAGAAACCTGCCAATTACAACACAATCCCTGTTCCTCGGAGGACATGGAGATGAGAAGAATCTATACGCTCTTTGAGTACATAAGGTGGAACTGTACAGTGAAATGATAATAATACAAATATAATCTGGATGCGGACATTGGATTCATTCCGTTATGGTTTGCTGCAACAACATAAGGGTCGCACAATTGCAAAGATTGATCTTTTAACAACCACTAGCTATTCTCACCTGCCATTTTGGGAGATAGTAAGCTTTCAGGACAAGAAGGACAATTTTTGAGACATGCTCACGTGCTTCCAAGTCTAGTTGAACTACAAATTCTGCTTATGCTTAGAAGCTAAAAAAGAAGTAGAAATCAAAACTGACCAAGCTTGTCTAGATGCCACATTAGATGTTTTAAAACACAAGAGAGAGGTATGGAGGGAGCTTTTGCTGAATATGGGTCTAAGGAAGATTCAAGAGATTTTTACCTCAAACTAATTCATACAAGATAGTAAATATGTAACCCAGCTCTCAACTGTATTAAAAGGCAGTCTAGTGTCTCAACACTCTGACCAACAGCACTCAGTTAAACCACTGGACGACCATTGAATGTGTATCTATTCATGATGGAGATTCACACAAACTAGTCAGTTCAGATTGGACACTCCTCTGAAGGCCTTTAGATAATAGTGGGGAAGATAGAAGAATGTTATGGTGCTCCTGAAGCAATAGAGAAAGCGCTGTTTTGGAAAATGGATAATTGGACATTCATTGGAAGCGGGGATAATCAAAGGCTTTGAGAACTTGGTAATTTACTACCTGCAATAGAGTTAGCAAGATCTCTCTGGTTTAACATATCTGGATACTGTGAGAAGAATAGCTCCCATTGTAAGCAAGCTACTGCTTCATCTTCAGGAG
The DNA here is from genome assembly GCA_021613375.1 of Megaleporinus macrocephalus. NCBI lineage: Eukaryota > Metazoa > Chordata > Actinopteri > Characiformes > Anostomidae > Megaleporinus > Megaleporinus macrocephalus. Next base: position 18,514,004 of record CM038720.1, read on the forward strand.
AAATGTCAGTCAGGATGTCAGTGGGTTCAAGGTATAAGAAAGAACATTATGTGGCCTTTCCTCCTTTTTGTGTGTTTTCAGAGTTTGTCAGACGAGAAGCTAAAGCTAGAAATGACCCAAGCTTTAATATAACCCCTTTCTCCTGATAACCGCAGAAGAGAAAGGATGGTACACAAAGCACAGAGATTACAGAGTTTCAGCGCATAAAATCAACGTGTCCACAAGCGCATCTATGAACACAGAGAAATGTAAGAAGGATCTGAATAACCAATGCCCTATACACAAAAACCTCACCTGCTAAAAATGCAAAGCTTTTCAAGCCCTGCTGCTTGATGATGGGAAGACATTTCTAAAAGATAACAACATTTCTTTTGTTGTTCTTCTTCTACATGTATCTGCCCTCCACCCAGGTCCACCCCATCAATAATCAGAATTTGTTTCTCTCTGCATACAGCATGGCGGGGAGGAAAGTAAAACTGCCAACAACACATGGAAGTCTAATTCAGATGCCACACCCATGTGTAGACAGATTTGTGGTGATAGCTTTCAAAGTAAGTCATATTCAAAGATATGTTTAGTTATGGTCTACTCCGCTGGTCGGCATCAAAAAAGCACAAAGATGTATGCTATCCCAGACGACCAAAGCAATGTTGTCTTTAACAAAAGCACAGTTGTTTGACATGTTTGACATTCAAGGTGCTGAGGAACCACATGTCTTAATGACCTTTGGTGGACGGATTAATACACTATCCTAATAGAGTGTAACAAAGTACCTAACAATCATTCCGAAATCCCAACTCTTGAAGCAGCTTACCATCACAGTCACATGAGGTCTATATCCAGTGTGACCCCAACGCACACATCCTGCTTCTGTTTGGCAAGACATCTTTCAAGTCCACAAGCTTTGTAAACAGTGCAATGGCTGCTCTGATGACCCTTATGCAAAGAATCTTGCCCTTGGTTGGGATATTGTTGGTGATGTACGTTTCGGCAGCATGCACAAACCAACCATACTTCTTAAAAAATTGTCATCCAAGTAACCTCATGCCTTCATGAACATGTTTAGAATAAAATAGAACTTCAGCTTGAAGAGTCTCACAAATGCAGCTATACAATTTGAGAAACTGATATTACCAATAAATTATATAGAAGAGCATCTAGCCAGAGCAATGGTTTTCTGTAGATTTAAAAATAACAATCAACTTACTCTGTTCTGGGTTCACAGTTATGCCATTATCTATTTGAGAGCCTCAGTATAGACTTTACAAGTGTAGTCATCGGTTGAAGACTATATCTTTCTAGAGATAATGAAGAAAGGTTTTGCGAAAGACAACTCCAACAGCTGGGTTACCCCACTTCCATTTTGTGAGCCAAGAAAACTGCTTCCCAACAACAGGCATGTAGAGTTCATGAGTGTTGATTCCTACCCATATTTTGAGTATATTACCCCCAAAATCCAATCAGATCCATGTAGTATTCAATTTAAGTTCACGATTTGGTGCACTCCTCAAATTTAGGAAATAGCCAGTTGCCAGGAAATAGCCTTGACAATGAAGTGTACCACGTGAAAAAATCCATGTCTTTGGAAATAGTCCATCTCCAGCCATGGCCATTTATGGATTAAGAAAAGTTGCACGAGAAGGAGAACAAGACTTAAGTATGGTAGTAATGTCAGACACTTAATCAAGAGAGATTTCTATGTTGATGATGCTCTTAAATGATTCCCCACAGAAACCGAAGCCATTGACATCTTCCAAAAAGCTCTAGATATGCTAGCACAGTCCAACATCAAACTTAAGATAACATCCAACAAACCTATGGTCATCAACAGAAAAAATCTGGGCAGTACCTGAAACATTGCATCAGACAAATATATGTTTACAATCTGAAATTCAAAAACCTTGACGTTGTGGAGTGCTCTCTGTTGTGAATAAGTTTGTTTGACCCTTTGGGTCTACTAGCTCCTTTGACTATTCAAGGAAGGTCGATTCTCAGACACTTGACCACTGCTAACACTGACTGGGATGCTCCACTTCCCTGTATTAAGTATGAGGAATGGAGAAGATGGCAGGACTCACTGCAAGAACTCAAGAATCTGAATGTGCAGAATAAAACATCACGAAAACTATATAAAATAAATTTAAATGTATCCAAATGAGCAAAAAGTTTCCTCTGAACTGTCCTCTCCATAAACTCCATCCTGTAGTAGATAGCAGTGGCTTGTTATGTATAGGAGGATGCATAAGCCAGGCTGAATTAAGGATAGACAAATTTCACCCACTCTTTATTTCAGGAAGACGTCACACTGCTACACTGCTTATTTGTCATCATCATGAAAGAATAAAGCGCAAGGCAAGACACTTTATAGGAGAAGGAGAAGTAATCCATTAGAGAAAAACTCCAGCAACAACTTATGTCTAATTTTAATTCACAGAGCTCCTGCAATTTCATCCTCCATTCTCTTATGTAGGATTGAATGTCTTTGGATCATGGGAAGTTGTCACATGACTGCATTAAGAGTAAAAGATGGGCTGTGATGTTTACCTGCACAGCCACTAGAGCTGTTTACTTGGAGGTTATAGAGTAATAAGCTGTTCAAGTTTCATCAATGATTCTTCTCCAGTCGAGATCCTGCAAAGTAACTGCAGTCAGACTGAGGGACAAACATGTCCTGGACAAGATGGCGGCAAGAATATATCAGTACACTCCAAAGCACTCCAGAGAGACCCATCTTTAAAGAAGGAAACCTTGTACTGTTGAAAAGCATAGAAACAAGAAGAAATGAATGGCCAATGGAAAAAATACTAAAAGCTATTCCAAGCAGTGATGGAATGGTGAGAAAGGCTGACAAACCTCAAAGATTGTCTTGAGATCAATCTCAAAAGTGATTCTCCTCTTGACTTGAAGAAGAAAACCAGTAAATATTGCATTTTATTATGCCAGGCTGAGAGTGTTATGGAACTCTTGATAATGACTGGCATTGCAGGTCTGGCTGTTGTATTTTAAGTGACATGCTGTCACTGTTTACATTAAATCATTACATTAAATTGATAGTTTATGTTTAAGTCTGTGAGCAGTTACTGATACTACTGTCTCTCTGAGCTGGTCCTGTTTTTGCTCATTAAACATGGCATAATCATATATGTTATATATTATCACTGTCCAGTAAAAACAAACTCTCCAGGAGAGAACAAAAACATACTTTCCTTTCAACGGAGGTCAATGGAACCAGAAATTTTTCCAAGCTATTTTCATGAAATTTTCACACAATGTAAACACTATTGATGTGTTCAAATTATGTACAAGACTTAAAATCGATGAATCAAAAATAGAGATACATTTTTTCATTGAACAGCAATGATATTTAAGTTCTGAATGATCAATATTTAATTCAATTATTTGTACAAATGTTCTGATATAGCTTTTCATCTAATTGTTAACCACTATGTACTACTCCTTTTAGTCCATCTTGTGTTATCTCCTTAGTGTTTATACTCTTCATACTCTATCTTTCCAGAAGCAGCTGTTCAGAACAGGGCTGTTTAGACTTGGGAAGAAGGAGCTGTGCTGCTACAGGAGCTGTGCTGCTTCCAACAGAAGCAGACATTTTGTCAAATCCCCAAAGAGAATACATTTTAAAGCAAATAAGCAATAATAGACATTAAAATGAGCAGATCTAATGTGTCAACTTAATCAGGGGTACCAAAACCTGTAATCAGGTTATATATGTATGTATATGGAGCAATGGGTCACCTTTAATACTTTAAATTTACTTTCTCTTAGACACCTGGACAGTAAAACAGTAAAACAGCAGTTGCCTTGTCTCACCTTCAGTCTACACAATAATGCTCCCTCATAATGAACATATGGGTAATAGAACGTGGTGATAGTTAAATGACCGGAGGAGCCAGATGTCTCTCCCATGTTTCTGGCCTGTTTACAGCAGCAGTTCCTCATCCTGGACCATTGCCTTACACAGTTTAGTGTGTTCCCTGCTCAAACATTCCTATTTTAACCTCCTTAAAGGCTTTTTATAGAGCTGATGAGTTGGTTCAGGTGTGCTGGAGCAGTGAAAGTATGCAGGACGGTGGGAATGCAGGAGCAGAACTGGGAAACATGCTATCTTCGTCTCTATATACAGATCAGTGACCTGTCCATGTCCTTGTTCCTGTAGTCTTCCTGCACTGCAGATTTAACTCCACACAATATTCAATCTTTAAACAAAGTAAATAAAATCATTGCGAGCGGTTTAGAGGTAACCAGACGTCCAATGGGTTTAAGCTACACCATTTAAAGAAATGTAATGGTTTATTAGTTAAGACAACAGGTCTATACAAAGGTCTATACCTCAAATAACCATTTGCATGGCAAAATCGTTTGTCAGTTCCATAATAAATGTGTTTTTATGGTTCTATACAAAACCTTTTGGAACATGCTTCTATATAGCACAAGAGAAGGGTTCTGCTGTGGTTAGGAGCTTGGCATTGTAACAGTAACAGAACCGAAATATATGAAATATGATTTTTTTTTATCATTTCTATTAACATTTTATGCAAAACTGCTGGTTTTGACAGTAAATAAAATGTCTATATTTGTGTTGACCCCTGGTTCCCATCATCACCACTGTAAAGAACATCTGAACCATTTCAAACCAAACCCACTCTGAATCGCTCTGTTTACATCAAAGTAATCAAATTCTGCATGAAGTTTTTGTTGGATTTAAAAATGCATTAAAATGTCATTAAACATTTTTTGGAATTGCACAATTAAAGGACTAGTATGGTACTTAAGATCTTACTTTAATAATCTTTAGTAAATCATCTTTAATAAACCATCTTTATTAAATCATCTTTATTAAGTCTTTCATTACATGAAAAAAGCTTAAAGGATTAAAAAAAACATTATTCCAGATGGAAATTATCATAGATAAACATGAAACAAACAGGATGCAGTGTAGAGCTCAGCCTGCGGCCTACTGACGTAGTCTAAATTATATCAGGCTTCTGACTAATCTGAACAACAAAGTTTCAGAAATATTCTTACACTCACCCACGGATTGATCTTAAAACGTAAACATAAATAACAGCATAAACATTCTGAACTACAGAATTTTGTGTATATCACTCAATAATAATAGGTTTGTATCCCAGAATCCCAGTAATAAGGAGATAATGAGGCTGTAGTGTAAGAGGATAAATCAGTTCTAACTGCAGTGGTGTTGATCTCAGAGGACTGTACTCGGGAAATCACCTTATCACTGTGAGTTTATGAGATTAAATGAGATTAGTGATAAAGTCAGATCAGCCTCTGTTCATATCTGAACCACAATTAACAAGATTATCAAGACATGATTTTTTTAGATCAATAAAGAATAAAGGGCTTTATATTTTATTTATAAGTTTATTATAATCACGGTTCTGTGTTTTTTATACTTACAGTAGGTAGTAACAGTAATATGATAATAATTAGAATACAAATAATATTGTATAATATTGTTATAATATTATTAATAAGAATCTTAATGCAAACCCTATTATACTACTAGTAGTTATAATAATAATAATAATAATAATAATAACAACAACAACAACAATAATAATCATAATAATAATAATAATAATAATAATAATAATAATAATAATAATAATAATAATAATAATAATAATAATAATAATAATAAACTAAGATATATATATACTTGTAGGCAGTAATGAATAGTGCTATTGTAAGCTATTATTATTATTATTATTATTATTATTATTATTATTATTATTATTATTATTATTATTATATACAAAACATCAATGCTAATGACACCAAATAAACACTACTGAATAAAGAGCCTCATGCTTGTTATGGAGCTGATGAGTGGAGCAGTAAATTGGCCACCACTGCTGACTGGAGTGTCATCGTTCTAAATCGAAACACTTTAGGAATCCTGGACATGGTCTGATGGCACCTCCTCTCCTGGCCAAAACTCTGGCCATCCAATAATAAGTATATGGATTATAATATCTAACTATTTTTGAAAAATGATAATACATACCAGACTGCACTGCATTAAAAAACCTTCCAGGTATGAAATACTTATAGTATTTGTTCCTAATGCTAAGAAAGTATTATCTAGAACAGTTAATAGAATGTGAATGAAAAAGTAAAAAGAAATAATGTAGGCTAATATAAAATTCTCACGATGATCCTAATCCCAGCATCTGGAGCCAAGACTCCAAACCACCCAGAGTGGCAGATGAAGTTTTCTCATTAACTTAAGAGCTATAAATGGTCAGCAGGTCTGTTGGAGAAACAGCTACATGCAGGTATAAACATGTGCATATCTGTGTCTGTGTATTTGTTTCTGGTCCAGTTTGGTGTTTACACAGAAAAGTCCAACCTTGATTTGCACAGCGCTCCATCGGAGCATCTTCATGAGCATGGAATCCAAACAAGCAGATGTTCGAGCCCGACACACAGATACCCACTTCAAGCTGACCGCAAGTATGTTGACTTGTTTATATTAATGTGAGGATAGTGATGCGGCCTGAGCGTAATTGAAAGCTTGCAGGACATCATACGAACAGCAGCTTAATGATACGCTGGAGCTGAACTTTTTGGCTTGGTGTCATTTCTCTGAAAGAGAAGCGAAGAGTTGTTGCGGGGGGCTGTGTTTGGGAGGTGGGGGAGTTCGTGGGGGGTTAACATTTAATTTTTTATTGCCCTGCGACCACATCACAGCCTCACTCAGAGGCTGTTCAGTCTTGTCAGGGAGAAGATAAATGTTGTTTTGCTCAAGATGTCAAAGATACATTAATATTTATAGCCATGAAGACGGATGCACAAGAACAATCAACAAATACTGTTGTATCACATCCCGTCCTCCCCAATTAATCAAACAAGAGAAATCAGGCTGATATTAAAAAATACTTAATGCTTCTTTTGATCATACATAGATAGATGATTATTTTTCATCTGGGAGCGCTGACTGCTGATTGACGGAGATAGATATATTTTAAGCATCATCTTTTGTGTTTATTTATCTCAGCTGTTGGAATATAATCTAACATGTTACTGCTTTGTAATTAAAATGACTGCAACATCCCTAAAGCCCTGACTGAAGCCCAGGCCTCCACCATGAGCTGACAAACAGGTTTGCAGTGACATCTGCTGGAAATATTTGGAAAAGCAGTTACTACATTAATACAGCTGACTTCTAGCAAGATTCTGGGAATTTTGAGCTATTACGAGAAAGCCTCGTATTACATTGGTGACTCTTGATACCAAAGCAAGTCAGCTGATATGATCTTAAATACAAAACAAAGCATTAGGTACACTGGACCAGGCTTGAATTTACTGATTCTGAGGACTTAGTGACTCGACACTCTTTAAAAAGATTTTTGAGGGCTCTTTAGTACAGACAGTGGTTCTATTTAAAACAGTTCTACATAGAATCACTGAAATGGTTCTCCTCTAATGTGTTGTATATGTTTTTTATAGAACAATTTTAAACCCCAATAATGGTTCTTCAGTTTAAGTGCAAGCTTGACCTTGTAGCCTTTTTTGGTGTAATATAGACTCACATACAATATGTTCTCCATCAAACTGAACACCCATTCAACCATAAAGAGAACCACTTAGGAATGCAAATTGCTCTATATAGAATTCATAGTTCTAAGAAATACAGATACTTAAAAACAGCAATAAAATGCAGTTACTTTATTTGAGTGTACTTTGTGCCTCTGCCTAATAGTTGGAGAAGTTGGATAGTTGGAACTGTAATGAGCGCACAAGTTGTTGTAATACAGTCATAACATGATGCAAGCTCTAGTTTTAGTGTTTCTTTCCTGCTCCAACACATTGACTTCAGCTCAGGAAGTCAGTGTGTTACTCCATGCAAGAAGTATGCGGGGCACGAGTGCTCCATGACCAGCGTTGGAAACAGCTGCTTTAAGGTCAGAAGGCCAAGCATTTTTTGAAGGAAACCTCCATCAGACTTGCTACTGCGGCTAACAGATAACAGGAAGCTCATCATTAAGTCTTCTGCATATCCCAAAATTATGACTTTTCACTTTAATTTCTTTGCATTTTTTATTCTCAAAATTATTATTATTTTCACAATTTCTGAAAAATACAGTGTTTGAGATGTAAACGAGTGATTCAGATTGGATTTGGTGGGAAATGGTTCAGATATTCTTTGCAGGGGTGGTAATGGAAACTGTGGGTCACCATGTCTACAACAACTATGCAGACATTTCATTTGCTAACAGTGAACCTACGCACGTCTTCTGAGTTTCTATGTTGGTGATGGTAAAATAGTAGAAATGTATTTTTCCTTACAATGTCCTGCATGTATCCCACTACCATGAATGGACTACAATAAATGAACACATCAGGCACCATAGCCATAACACATGTTCTTTCTGTGAGGGAGTTTTTAGAGGTGGAGGTTTGGTTTCTATCACCACGACTGTGAACAATTTAGACTTACAGTTCTGACCCCAAACCACTCTGAATTACTTTGTTTACATCATAGTCATTTAATTACTTACTTAAGTTTGGAAAAATCAGTGGTCTGTTGCTGTGAAAGCAGTATTCACAGCTGTTTAGTTACTAGTCCAACAGAAACGTTAAGAGTACATCATCAAACTTCACCGTTTTACTTCTCCATTGCTGGAAAGCAGCAGCAATGTTCACTCTTGTTCTGCTTCTGTTTATGTCACTTCTTTTATTCGTGGCAGTTTCTTGCTGTGAGCGGGTGGCGACGGTTGCTTTAGTAGATATGTGTGCAACATCATACATAGACATCTTTGTCACATTATCAAAACTGTTATTTGAGTCCATTTAATATGTTTTAAGCTAGAATTCTTATAAATCACACTGTTAATGGACATGGTTTAATGGACTTCCAAAGTATCATTAAAACCTAATACAGTCTATTTATTGTAAGTAATAGAACAGAATGCATATTATACAATAAGTATATTATAGTAACACCTGGATTAGAGGTAAATAATCCTTTCTCAGTATTATTAAGCCAAAAGTTAAGTAATTAATAAAATAAATCTACATAACAGATTTGAAATGGAGCATTATTAACCCTTCAACACCAGCAGCCTTACGTTCTTAGTTTAAGAACTAAATATAAAGTAAATATAAACATATGTATATTTATATAAAAACAAACTTAAAACTTTGGCATGTTTACTCCGTGTGTAACATCACTTTTAATTACAATGATTTGAAAGTGGGCTTTCGCATGTAGACCCCTGTTTTTCCAAAAACAAGTAGAAACAAGGTCTCTGACCACAGCGCACATTCCCACTGCCTTTTGGACAGTCTGAGATAAGTGTGGGTCCAGAGAACTCGGCAGTGTTTCTGTATAGGATTAATGTTTGTCTTTTCCTGTGTAATGGAGTACTGAGCAGCATTTCCAGATGCAGCTGCAGACTGTGTTACTGTGTTAGGTGACTGTTTTCTGAAGTGCTCCTGAGCCCACGTACCTATATTTAACACAGTAGCATGCCGATTTCTCATGCAGTGCCATCAGAGGTCTCGAAGGTTAAACATCTTCAGCAGTGGTTTCTGGATTTGTCCTACACAGACTGAGATTTCTCCAGATTCCTTGAATCTTTTCACAGTTTTGTGTAGGGTAGATGTGAAAGACTAGAATTCTCTGTGATCTTGCGTTAAGAAATTTTTTCACCAAGTGTTGAACCATCTCAGCTTGTAAAGACTGAGAATTTGATGGATCCTATTGGGGCCAATCATGAACCCTCTCACCTGTTACATATTCATCTGCTTATTGTGGAATGTTTCAAAACAGCACAGATGGAATATTCTATAAACTCCTATTTTGTATCTTTCACAACATTTTTTGAGTGTGTTCCATCAAATCCTACATTTGTTCATAGCTGCTGAAAAATTAAAAATAATTTCTTTGTATGCCTGTCAGTAAAAACAGGTTCTTGTTTTAAATGTATTTTACAAAATCTCCCAACTTTTCCAAAAAGTAATTGTTGTATTTGTTGTATTTTTTGCAACTTTACAGGAGAGACCAAAACCCTACTTTACTTCAAATATAAGTCAACAGAACCAGATTTTTTCACAAGCTATTTGGAGCATTTCTATTAATTTTATTTTTACAAAATGTAAATGTTAGCCATGGTGTTTAAATGATGTAGAAAACTAAAAATCACCAAAAATTGAGATTGACATTTTTTTTCATTGGACAGCGACGATATGATATATAATAAGTTTTCTATTCATAATTGATGATGGCTATACTTATAATTAAACCCTAATTCTTAAAGAAATGACCAATAGATCTTAGTTCTTATTAATGCCATAAAATATAAATATTCAAACAAACACAGATTATGTGCTGTAACTATAAGCTGGCATGGTCAGTTTTAATAGCATTATCTTTACTATTGATCTATTATTTTTGAGCATGTAGGAGAAATCTGATGCAAAAATATTCAGCTCATGCTTCCAGCGGCCGCCCAGCAGGGGTCAGCCAGCTCTCATCTAAGTGAAGAGTACACGTTTTATTGGGCACTAACTCAGATATGTTTGGATAGAGGACACACTATTAAAGTGACAGTAAATTTTAATGGTGTCCACTTTAAGCAGACAGTGTGCTCCGAGCTGGGTGCGGACAGGCCTGCGGGGTTTGGTAAGGGCTCCACTGAGATCCACTGACTGAAACATAATGAGCTGGAAACGTACCGCTGCGTCGATGGAAAATACAGAGGATATTTGAAATGATAGTTATCTGCTATTCTCTGCCCATATCTCACATTTCCTTTCATTTTTATTCCCCACTAAGGTTCGTTTATGGTGTGTGTTTGTTGTTTGTTGTGTACCAAAATCATTCATAATTCATACTTACATCCCCATTTTCCAACCTCTGCGTATCCTCCTCCTATCTCTGTTTTCACATATAGACCGAATGGACTGGTGCTTTTTGAAATGTTAGCAATGTTTACATACTACATCAAGCATTTGAATTCCAAATATAGCTTTTAGTCCTTTATGAGCCCTTTAAAAGCACTCGCAAGTGACTCCCTAAAGAATTAAAGGGCCCATAACTTATATTTCAGTATTTTATTACTAATGCCATTTGCCTCTTTCTCTCTCGCTTTCATGCTCTCTCTCTCCCACTCAGTCTCTCTCATTCTCCTTGCTACTTATTTGCCTTCTTCGTGTTTACCCATTTCATTTTAAACTGGTTCTGTAACTTGGAATGGGAAAAGAAAAGGAGTGAGTGAATGGTATTATCAGAAAATGTTTTTTTTTTGTCTTCTTGTTTGAATTTTTCAGTTGTACCTGATGCAGTAGTTATTGAACTGTCTCAGGCAGTAAAGTGTGTGCAGCACTATTTAAGATGGAATGGGAAAATGTGAAAAAAAGCTTTAGCCTCATGTTAAAACATGTGGATACAGGTAGGATAGTTTAATAACCTAAATGTTCTTATCAGTAAATGTTTCCAGTATTCATTGACAATGTAAATCAGTGTATCAGTGTGGATATATTGATTATTAAGTCGAATCAGAACTAAAGTAACACAATGAAACATTTGAAACACCAAGTTAATATACTGTACCAATGATATGAGCATGCTTGGTAGAACCATAACACTAAGAAGCTAGAACACCGGTGCTGGATAACCATTTAAGAGAAGTTTGAGAACCCAAATTTGAACAAATTATTGTTATTATTTAGTGCAAACATCACACAAGAAAAGGTGAAGGAAGGTGAATCCTCGCCATCAAGAGTGAAACCGTGAAGAAGATATACAAAGTCAGGACAGACACTAAGACAAGGACAGAAAGCCTGACCCCCACTGTAGTAGAGGAATATCTACAGCTTGCTTATGTACTTACTTTAATTGCATCAGACTGCTGTAATAGGCTTTATGTTTGTGATACGTCTGTGCATGTGAGCCCAAACACGTATGATAATTAGTGATAATGATATGGTCTCCAAGCGCTGTGAGGTGAAAGAGTAAAAATGAGGGGCAAAATAACCGAGCACAGTCTTTAACTAAATTACACAGGACCCAATCAGCTGTGCCAGATAATGGGTCAGCAATCATACTCGATCAAGCATGCGGCCCTGTCTTCTGAATAATTACACGCCGTGTTTGCTCCTGCTGGGGAGTCGTCATATAAAGGTAAACGAGCGATTGGGCAATCAACGCCTCCAACATCGATTGCTTCTGGATCTGACAGCGCCTGGCCTCTACCTCCACCAGGTCATGTGAGGTTCTCCAAGGCTGCACCAGGGGTTGTGGTGGTGGGGTTGGGTTCTAGTTTATCAGGAGAGCACATTTCTTGCCCTTTGCTCTGGTATGTATATGCCAACACATAGGGCTTTAGGGTGGGAGTGTGGCGGCTGATATTTGTGTCTCTGCTTCGGATGAGGGGTGCTATATCCTCTGCTGACTGCAGCTTTAGTTTTTTTCCCCTTTTGCCAAGTCATAAAAGTGTCAGTCAGGCTGCACTTAGCCTCGCAGCGACTTTGAAGCAGGAGCTCCTGTCATGAGATACTCCAGAGAGTCGGCCTGCCCATAGGCTGCACTGCAACACATGAAAGTGAAAACATCTTTAATATAGACAATACAGATAATGACCATTAAATGATATGCTATACTAATAAGATATATGGTAATAGAATTATTCAGCCAATTGCTTAGTCTTTGTACTTATTAAAAACTTATAATATGCAGTGCAATTATTGGATAAACAGGTTAATTAGCTTAATTTAGGAAACTAATTTAGGTGCTATCTTTTTTAATTACTTATAACAACAACAACAACAACAACAACAATAATAATAATAATAATAATAATAATAATAACAGAAAAAACTGGGGTCAAATACATTTACAATTGTAACAGAAACTGTTCATCCAGTCAAAAAGTTGTAGACATGCACACCACTTCTGATCAGACCAAAAAATCTCAGAGTTGATACAGTGTTGATATCTCGAGACCTGCAGGAAGAGTTAGCAGAAAATATATTCAGTAGAAAACGAATAAAAACAAAAAGAAGACGTATATACCACTGAATAATAATAGAGTTACACATTGCAACACATTCACTGATAATCTTATTCCACCAGCTGATATCTGACCTTATTATATGAAGTAAAGCCTGAAGGAAATAAAACTCCTCACCAGTGCAGTAAGATTAACCCTGATATGATGATTCATATGATAGTACGAACGGTCATATTAGTCTTATAAAGTCATAAAAAGTAATGCTAGATATATCTCCTACATTCAAGATGTTCTTTCTTATCGTGAAATTCTGAATTCAGGCAATGTATCTAATATTTCTCCTTATGATAACATTGTAAGATATTTATGAGATTACTCAAGCTTTCCATATAGGCTACATTATATCAGGAGCATATGTTTACTTACTGCATATGTTGATCTTTATGCTTCCTTTATATCTTCATCCTGACCCACAGTCCATACACTCTTAACAAAGATAGTTCTTCAGTGGTTCTTTTGTAAAGACACATGTTCTATATGGGACAAAGAATGTTCAAAGAACCTTTACATTTCTCAAACATCATAAAACATTTAGATAGATAGAGAAGAAGAACAGAATATAGCACTTTGCATTAACAGAGCTCAGTTTGTTTCATTGCCTTTTAACAGCAAGAAGGTGACATCATTATTACAGTCTTAATACAGTATTTGGTTCATTTACAAGTAATATAACAATAAAATGATTATTTTTAATTTATTAAATTGATCTGTAGAAAACCAGAACAGTCCATTTATTATGATATGTACAGAAATATGCACACCAGGCAGGCCAGTGTTCCCATTCTGTTTTCTCCATTTACACACCGAACTGATTTGACTGCAGCTCAATCATTCAAATCTGTTACCAAAATTGTTAGTAAATAGAATATATATTCATATATTTGGTATGCATATAGACTAAATGATTATTAGTAGTCAGCATGCTGCATGTGCACACTGCTAAGCTTATTTTAGGATAAATTCATAACCATGATTCCAAAGTTTTTGACCTTTTCAATCAAATCTAGCTAAAGCAAACAGATAGCCAGGCTTGCTACTCTTATTCTCAGAGTCTTTTCTGCCACTTGTGTAATAAGTAGACCAGTTATATGATTGGAGTAAAATATTTCTTCTGCCTTCACCAGCTAATAAAAATAAATAAATACAACATTTCAAACAGACTGCCCTCCAAAGCCCAGTATAGTTCTTCAACAGTTCTTCACCCCTTAAATATACATCAGTAGAAGGTTTTCCTAGTCTTTAAACTTAAAGATCTCACTCTAGAGGCTACTGCCGCCCCACTGTTTGATGTAAGTATCTTTAAAATGATTGCTAAAAAATATATAATGAAAGTGCAGTAAAACAATTTCATCTGCTATGATTACGTTACAAACACCATTATCCAGCTAAGTAATCTCATAATAATCACAATAATTTAACAAGATATCTTTTTTTGTAGAGTGTTGAGTTTCACCTTCCAGCCCCCCACCCATAGCTGCTCGTTCCCTCGATACAGACATCACAGCAGGGAAAGCCAAACTGGGGCCCAAGCAGCTGGAGCACACAGTAAATCAGTCTCAGTAATGCCTTTACAGATGGAAGGAGAGGAAACTTACCCTGTTATACACCCCCCCACAAAAAAAATCCCCCAACCACATCCCTCTGCATTTCATCAGATACAGTGTCTCCTAACACTTGCTCCTTGAGTCAGCCTGTCCTGCACGTTCTGGTGTTTTTCATGCTGCACTTCACACCAACTTCAATTCTGGAGGAGCTTCAGCTCTTAGAAGTTGCAGCCGACAAGTATGTTTATATAAATTATTTCCAACTGAATGATCGGCTTGGTATCGGCTTTTGGATGATCTCAAATATGTGACTGCCTGATATTTCAGATGCTGGTTATTAGAGAAGCTTCTCATTCTTACAATGAAGAAGTGGCATAGCTGTGACCCAGGAGCACACAGGCATCTAAACTTAGTTTGGGGTGCATTATTAGACTAGCTAAAGTGACCCTGAGTTAGGACTGCGCAATATATACAGTTTCAACAAGTAAGGCTAATTAAATCAAACATGTCATGCAATCAAAGGCCTTCTATGAGAGATGTCTGTCTGATGCGGCATCAATTTAAGTGGAATTCCCCTTCCACAGATCAGCCTGTCCTTCATTGTTATTGGCTATTAATTGATCCTACTGAAAGACTATTGGCCTCAAAAAAACAATGATTGGTTCATCTCTAACTCGTAGCTCATTGCAACAAGTGGGATTGTCAAAAGTGATTCTAAACCTTATTCTCTAAAGTGAAACCACTATTGCATCAAAATTATTTAATGTCACATGTACAGACTGCTAGAGTACAAAGAAAAGACATTTGTTACATTCCCGCTATGTTTTTTTCTAATTTCTTAAACTGCAGAAATATTTATACTGAATGTAAATATGAATTTTACACCAAATTCATTTTGGAATTCACTACTTAATAATGTATAAGAATAATAATACAGTACAACATAACAGCAGTAATAACTGGTGGATTAGGTGGATCAGTTGGGCTAGAGCAAGGAAAACAACCAACTCTCACTCCCCCACCACCCCAGCCACACATGCACCCTGGTCTGTCTCGGGAGCAGCTGGCCAAAGGGGAAAGGGACGAGTCACCTGGCTGGGGCTGAAATTAATTAGCACCTCCTCGACTTGGCCTGCCCTTCTCCTTAGTCCTGTCCATCAATGAGGAGGCATGAAAGAAGGCCTGCTCCAGCCATATGGGGGAACTTCCAATTCATCAACTACTTCTGCTGCTGCTGTCTCTGCTGCAGGGTCAGGAAGCCGGGGGAGCTGCAGGGCAGTGATAATGAGAGATTTAGGAACATGGCTCAGCTCTGGTCAAAACATAAACAAAAAGGAGTTTATGCTGTTCCATTGCACCAAACAAGTAACACATCCAGCAGCCAAAATCACTCAGTCTTCATTCTTGATCCACAGTTTTGTTTTTTTTGCAAAATTTCTACATAATGCATTGTTTGAGAGACAATCAGAGTGGCTTTGTGTTAAATGGTTTATAGTAGAACATTTTTGTCGTAGTAGTAATACAAGTACATTGGCCTGTATTATCAGTGTACTGTGGTGTCAGCAAGAAAGAATAAGAAAACAACACACTTTAAAGATGAATACTGCAGGCAGTGGACACTAACACCACATACCTGTGACAGTGCAGCAGTAGTAGAACACTGCATCCCCCCCATTCATGCATTCACCCCCCCCATGTTGCATCTAATGTAGGAGTGGTTTACCAAAGCCAATTATTTACACAACTTATATAATCTGTAAGTAATACTCAAAAATCATAATATTAATAATCATAAATTCCTTTTTCGCACAGGGCCAGCCTACCCACATGCTTTTATCTTGCTAAACTGTGAGTTTTTGATAGTATCACTTAAAAAACATAAATAAATAAAAATGTGTAATAGAAATTATGGAGTGGTTGAATATCAACTTGTCTGTGAACCTCTGAAACTGTGACTACACTGCCGGGTCCTCCAGCTACTCCTCCAACAAATCCTCCAACAAACACAGCATTGTTTTAGTAGCGTTTCTTGAAACAGACCTTATAACTAGTAATGCGTCTGCTCCATGTTCTGGTGTTAGAAACTAAATAAAAGCAGACACTAACAATTGGATAAGGTACAGCCCAGCAGTGGACACATTCAGAGAACTATTGTCAGTCTATGACAACAAGCAGGTCAGTTCATGAAAATGATTACACTGTAAAGCTTGTAACAATAGAAGAACTCTTTTAGATGCTATATAGAGCCATCTTCCAAGAGGTTTTACATAGGATCATGTAGGATCTCCAAAATAGTAACTTTACAGGAGAGGCAACAAACTTTCTTAAGACTAATTTGTGATTTTTGAGCATTTCTATTGGTTCATTCATCACAAAACTTTCACAGGATATAAAAGGCACTTTCTGTTTTTAAATAAAAAAACCCCAAAACGCAGATACATGTTTCTTTTTGGATAGCGACGATATTCTCCAACAATCTGAAGAATCTTCAAGAAAAGCATCATTTAAGCATGCAAATTAAATCAAATAAAACTAAAGAACCATCTTTGGGATGTACTTGGTCCAATTGATTTCCAAACCTATTATTAGTCCATCATATGTCAAAGGAACAGAGCCCAGGCTGTGCCTACGCTTCCCCCACTTTGCTCTGAAAAAACTGAAATGTGATATGAAGATATGAATTTAACTTAGAATTACGCTGCAATCATGGAATAAGTACGAACGTGCTTGAAGGTTCGTTTTATCTCGCTGCGCATGGGCCCACAACCTGTGGACCAAAAAAAACTCCACCTCATCTTTCTACTGACAAACAGAAAGAAAGCCAAAATGACAGGCTGCAGGCCTGCGAGTTAGCACAAGAGAGGTGCTTCACGGAATTGGCTGCGCTACTTTGGCGCGTGTGCCTGCTGGCCTCAAATCTTCCAAACCACAGTCCACAATTCAAAGGTGCTGCTTTCTTTTCAAGCCACTGGAAACCCTCGCGAATGCTTTCAAAAAGGAGATGACTGACTTGGTTGCAGTTGGCAGGTGATGGCTTGGTCCCTTCTTACCTTCACTTAGCTTCAAAGTCTAATGATTGGTGTTGTTCCCTCTCTTTGTTCAAAACACCACTCAAAATATAGTAAGGCAGCATCTTCAGTAACCCCATCGTTCCACAGACCCATTTCTGGAGCTGAGGAGCCACGAGAATAGAAAAGAACGATAGCAGAGTGGAGGTTTTTGGGAGTACGAGCCAATTTGTTAATTAGCGTTTTAGCTTTTTTTTTTTTGCTACTAGAGCTTTCTTTTAGGAAGTTTGGGGGTTACTTATCTGTCCAACTGGTAAATAAGGCTTTAATAATAGGTGTAATTTGTGCAGATCACTGGGGCTGCTTTTAAGCACGAGTATATTTAACTTTAATAAGCACCACAGCTCTTTTATTCCATTCACGCGGGCAAAGACGTTAGCCGTATCATTAGCTGAGTCATTCCACAGAACTGCAAGTGGAAATACTAAGTACATCAGCCCTTACATCACTCAGAGAGAGAGGATCTTGTCCAGCCATGGACCACAAAATGTAATTTTGATAGGTGGGCTGATTGTGATGCAGCAGCCTTTTAAAAAATAATGGGTTTTGACTCACTGAGGAGTCTTTCATTGGGCTGTTCATCAGCACGGCCAACTCTGTGTTTTATCGTTCAGTGGTGATAAAATGTAGGTTTGATCTTTTTTTGGACAAACCAAGGACAGAAAGTTGAATGTCCAATACAAAACCGATGTAGAGCCCACTATCCCGCATGCTTTTTGGTGAAAATGGATTAAAATATTAAAATCCATTTGAAATTGAATTTGGAGTTTCTTTGCTTAATTTTTTGTTTAAACTTCAAAACCTAAAGGTTGTGTTTTATCACAGACAACAATCTTATTATTGACGAGACACTTTCCCTTGTGTTCTATTGCTTAATAATCCATTTACAGAAACCAGCTAAGCAGATTTTGTGCTTCTTGTCCATTCATTACTTGAATGTGCTGTTTTTTTCTGAAGCTAGCATGCAAACTCAAATACCTCTATAATGTTTTTGTAATAATAATAATAATAATAATAATAATAATAATAATAATAATAATAATAAAAGTAAGATGCTTTTCATATCCCTTACAGCTAAAAATTATTTACAGACAGTTTTAATAAGCCAAAGACAAAGATCAAACGTATCACGAAGATATTACAGTTTTAATTAAATGCAGAATTAAGGAGATATGATTTTACATTTTTCAGAAAGGTGGGCACGGAGACCTGCCGGCTAATAAAAGTTTCAAAGATAAGAAGCATGATATCTGTATTTTCTGTATTTCTGTATGTACAGAAGGTGTACGCAGAAGGCCAGTATCTGCAAATCCAGGATCATGAACTGGAACATAAACAAGAGAGACTTTCTGTAAAGGGTGCTAGATTATTTACAGCTTTTTAGAAAAGAAGCATAAGTTTAACTCTACTTTGTTTGTTTTTTAGGATCTCTGCTGCTGCTTTTTGTTATAGGGGTGGATTGTTTTCTTTGGAAACCCAGTAAGAGGACCTTTACAATGATCAAAATAAATAAAAACATTTCTCTGCATCACAGTAAGGTATGGAAATATATAGTTGCATGTCATTAGCATAGCTATGAAAACTTGTACCTAATGACATCCTAATGACATCACCTAGAAGTAACAAAGGTAACAATGTACAAAGAGAAAAGGCAAGACCCTAGAACTTACCCTTGTGGTACTTCACAAGAGTGAAACTAGGAAGTATATATTTGTATTTACTAAAAATGAATTGAACTATTCTAGATTTGTGTCTGAAAGGGTGACACAGTATTCAAGATGCTGGAATAGAATCTCAGAAGCTGCACTAGGATCCAATAAGACCAGAATAGATTTTGTGCATAAGCGCTAAGCATAAGGTCATTGACAACACATACTAATGTTGTCTCATTACTTTGGTTAGAATTTAAATCAGATAGAAACCTTTAGTTGTACAAATAGAATTAACAAGAATTCAGAGCCATCTTAATACAAACTGACCAGAAAATATAATCATCACACAAACCTTGAGTCAGTTTCCTGTTTGCTTCGTGTTGAGGTTTTACTGTTCCATCTTATCTGCTTTTTAACCTTCAGAACAGACCTGGCCCTCATTAGCCAGCATTCCATCCCACATTGACTTCAACCTTTTAATGACTAATAAGGCACTAAAACATATTTTAACTGACAAATAACAATAAATATTATAGAATAGAGTAGAATTTTACAATATTTATATTGGTCTTTCAAAGAGTATTTAAAACTCGAATGCCCTCAAGTATATATTAGTATTTAGTAAACATTCACCTCAATTGAAAAATTTAAGTTAATACCTTTACTTTTAGCGTCAAATTAATTAAAAAAAACATGACCGCCTTATGCTAATCATTTATTTTTACACAATAGTATGCAATAGAATGAACCCCTATTACAATTGCTGCATTTTCAGCTTACAAACATTTAAACACAAACACACCATTTCTGGAAAGGTATCTGAACTGGTACATAATGTCAGGACCTGTGTAAGCAAAAATATACAGTGTTTTGCAGGCACTAAGTACACTTTGGATACAAAAAATGATTGATTGAAGTTATAAATGTATAAAGATAGCATTTACATGTCAAATAATGGCATATATGTGAGGCGCCAAAAATGAGCAACAAATGTGTCAGTGTGTCATATAAATACTTTACATTAGTAATTGACCAAAATTCTAGAACAATTCTGCAAATCACTCTAGTGGAGCTCCCTGTAGAGGAGGTGTAACTTATTTCCACTCAGGAATGTGTGTGTAGGATGAATATGAATTGATGTAGTAAACTGGCTTGTGAAAATTCAAAGGACCATATTAAAGAATTAAGTCAAGCCATTGCCCAGGGAGGTCCCCCCTGCTCCACTGTCCACGGCAACTCCTTATCTTCCTGAGGAGGGCAAGGCTGAGGTGAATCTGCCCTAGAGTGATTAGGTGTCACTCACACTGTTAGCTGCTCTGAAAGGTTGAGGCTGTCATTAGGCAGGCCGGGAAGCTGACAGCCGCGCAATAGACTATTGATTTTCCTGAAATCCACGGTCAGGGGCTTAAACCTCATGCCTGACGGAGAATGTCAAAATGCCAGAGTTCTTCAGGCTGATCACACTCAGCACTCAGGAGCACAGGGGGAGCGCTTTGGCAGTCAGCGTGCATGCATCCAAAACAACGACAATGAAGATCTTGTTCTTGGGGACAGTGTTTTTACAAGAATAGAGCATATAGAAGGGCTCAGGTGTGGAGGACATAAACATAGAGGATGAACGAGAAGGTCAGTGTTCTAGCCACCTTTACAGGAGGAGATGTACAGAGACATCCTTCTTAATGTGACAATCCAGATATATTACTTTCCCTGAATCAGCACTCTATGTGTGTGTGAGTGTGTGTGTGTGTGCGTGTGTGTGTAGAGGGTGCTGAAACAGAAGTGTGCTTACGTTTCAAAATGTAAATCTGATTTACAATCTAACCAAAAAAAGCTTTTTGAATACTCAATGATCCATATGTTACATATTTCTCTTGCCCTTTTTTCTTCCTGAAGAACATATTTATGGTTTTATATATGAGTGATATATATATATATATATATATATATATATATATATATATATATATATATATATATATATATATATATATATATAGAGAGAGAGAGAGAGAGAGAGAGAGAGAGAAAGAGAGAGAGAGAGAGGAATATAAGTATTTGAACACCCTGCGACTTTGCTGTTTGAGGTCATTAGCTGCATAAGACACCTGTCCACCCCACACAATCAGTAAGACTCTAGCTACTAACATGGCTAAGACCAAAGAGCTGTGCAAAGACACCAGAGACAAAATTGTAGACCTCCACAAGTTGGAACAGCTACGGGGCAACTGCCAAGCAGCTTGGTGAAAAAAGATCAAATGTTGGAGCAATTATTAGATGAATGAAAGAATGAAAGAAGCTAAACATGACTGTCAATCTCCCCTCGGACTGGGGCTCCATGCAAGATCTCACCTTGTGGCGTATCAATGATCAATGATGTGCGTGTGTATGTGTATGTATGTGTGTATGTATGTATGTGTGTGTGTATGTATGTGTGTGTGTGTGTGTGTGTGTGTATGTATGTGTGTGTGTGTGTGTATGTATGTGTGTGTCTGTATGTATGTGTGTGTGTGTGTGTGTGTGTGTGTGTGTGTGTGTGTGTGTGTGTGTGTGTGTTAAACTAGACAAAACAGGCTTCTGCAGCGATTAAATTAGCTGTAAATCAATCATAAAAAATCAGTTTTGTCCTTTATGTTGGCATGTGTTGTTTCCTTGTTTGTCACTGAAACACATGGAAGTATATCATTTGTCTGACCTGAATGTTATGATGTACCAGGGGTCTCGGTCTCAGCCTGGGAAACTCCATATTAAACTCTTTAAATGTTAAACACAAAAGACAAAAAATGAACAGAACAACACCAATGTGTGCTTGAAGGTGTCTTGATGAAACAATAAGCCATAAGAGGCCATACATTACAGTGATGACATGCGCCTTACCAGCAATACTCTTCCTGCAACAAACAGCCCCAAGTAGATTACTGCTACTTACGTCATATAATATAATAAACACACAGCTTTTCATAGATAAACAACTACAGAAACAGACAGAAAGAAAGAAAGAAAGAAAAAAGAAGGGAGGATTGAAGAAAATGAAGAAACTGTAAGAGAAGAATAAAACAAGAATGAAAGTCACAGTCAGGGTTAAAAGTGTCTTTAGCTCCAAATCAGCTGGTTAGGACGTTTGCCTCTACTGCGCTGCCTGAGGTAGTGAGGATGTTTTATTAGGCTTGTTTGTTGGACAAGGGCTCTAGAAAAGATAACTAGATAGCTCAGGCTAGCTTAGCTGGGCAGCACAGAAAAGGGGCTAACAATCAAAACATTATGCTGTGGATTCATAACAAGAAACATCATATAAAACCCACAGTCTATATTAAGGGCAACCACAAAGGTCAGCCTAGGTTTTACATGTGAATGCTAACCTTAGTGAGGTTAGATAGCTAGTTTACATTAGAGCCCAGTGGAGCTACACATTTTTCATCATTGGTTTAAGAATCATTACTCACCTTATCAACTACAGGCTTCTCCTCTTCTCCTTCTCCTAACAAAAAAGCACTAGGATCATAACTGAGTAGTTTTTGGACTCAATTTAAACAACAAGAAACACAGAACTGTGACACCAGCAATGACAAGAGCCTCAGCCAGCACAGTAGAGGCTTGAACCTAGATGAAGGAGGTGGACATGGCAGGTGTAAACAGGTCTCATGACCAGAGGGTTTGTGATGAATGTTCAGGCACAAACAGGGCCACGGGGCCTTACACTTATTTAAAAAAGCAGGAAAAGCTCTTGTTTTCTAGAACTTTAAGGATCCTTTAAATGTTCTTCCACCTACTCCTAAAGTTGAAAAGTGATGCTGAGAGTGATGCTGACATACTTTTTTTCAGGGGCTGAAAACATTAGTGAAAAGCCACAGGCAACGAAACATGCCCTTCATTTCCTTTAGGCTTGCAGAAAACTCACTCCATCTCTCCGTCTACAAATCTCCGGCAGCGTCGGTGAGCGCTAGAGTGCCATAAGCTCTGAGCTTTTCTGAAGCAGAGACACGGCGCAAACCTGCTGACACGTCATAAAAGCTGCCCTAAATCACAGCCCAGCAGCAATCCATCAGAAACCTCAACCCCCGACCTGCACTGCTAACCCAGCCCACTCTGCTTCTGCTGAACACTCCAGACCTGCTATGGCACATCCGTCAGCTTAATGCCTGGCCAGTCTCGCAGCCAGAGCCCACGGGCGTCCAGCCGAAGGTTCTGGACCATTGATTTTCCAGCAAGATTTTCCTTTGCTTCTCTCAGTCAGCTAATAAGGGGGTTATGTCTCTTGGCTTTGCAGGACTATGAGCGGAGGCAGAGAGTCAACAGAGCACCGCAGGAGATTGATGCATGGAGGAGGCATTCGATTCTCCTAGAGATAGCGACTGGAAGACCTCACCGCAACACACGTTCTTCTCTGCTAAGGCAGCCTATCAGGCAGGAGAAGTCCTGAGGAACCGAAACGAGGGTGAGAAGGGAAAATCTGCAAACCGCATTCATGAATTACTGCGCTTTTTACGGCTTGTCATTTTCATGTCACAAGTACGAGCCTGTGGAAAGACCCAGGACAGCTTAATTGAATGTTCCAAACTGTAATCATCTGTAATCAGCCTCAACCCTCGTCCCCACAGCGCTCACAAACATTTGCATTTATGCTGAGGAACAAAAGCATCTTTCAGGGGGCTGTTCACCACACAAATAAATAAATAAATAAATAAATAAATAAATAAATAAACACTTCCTGAATGAGATACAGCAAAAATATTATCATGAAATTATATTTCTGAGCAAAGAGCTACAGAATTCTAGTATAGTATGAAAGAAAAAAAGGACATAAAGAAATGCCCTAGAAAAAAGAGAAAGGGTGAAAGGAAGAAAAGTAAGGACAGAAAAAGTAAGGAGGAGAGATATGGAGAAAAGAAATGCAAGACAAAGTAGAAAAAAGGAGGAATAAAGAACTTACAAATAAATAAATACAGAAACAACAAATGAAAGAAACAAAAAGAAGAAAATAAAGAATGAAAAGAAAGAAAGAAAGAAAGAAAGAAAGAAAGAAAGAAAGAAAGAAAGAAGAGCTGCTTTAGGTGAAGATGGAAGGACAGAAAAAAAAAGTGAGAAAGTTTAAAAAAGGATTAAATAGAGCAGAACTCACTTCAAACAAGCAGACAATAAGCTGTGAGTGCATGATGATTACCAAACTGGGTTGAGATTGGTTGGAGTTTTAAACTTAAAATCTTTTAAATTATTTGAAGATTATAGGTAAAAAACGAACAAAGAAATGAAAGTGTTATTAGGAATATCTTAGGGAATGTGAGAGACAAGAAAGCTTTTGGTTCTTAAAAGGTTTAAGATGGACATTTGTTGAAAAAAGTAACGGTGAAAAGAGAAAAGAAGATCACAGTAGGACTGAAATGATTTCCATTCGGAGAAGAAGAAAGAGAAGGAAAGGCAGAACAATACCCATTTAAAAAAGAAGGCTCTTCGAAGGTTCTTCAGTAAAGGCACTGGTTCTTCATAGAACAGTGAGCTCTGTATAGACATGTTTGTATTAAATGCTGAAATGGTTCTTTGTGTGGTGAAATGGTTCTTCAGACTGGTAGAGAACTGGTAGAGAACTGGTAGAGAACTGGAAGAGAACGTGTGATATACGCTTCAGTGTAGCACCAAAAAGGCTGATTGACACTGTAACAATAGAGGAAGCTTTGTTGTGCTTTATCGACTAGAGCCTCAGCCAGCATAGTAGAGGCTTAAACCCAGATGATGGAGATGGAATGCCAGGTGTAAACAGGTCTCATCTATGACCAGATGATTTGTGTTGCATGTAAATTCAAGCTACAGACAGGACAGAGTGCATTATACTCATGGCTATTTTGAATGATGACATGGTTCTTCAGATTGATAAAGAATGTGCTGTATATGGGTCTATGTAGGACCAAAATGGGGGCTTGACATCATAACAACAGAAGAACCATTTTTGGTGCTACATAGAATCATTTACAACACATTCTCTATTAATCTGAAGAACCATTTCACCAAGCAAAGAACCATTAGTTATATATCGTCGCTGTCCAATGAAAAACAGGTATTTCCAAAATGGCAACTTTACAGGAGAAGCCAAAAACTTTTTCACTTTCAGTGTAAGTCAATGGAACCAGAATTGTTTCCCAGCTATTGTATTGCAGCATTTCTTTTGGTCCATTAATCACAAAATTTTCCCACAATGTAAATGGCAGCTGCTGCATTTAATTGATGGAGAAAAATAGAAATCGACAAAAATAGAGAAACATGTTTTTCATTGGACAGCAATGATATACAACTGACAGTCTTAAATAGAACCAGTGTCTTCATTAAAGAACTTATTAATAACCACCCGAATACAGAGCTTACCATGTGCACTCTGAAATAATAATAACAACAATAATAATGATAATAATAATAATAATATAAACAACTGTGTTAAACATCAACAAAGGAAGGAGTCAACTTGTTGTGAAATGGTCACATTTAATGAACAACCTCTTGTTTTTATATACATCTATAAAAAGAACCCAGATACAGGTTACAAGAATCTAAAGCTAATACATACATTATTAAATAATAAAGTATTTTTTTCCATGTTAAAGATACATATCGTAGTTTACAAAATATGATCGTGGAGAATTAAGCAATTGTGAATGTTTGAGAAAAAACAAACAAACAAAAAAAGAAACTAAGATGCTATATGGATACTGTTTAATAAACAAACAAACAAACAAAGAAAAAAGCGTAAAATCACAATATTCCTTGAATAAAGCAAAATTACTGTGACGTTGGCTATTAAAGTCTGATAAACAGGAAAACTAAGCAAGTGTGGAAAGTTAAATGGAGTTTGAGAGAGTGAGAAAAGTGGTTCTTATGTAGAACGTAGGAAACGGTCAAATACGATATACGGTTTTCCGACTTGTTTTCCCATTTAAAAAGGCAGTCCAGTACATTTCCGTGGAGCAAAACCCTCCGTTCGCATGTGTGTGTGTGTGTGTGTGTGTGGGGTGGGGGGGTGTGTGGGAGAGGGTGAATGTCTTTTTTTGCCTCTCGAGGCTATCAAGGGTCAAATGGGAGAACGAATAAAAAGAACGATAAATGAGAGGGGAAAAAGCCCATAATTCAAATGATGACCTTCATTCTAAAGTTTGTTAGTCCTCAGTCTATGGAGCTCCAGTTTGCTGGATGGAGATTTCGCACTGCGCAGCTTCCGGTCGCCGTGCACAGACAACAGGCTGGGATAAGCGAGGGATGGTGAGAAGAGTTCTCCAAGTCTTTGGCATGATGAGTTAGCTGTATGTTGCTGAAATTACTGACGCGCTCACATGACCGTCTCCAGCGCGCACGTGTTTGTGTGAGACATCAAAAAAGGGGGGATCCGATTTGCTTGTTAAAAAATTTCCGAGGGTGGTGGGAAGAGGGCGGATGCTCATTTTGGGTGTTGTGCTGCTGCTGCCGCTGCTGCTGTGAGACAGATGCTTATTTTGTCCCCATATCTTTAGATTCCCTGGGGTTCACTGTCCCGGGCCTGTGCTCACTCCACCTTCAGATGTTGATGCGCTTTAATTAATTCTTCTTCTTTTTCTTCCTTTCGCAAAAAACGTCATCATTAATCACTCTTCCCATTTTTTTCTTTTTTGTGAGAAAAAAACTTGAATTAAATTATCAATGCACGATATCCATTAACATGTGCAAAATAGAACTAGAAGACTTTTCCACAGGAATGAATCATAAACATCTGCAAAAGAAAGAGAAAGCAGGAGAAGACATAATTAGGAGCGAGACATCGTTTATGAACGCTCAGTCTGAGGCTTCATTAGCAGCGTTAGCAGACTCGCGTCTCTTTTAGAAGGAGCCGCTACATCGGGCAAATTTTGAGATGAAGTCTGATGAGCGCAATTCATATTGAAAAAGAAAAACTTTCAAATGGCACGACTAAAACTAGTTTTCACTAAATAGCGCCTATCGGCCGCTTCTACCTTCAAACAGCACTGTGTCTAGTCACGATGCGTTTGAGAGCTTCTCACAGTCCTTTCATGTGCAAGGCTCAGGAGTATCTACCAACTGTAACTGCTCTGGAACTGATTTGGCAACCTAGCATTCTGGCCTACATTCAGCATTTAACCTTACTTGTTTCAGGAGTACAGTATGCTGGACATGGTTTCCCAGGTAATGTAGCTCTACAGATACCCCCTGATGCTCACTGCTACTCTCAGATGCTCTCTGATACCCTCTAATGCTCACTAATACTCTTAGATGCTCACTGACGTTCTCTGATGTTCAATGATACTCTCCAATGCTCACTGATGCTCACTCACACTCACTGACGCTCTCTGACGTTCTCCACCTCTGAGACTAAATCAAACCCTGTTTCTGATCCTGTATTGATTTTAGACATGATTCTGTATGAAGGTCCTTCTAGAAGGTTTCTCAGGTAAAAATGGTAGATATTTATTTATACAAACACACAGACTGAAATAATATATAAAGTCCAGTAATCAGGAGGCTTGGATAATCCATTTAGTATAATAGATAATGGAACAGATAAATTATTAGTTTAAAAGATGTTTACTTAGTATGACAAATATATTAATTAGTATACTATATAGTGGGTTAGTATAATAGATTATTAATTAGCACAAAATATTATAGGTGTACATAATTGATTACTATCAAAGATCATTGATTAACATAACGGATAACTGACTAGTATAATGGATAATTGTTTAGCCTAGTATATAACTGATTAGTATAATATTAATTAGTATAATGGGTAATAGTCTATTAGGTAACTGATTAGCATTATGGATAAATGTTTACTATTATAGATAATGAATTAGTATAATAGATTATTGATAGCTATAATAGATATTTGTTTAGAGTTAGTATAATAGATTGATTAGTAAGAAAGAGTCCTACATTCAGGATCTTTCAGAATTTGTATTTATTTGTTAAAAGTAGACTGTAATGTGGCAGTAGAGGATGATCTATAAATTTGGGGCTAATGCTATACAGTCAGCCTTGCCATCTAGGGGAGTGAAACAAGCACCAAGTATGTTGGATTTTTCTGCTAGTGAATGTAACGGCCACTGAGAAGTGAGACAGGATTTATTTGGTGTACAGAACCAGCCTGCCTGGCCCTCACCATTTCCAGAGGGAACTTGTGGAAATCCGAGACTTGGAGAGATTGCAATAAATTCAACAATAGAATTGCCTCCATCTGACCTTAACACGAACCAAGTGCTCTATTCCTTCATTTGAGTTTCACAATAGCAATTAACAACTGCAATAGGCTGAGGATACGGAATCAGCCCTGTCATCTAGGAAATGCCAGCAGGTTCCAGATAAATACATAGTTTTTCTTTTTAAGAATCAAACATCCACTGAGCAGTGGTGAGGCAGAATTTACTGGGTGTGCAGTATCTCAACACATCTACAAATATGTAAATCAGAAAGCTTGAGCTATGGAGAATTTAAAATACTTGACAACTTAGAGACAGAACCATCTTCCTACCAAACTTAACAAGAGTCAGGAGCTGTAACACAGAATTTCACTTTCATGATTGCTTCGCAATCTATGAAATATGTTTAGTACATTTAAGTGTAGTACACTTAAAGGGGAATTCCAAAAAAATATTCAGCATAATTAGGTTTTTAAAAGTAAGTTTGAAATGTGTGAAATGGTACAGATGTTCTTTATGATGGTGATGATGGGAACCAGGGGTCACCATGTCTACAACACAAATACAGATATTTATGTACTATCAAAACCAGCAGTGAACCTACACGTGTTATCTGAGTTTAATATGGAATGTTGAGGATGCTTAAATAGGAATAAATATAACACACATGTAGTTCATGATGGTGAAATAGTAGTTCAGTGTTCATGATGGTGAAATAGTGCAAAATCTGCAAAAAGTATTATTTTGCCTGCTGTGCATCAGGCAGTGTATTTATAACCATTCAAACGTCTGATTCCTATCACTACCACCCTGAACACATTTGCCTCCAACAGTTCTCAAACCACTCCAAATGACACTGTTTGCATCTTAACAGATATATTATACAGAAATCTAGTGCAATTCCTCTTTAACCTGGCACAAGACAAGTGTCAGGAGGCCCGTCAACTCTCAGTAGGAATACCCTAAATCTGAAACGACGACTGAGGGTTTGACCCTACACGACTTAATGACCCATACACTAACACTGCTTTCACAGTCCAACACTTCCGCGAAGCTGATAATGCAGCGAATGCAGCAGGAGTTACCATGATACACCAGGAGATGGGAACTAATAGATCCAGATCAAAATCCTATCTGACTGGCTCCTGCTTTCTAGCGGCGGGGAGCAGGAACCTCAGACCGTTTTTCATCAGCCAATTAAATTTACATCTTGCAGCTCAGTAAGAAAGTGTGAGGCTGAGGTATCTCTGCGGAGGGAACACAGTGTTTGCTCCCAAAATACCACAGGCTCTGAGCTCAGGGAGCACCATTCCAGTCAATCAAGCTATGCTGGCTGTGTGGACGGTGCCATCTTTCTGAGTGCGCCGGCGCCACCACGTTCGCTTCTGTCTGCAGACCTGCAAACGCCACACGAGCTAGCTTTAATTAGCATTCTGCTCATTATGCCACTGTGCCGAGTTTCCAGGGGATCAAGCATGCTGCTCACATAATGAATCTTCTGCTCGTTACTTGGTTTGCCCTGTCGGACAGTTGCTATCGGGGATCGATCAGGTTTACTGGTCTTAAGGTCTGTGGGTTAGGCCTCCCCTGCGAATCTTGGACTTGTGACTTGTAAAATGCTAATGCGGCCTTGTAAAAATGTCGAGCAAGGGGTAGTCTTAGTCTCTGATTCCTTCTCTCTATTATCCTGGTGGTGTTTTCAGCTGGGAGACATGTCTATCCTAGGACAAGTCTTTATGCTGGTAGTCTTAGTGGTCTTAATGCTACACATACTGTGGCATT
Source organism: Megaleporinus macrocephalus (assembly GCA_021613375.1). NCBI lineage: Eukaryota > Metazoa > Chordata > Actinopteri > Characiformes > Anostomidae > Megaleporinus > Megaleporinus macrocephalus. The sequence goes on from CM038720.1 coordinate 18,544,275, forward strand.
TGTAAATGTGTAAATTCTGGTCCAGCATATTTGATCAGGGACGTTGTGCAGGCCATCCAGTCTTGAGGACCCTTGCAGTATAGGTTGCCTCTAGGTCTGTAGGTTTCCAAATTTCCAGAGCATCTCTACCAGATGTTTCCTTTTTAAAGAGTAGTTTGTAACCTCTAGTGGTGAGGTTGCATATTGCAACTTACTAAACCCTATTGAACCTACTGAACCCTTTCAGCGAAGACTACAACCAACCCCCAACACATCTCTCCCTTTCCTAGAACCTACGGTTTATGTGTTGTCTTATTCTCTGTTCCAATTTGTTTATCATCTTCATGTTTTCCCCTCTTTAATGATAAAGATTTAGCCTCCTTTACCTTTTCATGCGTTTTTGGGCAAGAAAAGGTTAAGTTCCTCTATTTGTCAAAATGTGGATTGTTAAACTTCTCACAGCACAAAATGGTTATCAAGCACCAGCTTCATCCTTTTTTTTATTTTAGCAGTTTTACCCTGTTTCAAATGTTTTACTATGTTTTTAATTATAGTTCAGACCCAGCTTAATAATCACTACTTTGCCCCTGATAAGCTTATTTAGTCCACCAAAAATTATTATAATAAGCTGTCAGTTACTGGTAATATGGGCTACTGCTTCTTTCAAAATCTTCCAGCCAGTGCACATAAAAACCTAAAAGTCACTCTCTACTGTCAGTATGTAGTTTATCTATTATGGGCTACTGTAGAAACATGGCGGCGGCAGTCCCTGCTCCTATGTAGATATAAAGTCTCATTCTAAGCTAATGAAAACACAATGATTCGTAGACACAGGTAATTCCACACATATAAAAACACAGTTTTATATATTATAATACATTTCTGATAATATATCCCCCACCCCACCCCCCCAAAATCTTATACACTGAACCTTTAGTGTGTTGGAGGCTCATTCAAAGCAAAACTTTGGACCTTCCCAGCTATCGCCAAGCACTGGGTTGGGAGACAAAGATGCTAAACTTGACACGTACCACATGATGGACAGCAGGATGCACGCCAGGAGGATATGGGACGAGCAGAGGAGAGTGGAGCTATCTCCTCTGGCAACGCCGACCCTTGGCTTGGCTGAGGGTGGGGCAGAAGAGGGGGTACTCTCTGCTGAAAGGAAAAAAACATAAACATTTTCATTGCAATTGTGCAAACAGACTCTGGAGTTCAGTCCAAACAGTGTCAACGCTCAGGCTAATTAATGTGCGTTAAATGCAAGTATGCAATTAAAGAGAAAAATAAACAGACTCCACGCGGGTAATTGAAGTCAATAAAACTGCGGTCGGTCTTGAGAACAAACAGAAAGCACAGAATTTGCTACGCCGCATCACATCAGCTTTCCAGCTGGGAGATAATGCATGGCAGCGATAGGAAAATAAACAATACCAACACAATGTAAAATATTCATTGAGGTCCCCACTTGCATGCGACCAGGGTGCCAATATCATTCTCCTATATCAGGAGAATCCACTGTCACTGAGTGGGCCTGAGGTGGTCCCTTTCTGACTGTCTCGAATGTTCTCGACAGAGAACGAAACAGCACTACAACTTTCTTGATTACAGATTCAGACAAAGGCTCTAATGAAAACATACCCAAGGATGCGAAGACGCATCGTGAAATGCCAGCAGAGTGACGACTCTTCTGCTTACGTTGCTAAGCTTGTCTACGTTGCACGGCTGCAACACGGAATAATCGATGCAGGTGCGAGCAGGAATTAGTTATCCCTTCAATTAATATTGCTTGTTTATTGTGTTATTTGCGCAGTGTGGCGATGTGTGAAATGACTCGGAGGGGGGATAACATTCCTCTGATCAAATGGAAGGCCCTTCCGCACACTGCAGCAAAGTCAAGTTCCTCATTAACCAAAATAAAATGTGCACAAACACAAACAGCACCGCCTTGCAAAAGGGAAAGACGAAGCCCAGGAGAGAACAGCTGCGGCGCTTGCAGAGGGAGGATTTTGTCCAGAGATCTTAGCAAACCGGCGGCAATCGAAAACCTCGCCGTTCTGCTGACTTTCTGATTCTTTTCCCACGTTCTCTCCGAGTATAGCTTGAATTAAATACGCCGTCTGCTCGGAGAGGGCAGAAATCCAATACTGTCTGGCGGATCAAAATGAGCGGGGTAGTAGCCACCAGATATTACTTCTAATAACAGTCATCAAGTTGTCAATGCTATTTATAACACGTGCATAGCAGAGTCACCGCGGCTTTCAAGTCTTATAGAATTCTCCCCTGTGCAGGAGAAGGACACGTCCGTCAAAGGGCTTACGACTGACCGAGGCTGAGCGCCTCCGGAGCTGTTCCTACAAATCACTTCTCCAAAACAAAGAATTCTTCGCAAGTAGACTGTCTAAAGATACGTGCCGTCACCCTGTGGACGTTTTTAACAGGCCTCTGTTGAGACGCTTGACCACCGTCCAAGACTAATCAGTCTGTCAAGCACTTAAACAGACAGCAGTTCACGGCTCAGACTACTGCTTACCTTAACAGTAGCTTAAAGACTATGGCTGTGACAGGCCCTGATTTAAGAAGCTCCATTTATCGCGTGTCCATTCCATGCATACCACAGACGGATATAAATAGCTTAAAAGGTTTTCGAGATTAGTGCACAGTTTGTGGTGCCCATATCATTCACTGTCGGGGAAGATTCTCTTAACCAGCGTGCGAAACACGCCCTTCTCCCATTTTGGCTGCTCAGCTTCGGCTGGCTGCTCACTCGCCATAACGATGCTTTAATGGAAACAGAGTGGCTGTGCCCAGAAACTTTTGCTACAGCTTCTGTTCTCCTCCTCTCTTCCTACTACTCCTCTCCCAACCAGGAAGAACGAGGAGAGCTGAGGAGCAGGTGGGACGTAGAGAATGAGCAGAAATTGAGGAAAGGAGACAGCTGATTATTTTCAATGAGAGAAGCTGCTTAATTCGATTTTGACTATTGATGAATGAGCCAATCATGATGCTCAATTGAAAGCATGCTACACAGGGCCAGCGATTCATGTTTGGAGCTGGATTGCTCCATGTTAGTCCATCTTCTCTGGTCGTGTCTACTCTGCTTAAAGTCACTTTGGTGGATATTTTAAGTGGCCTCTGTCGTCTTTTCTGGTGTTTGTCTAGTCAATAAGACGCCACAAACTCAGTTTTCGGGCCATGGAGGAAGATCGGGAGGAAGAAGCAGTTTTTGGGGTGAAGCAGGTTTTGGGGTGTTCTTCTTCTGGAGATGCCCATTTTATTTATTTTGGTAGGTGTTTCATACATTTCATAACTGAGATCTTACTCATCATCTCCTCCTTTGTCTTTAGTTTGAGGCATTAGTAATAATTTACTCTTCACAACTCTTGCAGATTTGCTACAACATAGTGTAAAGGTGTTCAGAGGCATAGTTAGGCTAGGCTATAAAGAACCTAACCAGATTATTACAGCACCACCCTGAGGCAGACCACTGCTGCAGCTCTAGTTAGTTAAGAAAGACAGAAGCTCTCAGACTTTGAGAGAAACAGCTAAGCACCAACGTCATAATACATTTATTTTTAGTGGGTCCAAGAGGTTAATAAAGGGTTCCCAATTAACCCTCAGAACCTTTCTATTAACTCTCAGTTAATACTGGCCAAAAGAACATGCTTTTTGGTATAAGCAAAGCATTTTCACTCATAGCTCCTTAGAATAAGAAGGAAAGTGTAACACTTTTTATTTGTGTTGGTAGGCAGATGATGAGAAATTGTGATCACTGCACTGTCCAGAAGGTTATGTGACCTCTTTACCTAAGCCCTCCATGACAACCACCACAGACCTACGTAACGTCACTGTTGAGCAAAAAACATTTCCATTTTTGGCATTTGATTACTTTTTTCAATAGAATTGTTTGGAACAAAGTCCAAACATTACATGTTAAGGATATTTTTTAATTTGGAGAGGGTTTTGTTCTGTCAGTTGTAAATAGCAGTTCTAAATATTTGTTCCTAAAGGCACCATTTGTTATAATGGTTGCACAGGCGTAGATGTAACATCTGTGTCAATATTGATTTTTTTTTACATTAGCTTCTGTCACGACTCGTTCTGGTGTGAAATGATGTAGGGCATTTCAGCTCTGCTCACACTATGACATTGCTTGCCAAGTCTGGCTTTTGATTTGTAGGGCAAGCATTTCTAATTGATTTTTGTGGCCGGCTATGTCACATTCAGGGATCCTTGAAGGTGTTTTAGGTGTTTCAATTATATGCAGGACACATATGACACTACTGATGACGTCATACAAATGTGCTTTTTTAATTTGAGAGAATGTGTCATATATGCACTGCTGATGCACATAATCTCTGCTTTCTCATTCTAGACAAATTCAAAGCGACCAATCAGATTGTTGATATGTGGTGCTGCGGTGCAGTTTCACGCCCATAATCAAGCAGAACACTGAAATACACCCTGAGCAGAAAATATGACATCATTATTAGGATCAATGATGTTTTAAACAAAATGAGGCTGCTTAGGGCTTCAGCACAGGCGCACTTGGGTCTTTACTGAGCAAACACACTTGAAAAAGGGGTCCAGCAACCTCCTCGGCATGCTTTTTAGAATGTGCTGCATCATTTCCAAAAGTGTTATGGCACAATCCAGTGCTAGGAAAAACTATGAGATGTCTAGTTGTCATCAGAGTTGACAAAAGCCTGTATTAATCTTTATGTAGGCTTATGTCACAATGAGGTTATGCTGATTATGAAATTGAAGAAATTTGTTTGTTTGGCAGCAAGACAAAAACATGGATTGTAGCTGTAATACCTGTGTAGCTGTGTATAATTAATATGTAGCTATGATGGCATTATGCAAATACATTTGTATAGCAAAGCAAGACGAAGAACTCTTAACTTCTTAGGGTTATCTAAGCACTGAAGAATTTTTTCCAAAGATCGGCATATGGCATAAAATGGCATAAACAGACTGGATGATTCTCTTTCCTTAACTTTAAAATTCCCAATGGTCACAATTGCAGTGCTCATCCTGCAGTTCATTTGGTGTTTTTTTATTCCCCAACTGAGCACCATCAGCCTCACAGCACATCAACTTTTGATGTGTACTGACCCCGCTCTCCAGCAGGAGGCAGCCTGGCTTTGCAATGCAACACGTCTTCTCCTCCTCTATACAAGTGCTTTTCATTTTTTTTAAGGATTTGATAGTTAAGGGCAGTTTGAGGCTCTATGATAGTGGAAGGTGGAGATGTGGGGCTTCACCTATGAATAAGGTGATGGCTGATGGCTAGTCAACTAGTTGTTGATTATATTTGATTACGGCAAAACCAGTGATGAGCTTTATCATTAAAAAAACACTCTATTATAACGTTCATGTGACATATTAGAGTGGTGGAACTAGGACATTTGCTTGTTTACTCACTAGTGCTTTGCCTTAACCTTGAAGTTGAGAATTTTCATAGCGCTCCAAGAATCATGGACAGTAAACTAGGGTAAGTAGCAATATAGATTCATATAGATTGATAGATTCATAGATTATAGAAGTGATCGTTACCTATTAGCACATCTGCCTCGGTGGTGGAAGTGATAGGCTTGGGCTCCTCTGTCCAGGGGGTGGCGTGCACAGCCACGCTCCAGTCGCTCCACGTGCCGATCTCCATGTCCTTGGCAGCCAGCTGGATGATGTATTCCTTCCCCACATAGGCGTCTGTGATGGTGTGGGAGGTACTGTCTGAAAGCTCCACCTGTCAATCAAGAGGGCGGAGCCAATTAGGGCTTTTAGAAATAAAGTTTAGTTTAGCCACAGTGGTGTTGCTGAACCTTTTACCATCACCCAAAAATATCTAGACATTAGGAGCTGTGTGGTCAGACCCTGATGAAGAGCTAGAGGGAGCTGGGATACAGTATTTAAATGCCACCGGGTGTGGTGTCACATTGCACAACATCCAAAATTTCGAAACCATAGTTTTTAATGAAGGTACACATGCTACTGCAGACCCTCTGTGGCAACTCTGATCCCTATTTTACAATCACTACATTAAATTAAAGCCATACTGAGACACATAACGACACAGTAGATCACATGTAGCTGGAATGGACACAGAGAAAGGTAGCCAGTCTTTTATATATACAGACAAATGCTTACAGTCTGTTAGCTCAGCCAATGTTACTAGCCTAGCCTTTTTCGGCTCGTATCTTTCAGCTGGTAAACAGTCAGTCTGGGAAGAGGGAGTAAATTGATATGCTGACTGCTTTATTACATTTAGTTTATATGAGTAGAGTGTAAAAATGAACTTGAACCTGATGTTTATTTGCTCTCACTGCTGGCATTCTTAAGCAGCTCTCTGCTACTCTGTGGCTACAGTCACGGAGCAGGTAAAAGTGGCATAAATCTGAATCTTCACAGGTAAAGCAGATGTGTTATTTGGCAGCATGAACAGAAACATGTTGAATCTGACATTTTCCATGTCTAATTTGGGGACGTTTTTGTATGTAGTATGGAAATCCAATACAGATCTGATATGCGGTAATGCCACTCAGTCTGAACAGCCAGATAAGAATTCATGCAACTTTACATCAATCCAACTAGGCTGCTGTTTCTGGACAGAAAAAGAAGGCATGTATCTCAGATCTCAAGTATATTTCCAAAGAAATGATCAAATGCGCCAAAGAAAAATGTGAGAAAAAGTTTAAAGGAAACAGATGCAAACCAAAATAAGGTGCAGTTTTTAAAGCAAGCTCAAATGCTCACAAGTCTTGCTGCCAGTTTAGGAGTGTGATCTGATGTCAGATATAAAAAAAAGATACTGCAAACAGCCTAACAAGAAACTTACTCGTACCAGCCTAACAAGAAACTTACTCGTACCTGCTGTGTGAACATAAATTGCGCAACTCTGTGTCCTGTGATGGACTAGCTGCCTGTCCAGGGTGTTTTCTGCCTTTCACCCCACTGAGGGCCGGGATTGGCCTAAATGATGAATTTATGTATCTCCATTTCTAAATTGCTTTTTATTCTACATCATATAAACATGGCCTTTGTCTACTGTATAGATAATACATAGTAGTTTGTACTACAGTATACTATAGCATATACTATATACTTTATTAGGTAATAAGATTAATAAAAAGCATATGGAATAAAATCCCATTTACATTAACGTTAACATGCATGTTGGACAGTGACCACATCTAAACACATACAGGATGTTATATTGTGGAGGATGTATGTACAACATAAACCTCATGCAGCTGGAGTCCTGCTACATGAAAGCAGTCAGCAGAAATAAACGCTGCCACTAAACACAGCTTTCAAAGGAGACCCGCTGTACCTGTCCAGATCCCTGTGACAAACAGATCCCAGTGAGCCTGTGTTTGTTTTATTCTAATATAACACGCGCATCTGTGTAGCACCTGAGCGCTTCACGAGTAACATGCCTGTTGGACAGTGACCACATCTAAACACATACAGGATGTGATATTGTGGAGGATGTATGTACAACATAAATGTAATGCAGCTGAAGTCCTGCTATACGTAAGCAAAGCAGAAATAATCACTGCCGCTAAGCCAGATCCCAGCACAGCTTTCCAAGGAGGCCTGCTTTACCTGTCTAGATCCCTGCGACAAACAGATCCCATGAGCCTGTGTTTGGTTTATTCTAATATAATATGCGCATCTGTGTAGCACCTGAGCACTTCACGACAACAAAACAGCACAAGTGGATGATGTGAATTGGTGATAGCATTGTCTGACCGGCTTTCCTTCGTGGGCACACAGGAAAACATCCACATAAAGCCAGCGACGGTATCGTTTAGACTTCACATTTACATTTTAATTGAACATTTTTCTTTCATAATTGGAAGAGACTGTTGCTCATTTCCCCTGCGCTTCCTCCAAAACCCACAGAACAATGGGCAAATCCTCTTCATTAAGATTAAGCCATGTTCAAAACTCACTCTCGGCCCTGGTGAGTGTGAGCACGTGGGCCACTGAGCGGTGCTTTGGTGATAATGCAGCACTGTGCCTGTCTTTAAGGCATTTCGCTGTGTGAGTGTGACACCGAGGCCATAATGTCATCAAAGTGGCAGCGTATGCTTTCACCCTCCGCTTGACATTTAAAGCCTTTATTCATGAAGTCGCTGTGAAACTATAAGCAGACGGTGAACTTTGCCAGCTGAAAGTTGGCACCAGGTACGGGCTGCAGCGGAGCAGAAGCCCAGAGTCGCTTCGGCGGTTCTGGAGCTGGAGCGGATGTTTCTCCTCCACGCTCTGTTCCCCTGCCTTAGCCACACAAACCAGCCCCCAATTACCAGACCCTTACGAGGACCCTCAGTGCCAAGAGTGCTAAACAGGAGTTAAGGGGGAATTTAAGCTGAACCATGACAACCCTGAGATGGACAAACACACACACACACACACACACACACACACACACACACACACACACACACACACACACACACACACACACTCATTTCTACCCACATATCTTTTTCTTTCTATTGCTTTCTTATTCTTGTTCTTTTCTGAACTCTTTCTCCTTCTTTGTTCCTTCATGTCCAAATCTCTTTTACTCTGCCCCATCTCTCCTTCTACTACTCTGTCTTTCTCTCTTCTATTATTATTTTCTTTCTCTATTTCTTTCTTTCTTCTTCTATCTATGTCTTTCTTTCTTTCCATCTCTTCCTCACTGTCGCCCTTCTCTTTCTTTCTCTGTGCTCTTTTTTACTCTTTTTTGCTGCCCCATCTTTCTTTCTTTCTTTCTTTCTTTCTTTCTTTCTCCTTCTATTAATTTCTTTCTTTCTTTCTTTCTTTCTCTCTCTCTGCTATGCGTTCTTTTTTACTCTTTTTTGCTGCCCCATCTCTCCTTCTACTACTCTGTCTTTCTCTCTTCTTCTATCATTCTCTTCTACCATTCTCCAAGTTTTCTTTCTTTCTTTCTTTCTTTCTTTTTCCTTCTATTCATTTCTTTCTTTCTCTCCCTCTCCTTCTCACTGTCGCCCCCTCTTCCTTTTCAGTCCATCTCTCTCATCTTCTCTCTCTTTCACTTTGCCCATCTCTCTCATTCTATCTCTCTCCATCTCTTTTTCTTTTTCATGCTCTCTCTTTCTCTCTTTCTACCTATCTATCTCTCCCTCCTTCCGTCTTTCTGTCTATTTACTTGTGCAGCGTTGGTTATACTCAGACAGTAATTTATAATCACACTGTTGGTACTGAGGTCAGTCAACGTTGGAAAACCTCAGTCAAGGTCACATCCCTTAGTTTACAGGATGGCGTGTGGTCAGTCTGTGAGGATGTGGACATGGCGGTGAGGCTGGTACATAGCTGGGCAAGATCAATGCTTAAGCAGGAAATGACCGGGTACGATTATGTAAATAATGACAACGTTCTCCTGTTTTTGCTCTGCATAGTATAAATCTTTGACACCGCCTGCTAGTCAGTATCATATTGCGATAAGAATCATAAGCCACAGAATACATTTATGAATGAAAAAATAGCCTGGATTTTATTCCTGGACCCCGGGTCAAGAGACTGAATTCATACAGAATCTGATAAAGAATATATATATACAGAGAGACAGAGAGAGACAGGGCTATTTATGTGGTCATTTCATTATGGACTGTGCTCGCTTTGATCCTCTCAAACAATGCACAGCTCTGTAGCACCAAATATGATATACACATCAGACCAAAACCAAGTGCATGTGCAAAACCAAGCAGTCAGATACCCATGCAGCAAACCGGAAGGCTCAGCAGTCACTCTTGGCTGATTTCCACAGTGATCCCACCTCCCCACTGTTGCATCTCTATCCCAGCTGTGCTCACACCCAGCGGGACGGCCCTGTGTGACCCTGTGCCAACATGTGAGGGCACTGTGCCTTGCTGAGGCTCGCAGCAAGTACAACTCGACTTACAGTGCCACTCAGTCCCAACCATGCTTGCGATAGTGCTGTGAATAATGTATAAGACACGCTACGTTAGCCGAATGCCGCTGCTGCTCACATATGCATTTCTATGTAGTGAATGGTCTTGACTTATACATGCTGCTGCTGGATTTTTTTTTCTATACTAGCTGCTCTGTGAGCACCATTCTCTGTGATAAGTGCTTATTTTCATGTAGCACCTGATGCGCTGTGTCAAGCTGTCATAAGCTGTTTCTCAACACCAGCAAAGTGATGAACAGAACTGCATTCATTGAGAGAATGAACCCACAAGAATGTGAGAATGGAGAAATTTGAGATGTGCCATACTTGTTATCGTGCTATAGTCAGGACTCAAGTCATTTTACTGTAACCAGCAACAATACGAGTGAAAAACTATCAACCTTTTCACAATCACTTCCTAACCTAGTTAAAGTTAGCACCCAATGCCAAAAACCAAACTGGCCCCTTGTGGTTACCCTTGATATGGACTATGGATTACATGTGGTGTTCCTTGCTATAAACCCACATGTTCACATCAATTTTTTAGAAAATAAAAATCACACAAAATAACCAGATTGTTGGCTAAAAAACATTTAGCTTTGTGATAATAACTTTATAATTATATTATATTATATTATATTATATTATATTACATTATATTTTACATTTGTAAAAACAATAATAACTACTACTAATAACATAACTACTCAGGTCAGTCTAATACAGACAGGGGTCCAATAAAGGTAAAAGAGGCAGAGCCACAGGGAAAAACAGGAAAAATCCAAAGGAAACATGTTCAAAGCTCATAGAGCTTAACAAACAGGTAAAACAAAATAGCAGAAGCAGTTGAGTGAGTCCAGGGTCACTTGTAGGTGGGCATGAAAAAAAATTAGACAATTTCTAATGTGTCCCTATTGCCTTTTTGATATAGCACAAGCCATGACGTCAGTGATTCAAGGTGTTCTTGCTGGTCAGTTACTGACTGATGCATTTTCTGTATTTAAGGCACATCAAGTGCAATTTTAAGGCTTCTTGGTATTTGCATGTTTGTATACTGAAATATAATTTGGGCAGTGGAAAATATATCAAGCATAAGAATGCAAGAACACCCACGACCGCATATTGAGAAACATCCATGTGTTTCTGGTCCTGGATCAGCCTTGACGTCTTTTAATTATTCTCACCTGGTTTCTATTATGTCTTTGCATATACGCTCATGAGAGTTTCTAAATTCCTTTTTTAGTTTCCTGTCATCCTTGTCGGCTTTCCTCATGGAATGTTCTCCCTGGTTGCCTGAGTAGATCTATTTGTTTACACGCCAGATGTTCCCAGGTGGACATTATACCTTTTACGACTATCAGTGAGGTTTTGGAAAGATGCTATCATTGAATCACGTGTGTAAAATAAAATCTTTGCACATGTTGCTGAAAACCCTGCCTAACAGCACCCACGCCTGTCCACATCTCACTCACCCTGTCCAATGAGAAGTCTTTCTTTGCAGGCCTCTGTAATGCAGTCCAACAGAAAACGCATGGCTGTATCGGTACACTCAAGCATCATGTCTGCGAGTCATAATTCAATAGCGTCTGCAAAGCCAACTGTTTATGTCTAACATCATGAACCACTGACAAATTATCTTCCCGTCTTTTGGATATTTTTGGATCTGTGATAAACATCCTCTGAAATTATTGGTCTGTGACGGGTACTAATTGCGAGTAATAAAGAGTGGACGGTCCTCGTAAAATTTCACGAGTTTCAAAAGGAAGTTACACTGGTTGGCCAAGTTGTAAAACCAGGTAGTAAAATCCAGCAAGTTCCATGTTTACAAGTTGGGATCTACCAATCCAAGCATGCAGCACGGACTATGAGAACACAGCTGACTAAATTGCCATTGACCACTCTCGGAAGATGTACATACCAGCTGTGATAAATGTACCACTTGGTGATAAACACCCAAACACCAACAGTTAGTAGTTGTGATGGCATGGCGTATTGTGACCACCAGTCTGAGTCGAGAACGCTAATACATTGTTAAAAACATGAGATAAACATGTCACTGCAGATGTCACACGCTAACATGAGTTGTTATTGCAGTGTCCCGCTATGGGCTTAAACGGATGTGGGCACGTGGGAGGCATAGTCATGCAGAGTGGCCATACCCACAGGCTCTTGGGAGTGCTGCGACTGTGGTAGCAGAGACCTTAAAACTGTTTTGTCAGCTTGAAGATTGTGCACAGGGGATACTTTGGTGGGCTGAATGTCCACCAGTATGTGGTTAGAAGTGACCTACCTACCTCCCAGGCCATGTCAGTAGTGCTGAGCGGTGGTTTTCTTCGGCTTTCTCTGTGTTCAAATAAAGCAGTGGCCCTCAAGCCAAACCCCTAGCCAGTGCCTGGCATTGGGCATGATGAACTTAGGCTCATGTGTGGCTGCTCCAGAGTGCAAACCTGTTTTATAGAGATTGTTTAAGCTTTACACCCATATCAGCAACAAGTGTGTCTCAGTTTTTGGCCCAGAATTTTGATGCTGGTAGCCTCCCAAATAACTAAAACATTTAACATCAGGATCACCTCTGGGCTTGTTTGGGGGAGGGATTTATTATCGCTGGTTTCACTATGTAGGAGCCCCTGCAAACAAGGAGCCATTCTCATATGAGAAGGCTATTAGCCCTGCAGGCCAGTACGAGACATGTGTCCTTCACAAAGTGTCGCAATCAGTCAAGTCAAAGCAGTCGAGTTGAACCAGTCTGTCAGCCCCACACAGTGCTGGAAGAGGATAGCTTCTGCATGCCCAGCGGACAGTGATCCCCAGACCACTGAATTCAGAAGGACCAGAAACTCCTGGGCTTAAAAACACTAAATGCAAGCGGCCCTGGGTCCAGAGAAAAATTGGCTTTAGCATTCACCAATTTACCAATTTCGTCTGCAATAGCATTAACCTGGCAAACACTGCAGAGCATACCTGACTCTGGCCTAATTCCAGCAGATCATGGCACAGTTGCTGTGCTCAACTCCTGCCATGGGCTGAACAAATAAACAACAAGCAAGCAACACAAAACCACAAAGAAGCAGATCCCGAAGCTGAGGCTTGCCAAGCATGTGCATTAACCTGGACGACTTGGACGGCTCATTGGGAATATGTATGGAGGGAAGCATCTCCGTTGCCAAAAACCGCACGCAGATGATTCTCGAAACCTAACAAGGACAGATGGAGGAGAGACGATCCAAATCGCTCCACACAGTACTGTAACATAGCGCTCAGTTTAAAGCCCTTCGATCAGCATGTAAAGTTTGGAAACAGGTTGCGAGGCAGCGCTCTGTTGATGAGTAGAAAGAAACTGTAAAGAAGTGAAAAGAGTAGAACTGGAAGAGCAAAAGGCAAAAAAAGGCTGGCAGTTAAGGCGAACTCAACAATGGAGCAGCTAATGCGGGCAGGATGTTAATACCAATTCTGTCTAATCCCTAAGCAAGCACACGCTCTTCCCTGGAGGACCTTGTCCCGTGTTCTGAATGGACTGGACGCAGGCCATTCTCTCACTAACATCAGAAGCTCAGTGTGCCTCCCTGCTTCCATTCATTCCAGGTCTGAGAGTGCTCAGCTCATAAAATATGCACAATATCTGAATAGAGTCTCGATAAATAAATATTTCATACTCCGGCGGACGGAGAAGGAGAGCATCTAAATAGAAGCATGATTTCATTTAATAGCTCCTAATGCCGGTTTACTTTGTGTCCAGCGTTAGATTTTCGCTCAGCAAAGGCAAAGAGTTGGGTTAATGCCGCTTCATCTGAAATCAGGACACGCAACCAGGAGATTATGAAGGAAAAACCTGGATCATTCTATGAGATCTAAAATCCATACAGTTGGCATAAGGACAAGGAACGCTTACAGTCTGCAGCCGGTGCCATAGCTGCAAAGAATCCAACTGCGGTTTGACAATGCCTCATTTTTTTTTGTCTGCTTGGAGCGTCCTATTAATTGCGTGCAATGCCGGCGGCTTTGGAGAGGCCCTTTAGAATCGAAAACCGACACAAGAGCACCTTCTTCATCCATTCAGCAACATCAATGGGTCCATTATAAATTCATCCCATTTTTCTAAAGTGCAAGAGAGGGCTCGGAGCGCACGGCTCTGTGATCAGCATCTCATTGTGTATTATCCACGGGCTGTATTTTAATCTGTATATCTGAGACGGCTGCTAAAAAAGGCTTAGCCCATACAGTGAGGGAAGGAATAAAAAGGGTGGGAGATTTCTACATTCTTTGGAGATTACATAAGGGGAAGGCCAGTGACCCCCCCCCCCCAATCACTATCCTGTCCAATTTAACTCTAACACCCTGTCTTGACTCCAGGCTTTTGGTATGGAAATCAAGGCTTTGAGGGATCCGAATTCTTTTATCCGGCCCGAAATTCTTGGGCGCCTTGCTAGCTATCGCGTATCCAGGGCTGGCTCAGTACGAACCCCGTTGCGGCAAAAGCTGTTAGTGGCTACCGTGGGACATATTTTGGCTTTTATCTCCTTCATTGGGCAGGCACGTTGTGCCCCGCGCAACCCTTGCACGGGCAAGCACCGGCAGGAACTAGAAGGCTTTAACAGTTCTTGGAGGACCCAGCTGATGGAGTTAACCTCAACCTGCCCCCTTCACTTCCTGGGAAATACTTTTTGACACGCTGGCCATGCATGACAGTATTTAATTGGCCCAATTCCCCAAATGTGCATCAAAAAAGCCATCGTAATATCTCGTTCGAGGGCACCCGACTTTCTATAGCCCCCCCTCCTGGCGCCGCCCTCGCGCCAAAGAATGTAAATTCGATTGGCAGCCCGAGCCAGGAGAGGGTGTCTGTTGTCATGGAAATAAAAAGCAATTATGTGCCACTTCCAACACTCGCGTCTGACTTTCCAGTGATGGGATGAAAGTGGTCAGGCAAAGCGGGGCCTGTCACTCAAGCTAATGAGAGCAATTCCCTCAGCCCCAATCCGCTGGCTTACTGCAGCACACCAACAGGTTTAATGGATAATTGTCCATCCTGCTCGCCTCCCTTTGATGCCAAGCTGGCCACCGCACAATTAATATCAAAGGAAAGTGGAAACACCTTTCCAATTATCACACAGGAACAACCACGACACTTCCCGGAACTCCTTTATCAATGCCGGCTTAAGTTCGTTAAGCGTTTTCTGCTATTTTAAGAAGACATCATGCAAAGTAAGCACTCGCTAATGAGACACGTCTTGCCACTAAACTGGAAATAAACAGAGGAAGTGAGCCAGACTGAACTGTTCGCATGTTTACTTTCTGCTGTTTGGACGCATTCGAATAAGAGCGCCCGCCAAAACGGCAAAACATAAACGCTTCAAAACACCCACACATGCCTTACTGTCCACACATACCTTACTGTCCACACCTTCTTTACTGTCCACACATACGTTACTGTCCACACATACGTTACTGTCCACACCTTCTTTACTGTCCACACCTTCTTTACTGTCCACACATACCTTACTGTCCACACCTTCTTTACTGTCCACACATACGCTACTGTCCACACATACCTTACTGTCCACACCTTCTTTACTGTCCACACATACCTTACTGTCCACACCTTCTTTACTTACCACACATACGCTACTGTCCACACATACGTTACTGTCCACACCTTCTTTACTGTCCACACCTTCTTTACTGTCCACACATACCTTACTGTCCACACCTTCTTTACTGTCCACACATACGCTACTGTCCACACATACGTTACTGTCCACACCTTCTTTACTGTCCACACCTTCTTTACTGTCCACACATACCTTACTGTCCACACCTTCTTTACTGACCACACATACGCTACTGTCCACACATACGTTACTGTCCACACATTCTTTACTGTCCACACCTTCTTTACTGTCCACACATACCTTACTGTCCACACCTTCTTTACTGTCCACACATACGCTAATGTCCACACATACGTTACTGTCCACACCTTCTTTACTGTCCACACCTTCTTTACTGTCCACACATGCCTTACTGTCCACACCTTCTTTACTGTCCACACCTTCTTTACTATCCACACATACGTTACTGTCCACACCTTCTTTACTGTCCACACCTTTTTTACTGTCCACACCTTCTTTACTGTCCACACATACGTTACTGTCCACACATACGTTACTGTCCACACCTTCTTTACTGTCCACACCTTCTTTACTGTCCACACATGCCTTACTGTCCACACCTTCTTTACTGTCCACACATACGCTACTGTCCACACCTTCTTTACTGTCCACACATACCTTACTGTCCACACCTTCTTTACTGTCCACACATACCTTACTGTCCACACCTTCTTTACTGTCCACACATGCCTTACTGTCCACACCTTCTTTACTGTCCACACATACCTTACTGTCCACACCTTCTTTACTGTCCACACATACCTTACTGTCCACACCTTCTTTACTGTCCACACATGCCTTACTGTCCACACCTTCTTTAATGTCCACACATACCTTACTGTCCACACCTTCTTTACTGTCCACACATACCTTACTGTCCACACCTTCTTTACTGTCCACACATACGCTACTGTCCACACATACCTTACTGTCCACACATTCTTTACTGTCCACACATACGCTACTGTCCACACATACGCTACTGTCCACACATACCTTACTGTCCACACCTTCTTTACTGTCCACACCTTCTTTACTGTCCACACATACGTTACTGTCCACACCTTCTTTACTGTCCACACATACGCTACTGTCCACACATACCTTACTGTCCACACCTTCTTTACTGTCCACACGTTCTTTACTGTCCACACATTTGTTACTGTCCACACCTTCTTTACTGTCCACACCTTCTTTACTGTCCACACATGCCTTACTGTCCACACATATCTTACTGTCCACACCTTCTTTACTGTCCACACATACGCTACTGTCCACACATACCTTACTGTCCACACCATCTTTACTGTCC
Source organism: Megaleporinus macrocephalus (assembly GCA_021613375.1). NCBI lineage: Eukaryota > Metazoa > Chordata > Actinopteri > Characiformes > Anostomidae > Megaleporinus > Megaleporinus macrocephalus. The sequence goes on from CM038720.1 coordinate 18,561,160, forward strand.
ACACATACGCTACTGTCCACATATACGCTACTGTCCACACATACCTTACTGTCCACACCTTCTTTACTGTCCACACATACGTTACTGTCCACACCTTCTTTACTGTCCACACATACCTTACTGTCCACACCTTCTTTACTGTCCACACATACGCTACTGTCCACACATACCTTACTGTCCACACCTTCTTTACTGTCCACACATACCTTACTGTCCACACCTTCTTTACTGTCCACACATACCTTACTGTCCACACATACCTTACTGTCCACACCTTCTTTACTGTCCTCACATACGCTACTGTCCACACATACCTTACTGTCCACACCTTCTTTACTGTCCACACATACCTTACTGTCCACACCTTCTTTACTGTCCACACATACGCTACTGTCCACACATACCTTACTGTCCACACCTTCTTTACTGTCCACACATTTGTTACTGTCCACACCTTCTTTACTGTCCACACATGCCTTACTGTCCACACATATCTTACTGTCCACACCTTCTTTACTGTCCACACATACGCTACTGTCCACACATACCTTACTGTCCACACATACCTTACTGTCCACACCTTCTTTGCTGTCCACACCTTCTTTACTGTCCACACATACGTTACTGTCCACACCTTCTTTACTGTCCACACCTTCTTTACTCTCCATACATACCTAACTGTCCACACCTTCTTTACTGTCCACACATACGCTACTGTCCACACATACCTTACTGTCCACACATACCTTACTGTCCACACCTTCTTTACTGTCCACACATTCTTTACTGTCCACACATACGTTACTGTCCACACCTTCTTTACTGTCCACACCTTCTTCACTGTCCACACATACACTACTGTCCACACATTCTTTACTGTCCACACATACGCTACTGTCCACACATACGTTACTGTCCACACCTTCTTTGCTGTCCACACATACGTTACTGTCCACACATACCTTACTGTCCACACCTTCTTTACTGTCCACACATACGCTACTGTCCACACATACGTTACTGTCCACACATACCTTACTGTCCACACTTTCTTTACTGTCCACACCTTCTTTGCTGTCCACACATACAATACTGTCCACACCTTCTTTACTGTCCACACATACGCTACTGTCCACACATACCTTACTGTCCACACCTTCGTTACTGTCCACACATACCTTACTGTCCACACCTTCTTTACTGTCCACACCTTCTTTACTGTCCACACATACGTTACTGTCCACACCTTCTTTACTGTCCACACCTTCTTCACTGTCCACACATACGCTACTGTCCACACATTCTTTACTGTCCACACATACGCTACTGTCCACACATACGTTACTGTCCACACCTTCTTTGCTGTCCACACATACGATACTGTCCACACCTTCTTTACTGTCCACACATACCTTACTGTCCACACCTTCGTTACTGTCCACACATACCTTACTGTCCACACCTTCTTTACTGTCCACACCTTCTTTACTGTCCATACATACCTTACTGTCCACACCTTCTTTACTGTCCACACATACCTTACTGTCCACACCTTCTTTACTGTCTACACATACGCTACTGTCCACACCTTCTTTACTGTCCACACATACCTTACTGTCCACACCTTCTTTACTGTCCACACATACGTTACTGTCCACACATACGTTACTGTCCACACCTTCTTTACTGTCCACACATACGTTACTGTCCACACCTTCTTTACTGTCCACACATACCTTACTGTCCACACATACCTTACTGTCCACACCTTCTTTACTGTCCACACCTTCTTTACTGTCCTCACATACGCTACTGTCCACACATACCTTACTGTCCACACCTTCTTTACTGTCCACATATACGCTACTGTCCACACATACCTTACTGTCCACACCTTCTTTACTGTCCACATCTTCTTTACTGTCCACACATACGCTACTGTCCACACATACCTTACTGTCCACACCTTCTTTACTGTCCACACATACGCTACTGTCCACACATACCTTACCGTCCACACCTTCTTTACTGTCCACATATACGCTACTGTCTACACATACCTCACTGTCCACACCTTCTTTACTGTCCAAACCTTCTTTACTGTCCACACATACGCTACTGTCCACACATACCTTACTGTCCACACCTTCTTTACTGTCCACACCTTCTTTACTGTCCACACATGCCTTACTGTCCACACATATCTTACTGTCCACACCTTCTTTACTGTCCACACATACGCTACTGTCCACACATACCTTACTGTCCACACATACCTTACTGTCCACACCTTCTTTACTGTCCACACCTTCTTTACTGTCCACACATACATTACTGTCCACACCTTCTTTACTGTCCACACCTTCTTTACTGTCCATACATAACTTACTGTCCACACCTTCTTTACTGTCCACACATACGTTACTGTCCACACATACCTTACTGTCCACACTTTCTTTACTGTCCACACCTTCTTTGCTGTCCACACATACGCTACTGTCCACACCTTCTTTACTGTCCACACATACGCTACTGTCCACACATACCTTACTGTCCACACCTTCTTTACTGTCCACACGTTCTTTACTGTCCACACATTTGTTACTGTCCACACCTTCTTTACTGTCCACACGTTCTTTACTGTCCACACATGCCTTACTGTCCACACATATCTTACTGTCCACACCTTCTTTACTGTCCACACATACGCTACTGTCCACACATACCTTACTGTCCACACTTTCTTTACTGTCCACACATACGCTACTGTCCACATATACGCTACTGTCCACACATACCTTACTGTCCACACCTTCTTTACTGTCCTCACATACGCTACTGTCCACACATACCTTACTGTCCACACCTTCTTTACTGTCCACACATACCTTACTGTCTACACATACCTTACTGTCCACACCTTCTTTACTGTCCAAACCTTCTTTACTGTCCACACATACGCTACTGTCCACACATACCTTACTGTCCACACCTTCTTTACTGTCCACACCTTCTTTACTGTCCACACATGCCTTACTGTCCACACATATCTTACTGTCCACACCTTCTTTACTGTCCACACATACCTTACTGTCCACACATACCTTACTGTCCACACCTTCTTTACTGTCCACACCTTCTTTACTGTCCACACATACGTTACTGTCCACACCTTCTTTACTGTCCACACCTTCTTTACTGTCCATACATAACTTACTGTCCACACCTTCTTTACTGTCCACACATACGCTACTGTCCACACATACCTTACTGTCCACACATACCTTACTGTCCACACCTTCTTTACTGTCCACACCTTCTTTACTGTCCACACATACGTTACTGTCCACACCTTCTTTACTGTCCACACCTTCTTTACTGTCCACACATACGCTACTGTCCACACATTCTTTACTGTCCACACATACGCTACTGTCCACACATACGTTACTGTCCACACCTTCTTTACTGTCCACACATACGTTACTGTCCACACATACCTTACTGTCCACACCTTCTTTACTGTCCACACATACGCTACTGTCCACACATACGTTACTGTCCACACATACCTTACTGTCCACACCTTCTTTGCAGTCCACACATACGCTACTGTCCACACCTTCTTTACTGTCCACACATACGCTACTGTCCACACATACCTTACTGTCCACACCTTCTTTACTGTCCACACATACCTTACTGTCCACACATATCTTACTGTCCACACCTTCTTTACTGTCCACACCTTCTTTACTGTCCACACATACGTTACTGTCCACACATATCTTACTGTTCACACATACGCTACTGTCCACACGTACGTTACTGTCCACACCTTCTTTACTGTCCACACAAACGTTACTGTCCACACATACGTTACTGTCCACACATACGTTACTGTCCACACCTTCTTTACTGTCCACACATACGTTACTGTCCACACATACGTTACTGTCCACACCTTCTTTACTGTCCACACATACGTTACTGTCCACACCTTCTTTACTGTCCACACATACATTACTGTCCACACCTTCTTTACTGTCCACACATACGTTACTGTCCACACCTTCTTTACTGTCCACACATACATTACTGTCCACACATACGTTACTGTCCACACATATGTTACTGTCCACACATACGTTACTGTCCACACATACGTTACTGTCCACATCTTCTTTACTGTCCACACATACGTTACTGTCCATACATACGTTACTGTCCACACCTTCTTTACTGTCCACACATACGTTACTGTCCACACATACGTTACTGTCCACACCTTCTTTACTGTCCACACATACGTTACTGTCCACACATACATTACTGTCCACACCTTATTTACTGTCCACACATACGTTACTGTCTACACATACGTTACAGTCCATACATACGTTACTGTCCACACATACGTTACTGTCTACACATACGTTACAGTCCATACATACGTTACTGTCCATACATACGTTACTGTCCACACATACGTTACTGTCCAAATTTTCTAGGCTTTTAATATAAACACTCATCTCTAAAAGTATATTGAAAGAGCCACAGAACTTTATTCAGATTGTCAGGGTTGAACTACACGATAAATCTCAAACACTCTTAATCGCTCTTCAAATACAAAACCAACACGGTAAAAAGGACAGTGCTGGACGCTGAAGAGACTTAAGTCAGGAACAGGTTTTCCCAATAGTAATCTGTAAGTAGCCATGCTTCTGTCGGATTTGCAGGTTGAAGGAGATAATCTTACACTGAAAGTTTCATTGTGAGTAACAACTTTTATTTACTTTTTGTTACTTGTTGAAGTCGAGATCAAAAGCAATTAGCTATTAAAGGTAATTTTAACTACTAGCAAGTAACCAGCAACCAGCATAACCAGCACAACTAACTAAATAGTATGAGGACTGAACTTATTTACACAGAGGCTCATTTTATTTTGTCTATTTCACCTGCCGTCTCACAGTAAACCAACCAATCAGAACAGAGCTCATTAAAATATTTATGATCTCATCAAAGGACTAAGTCATCTGGGCATTTTCACACCAACCAAAGTCACACACCTTCTTTGTAGAATATTAGAGAACAACTGAAATACTAAATATATACATTCTATGGCATCTTTAATGGTAAACTCCAGTATTTTTCAGTCTTTACTTATTGCATCTGTAGCATACCAGCACCTACCAAGAACAACAATTTCCAAATACCTTTTCACTAGGGTTAGTTAAAGTCATAGCTCAGACATTTGAGTCGAGGACAACTGGATGAAATGCAATGTAAGAATATGGAGCCCTGATGCCTCTTCTTTCCTGATAGAGTGTAAAGGTAAAAAGGACAACCACAGTCATTTAAACAGAACAGGCAGTTTCCATTAAGCGTCAGCTACAGCACAGCTCCAATTAACCCACACACAAAAAGCCCACTTTCCACAGAGACGAACACATCAGCCAGCAGATCAAACAGCCAGCATTAATCTCACTGATATACGGATGTTACAAGCTTAAACGTGGGTGCAAGAAGGTGACTAACACCGGCTACAACGTCGCAGTGAGGTTTTGCATTGCACAGCTGCGATCTGGCACTTGCCACAACTGAAGTGGGCTTTTGTTTTTTGCTCTGATAAGCAATCAATTAGGTCAGTGCGAATCTTTCACACCACTGAGTGAAGGGTAATGTTCTCAAACATCATAATGTTTACATTTCCTGTCAACAGGAGCAGCCGGGAGAAGTGGCACAGTTGTATCTCGTTAATGAAGCTTTTGTTCTGCATTCTGCTGGGCATTAATATTAAACACAGCACGCACCTGCAGTGTGATTAAGCAGCTTATTTCAGGGGTTTCTAATAACTGAAAAATATAATTTGGCTCCTATTCTCTCCAGCCGTGAAGAACTCTTTGCACCATAAACAGCAGGCTGGACAGTACAGAGGACATCAGGGTTTATGCTGAGTTATATGCTCACTGGCCACAGGCCTTATACAGGCCCGGTGCATTTGATCATTTCTACTTACCAGCTCTAAAATTACAGCTTTATACATAACGCCTGCCTAAATGGTCAGGACCCTCACAGGGCCAACACTGATGGATCACTCCCACCACTGCAGTGGCCCTATCCTGGTACTGATATGGTAGTATATGTAGTCTGTGGCACACAGCTGTATCCACTTACTATCCACTCCATTATGCACTCCTACCGTGTAGGACCACCTTGTACAGTACTACAGTATTTTACCACAGACCACCCTTTACAAAATCTCCTTTATATCTCCTTTTTTCAGTTTTTTTCATGCTTGAGCTTGTTGCATTAACAATGACTTGATTTTTCAAATCTATGTTTTTTCAAAAACAAGCTGAAACTTGGAATTGTCTTTTTGCCCAACAGATGATGTTTTCCGAAGTTTTTCTGAGCCCATGTAGTTACATTATCACAGAAGCACATCCGTTTCTCATGGAGAATACATACATTCAACAGTGGTTTCCAGCCTTGCCCTACTTGGACTGAGATTTCTATGAGATTTCTCTGAGATTTCTCTGCATCTTTCTGAAACATCATGTATGGTAAACATGAAAGATCATAATTCTTAGAAAAAAATATGATCTTTCATGTCTACCGTACATAAGAATGTTCTTAAGAATTGATTATTCTCTCACCACAAAGGCAGAGGCTTTAGTGGAGTTCCTTTTATACCCAATCATGATCCCTCAGCTGTTTACTAACTCACCTGCTCATTGTGGAAACAGCCTAAGGTTAATATTCCATAAACTTTGCACATGTATTATGACCTATGCCAACTTTTAGCTAAGTGTGTGTCACATTCAAAGCAGCAAAGAAGTTAATAAAGAGGGGATTAAGTCTTTTTGATAATCTTTACTCCATGTAAAGGACAGCTGATATAAAATTATGTGAAAGGGGGACTTATTATATAATTAAAATAAATTGTACAATTTTCTTATACTCTACATTCACCCTCTTTCTGAAATGCTCTGTTAGTGCTCTTGTATCTTTATACCCAGCCTCTCACTGAGCCCAATGTGCTCTGACTGGTCAGCTTACCCACTCTGTTCTGTCTGGTCATCTGTCAGAGTTGTTGAAAATGGTAGCAACATCCTGCTACACGTTTCTGCCCCTACAGGCGACCAGTAAGGATTGTGTTATGAGGTGATATCACCTTCTAACAGAGAACAGTTTCTCCATCCAGCCTGTACAAAAAAAGCTACAATACATTAAAAGAAAAAGGAAAATTATAAAATCAGAAAACTCTTAACCTTCTGGTCCACTCGTACCAGCACATAACACACTAGCACTCAAACACCAGGCCAGTGGGACTGCAGTGCTATTAATAATAATAATAATAATAATAATAATAATAATAACAATAATAATTAATAATATAATAATAATACCCTGTTCTGAGCATCATAGAACATGGTAACAAGTACACAGAGAAACAGATGGACTACATTCTGTAATTGTAGAATTGCTTCTATATGGTAAGCGGAGCTGATCGATGGTCAATAAGTGTATATACATAATAATGAAGTAGCATCTCAGTTAGGCTGTGGATGGCCATGAGAAGTGCCCACAAGCACCATAAGTGACACTATGACATCAATATAAGAGACATCAAGTATGTAAATAGTAGGTTCGCTGTCCAAAGAAAAACAAATATCTCCAAAATAGCATCTTTACAGTAGAGAGGTACAGCATACTTTACTTTTAATGTAAGTCCATGGAACCTGAAGTAATTTTAGCTGCTGTGCTTAAATGATATAGATAAATATAATTCGTCTTTGGACAGCATCAATATATTCTTACTCTATGTTGATGTCACAGTGGGAACAAGAAGTGAAATCGCCCCCTAGTGGACTGCATTGTCAAAACTGGCAGACAGAACTGAGCCCAGCCGAGGACAGCAAGAGAGGAGCAGCGTGACAAAGACAAGCAGTGAGGACAGGCGTCGAGGCGGCGCAATGAGTCTAGTCAATGGAGCTCGTCTGAAAGACGGTCTGGTGTGACAAGGGTGGAGGCGTGCATGGCGTCTAAAACACCACATTTCATGTGTCTACGGCAACAGCACAATATTCATTATATATAAAGAAAAAAAACAGGAAAGAAACAGCACATAGAAACCCGAGAGAGAACGGAGAAACTAAATAAAAGAGAGGTGGAGAGTGGTGGAGATTTACAGAACAGAAAGGCTACATGTTAAAGGGCCCTTTGTTTTGTTTGTGTTTGTTATTGGGGGGTGGGGTGGGTTGTGGGGTTGGACGTTCATGATCTTGATGTCAGAGAAGACAGGCCCCCTTTTTTTGCGTCTAATTTCCTTTGCCATGCTAATGGCACTGCAATGCTGGGGACTATTGATTAATCTAAGTGCTGGTTGGAGGATGAGAGTGACTTTTGGCAGAAGCACAAAAGCCCATTAAAGCCAGAGCAGCCGGGCAAAAGGAGGAGGCAATGCAATGCAGCACAACTAGGCAGGAAAACAAAGAGAGCTCGGAAATAAAATCAGAGTGTGACACATACAGCAAGGTTAGGGAAGGGGTCAAGCATTTTTAATGTTTCTGTTTTATTTTATTTCCTTCAGAGAACTTTTGTTCACTATGGTAGGGTCAATGGCATGGTAGAGTCAAATATCCTCACATGGCTTCTTTTACCAGAGCTATCATGATGACACCTAATGAATCCCTTCCCACCTTCTGATACTCGTGTTTCCAGATGCATCGTGCATGTCTGACTGACATCTCTTGGCAGTTCACTGCCTGAAGCTCAGTCCTAACAAAACTGAGATGCTATTCATCCCTGGAACTAAAGGTCCTCTTGCGAACTCATACGAGAGCTCCTTGGTCGTTCTGTCTGAAGATGCAGGAAATTTTGGAGTGATTCTGGATGACCAGTTATTGTTCTCAGCTCTTATCATGAACCTGACTCAGCCTTGCAGGGGGGTTTAACCCTTTCTCGAGAGAGATGCCACCTAGGCTCAACTACTGCAGCTCATTCTGGGCTGGTCTCTCTAAACAAACCATCAGGATCTTTAGCTGATCTAGAATGCAGAAGTATGGCTCATCTTCACCCATATCACTCCACTCCTGTGTTCTCTTTATTGGTTTCCTGTAGCTGAATAAGTTTTAAACCCCTGATACCTACCGAGCCAAAAATGGATGTCCTCACTACTTGATCCATTAAGTACTTCGAGCTTCAAGTACAGGTTGGCTTGACCCACCATTCTTTAAGGCACATGGAAAACAAGCATCAAGACTCTTCTCTGTCCTGGAGCCATGATGGTGGCTGTCCAAACCCGGGAAGAATCTTAGTTCAAGCATAGTTGCCTATTTTTAATAGGTAGGGTACATACAAAGCATATGCTAAAGGCCTAAATGTAAAGAAATGGAATGTTGGAACTGCTGTTGGGGTGTTCAGAATTGCTGCTGTAGAGGTGTTCAGAACTGTGTTGCATGTAGATAAAAGAATTGGAGCACTGATGGGTCTTCCTTTCTGTCAATCTGATGGAGTCTAAAGGCGGAGAAGACACCCCCCCCCAGTATTTAAACAGCATACAGTCTCCATTTGACATCAGTGACTACACAGCTACAGCGCAGCCCCAATTAACCTGCACACAAAGCCCACTTTTCACAGAGACGAACACATCAGCCAGCAGATCAAACGACCAGGACCAATCCCTCTTATGTACAGACTTTACAGGCTTAACGGTGGGTGAATAGACTGTAGGAAGGTGATCTAGTGTAAGACGATGCAGTAAAAAGGAAATTCGATCAAATAATAATGAAGAAGAACAGGAAGCAACTGCTGGTGTTTTCTGAACAATGAACTGACCACCCCAGAGCCAAGACCTCAACATCACTGAATGTGTTGCTAAACAAACTTCTAAGAATGAACTTTGGAGGTGTGTCTCTTTGTGAAACAGAAAGTGTGTCTGTTAAAAAGAATGAAGGCTGTAATAAAGGTAAAGCATGGACACTCAAACATATTATATGCAGTTTTTGAGGCTTTTTGTTAAAAATATGTTTTCTGGTTTTTCTGGGTGCCGGTCAGTACAGCTGTGGATTAGACATATAGAGGAGTGCAGGTCAGTACAGCTGTGGATTAGACATATAGAGGAGTGCAGGTCAGTACAGCTGTGGATTAGACATATAGAGGAGTGCAGGTCAGTACAGCTGTGGATTAGACATATAGAGGAGTGTCGGTCAGTACAACTGTGGACTAGACACATAGAGGAGTGCAGGTCAGTACAGCTGTGGATTAGACATATAGAGGAGTGCAGGTCAGTACGGCTGTGGATTAGACATATAGAGGAGTGCAGGTCAGTACAGCTGTGGATTAGACATATAGAGGAGTGCCGGTCAGTACAACTGTGGACTAGACACATAGAGGAGTGCCGGTCAGTACAGCTGTGGATTAGACATATAGAGGAGTGCAGGTCAGTACGGCTGTGGATTAAGTGCCGGTCAGTACAACTGTGGACTAGACACATAGAGGAGTGCAGGTCAGTACAGCTGTGGATTAGACATATAGAGGAGTGCAGGTCAGTACGGCTGTGGATTAAGTGCAGGTCAGTACAGCTGTGGATTAGATATATAGAGGAGTGCAGGTCAGTACGGCTGTGGATTAAGTGCAGGTCAGTACAGCTGTAGATTAGACATATAGAGGAGTGCAGGTCAGTACGGCTGTGGATTAAGTGCAGGTCAGTACAGCTGTAGATTAGACATATAGAGGAGTGCAGGTCAGTACAGCTGTGGATTAAGTGCAGGTCAGTACAGCTGTAGATTAGACATATAGAGGAGTGCAGGTCAGTACGGCTGTGGATTAAGTGCAGGTCAGTACAGCTGTAGATTAGACATATAGAGGAGTGCAGGTCAGTACGGCTGTGGATTAAGTGCAGGTCAGTACAGCTGTAGATTAGACATATAGAGGAGTGCAGGTCAGTACAGCTGTGGATTAAGTGCAGGTCAGTACAGCTGTGGATTAGATATATAGAGGAGTGCAGGTCAGTACGGCTGTGGATTAAGTGCAGGTCAGTACAGCTGTAGATTAGACATATAGAGGAGTGCAGGTCAGTACGGCTGTGGATTAAGTGCAGGTCAGTACAGCTGTAGATTAGACATATAGAGGAGTGCAGGTCAGTACAGCTGTGGATTAAGTGCAGGTCAGTACAGCTGTGGATTAGATATATAGAGGAGTGCAGGTCAGTACGGCTGTGGATTAAGTGCAGGTCAGTACAGCTGTAGATTAGACATATAGAGGAGTGCAGGTCAGTACGGCTGTGGATTAAGTGCAGGTCAGTACAGCTGTAGATTAGACATATAGAGGAGTGCAGGTCAGTACAGCTGTGGATTAAGTGCAGGTCAGTATGAGAAAAAGATTTTTATTTATTGCACTATAATTAATAATACTAGTCTGGATTATGGTATAGATTATATATATTATTTTTATACAGGATGAACAAAGTGATACATTATTAATGACATGTCATTATCTGCCTGGATGGGACATGATGTTATTTTTGGTATTTAGGCTTATTATCTTTTTCCTAAAAAAAAACTCACTCTAAAACTCACAGATCACCACTGATGAGCACACTGGACAGGACAGTGACTTTCAGTGCTCACAGCATCATGACTCATTGACAGAATCGGTGCCAGAGATGGATGGTGAGTGTAAAGTGATATCATGGCTGGGCCAGGCTAAGATCACAGACTAATGGCTAATGCTGCCCCTGACACACGGTCAGATAATCAATACATCTGTGAGCGAGCTGATATCTGACCCTGTGTGTTTCTTCACAAGAAAGGTAACTACAGAAAGTATGCAGTGTCTCTTTCTCTTTATGCATTTATAATTTTATATGCACACAGCCATAAAAAAGAGAGAATACATTTGTCGGCATATAGTCTTAAACAGTTCTTTATTAATGACTATGGTTCTATGACTAAGACTATGATATTTTCATAGTGAAATGGTTCTTCAGATTGATGTAGAATACATTGTATATGGTTCTACAAAAAGCTATAAATATATTTTTATATAGCAACAAAAAGCATTCTGCTTCTATATAATAATAATAATCTTTATTCATAGAGCACTTTTCATACCAGTGGCAGCTCAAAGTGCTTTACAGACAGTTTTCATCAGTAATAACATAAACGTATTGGCAAAGACAAAGTTTAATTTTATAGGTACTACGATATCAAAGTTTTAATTAAATGCCAAGTTAAAGAGATACGTTTTTAATTGTTTCTTAAAAGTGAGCACTGAGCTCGACTGTCTAATGAAACTTGGACCTGAGTTCCGCAGTTTAAAAAGCAGTATAACTGAAAGAGGTCTCTCCTGGTTTTCTCTATTTTACTGAAGGTATGTACAGAAGGCCAGTATCTGCAGATCTAGGATCATGAGTTCCAACATAAATAGAGACACATTCTCTGATGCAAACAAGTGCTGGATTTAAAAAAGAATAAATTCTAGAGCTTTATAGATGAGTACATAAATTTAAAGTTTATTCTAACAGATACAGGGAGCCAGTGCAGCTCTTTTAAAACAGGACTGGTATGAGCTCCTCTTCTTGTTTTTGTTAGGATCCGAGCTGCTGTGTTCTGTACAAGTTGTAGGAGATGGATTGTTTTTTTAGGAACTCCAGTAAGAAAAGTGATCAACAGTGATCAACTATACTTGAAACAAACGCATGAACATGTTTCCCTTTGTCACTCTGGGGTAGAAAAGGCAGAACAATGACGATATTGCACAAATGATAAAAAGCTACATTAGTGACTGTGTTTACATGCGGAATAAAATTGAGATCAGAGTCTGAGATCATACCCAGATTATGTACTTCAGGTTTGATATTAGTAGTTAAAGAACCTAGTCTATTATAAAGCTTTTGTATCAATAATGTGTACTTCAGCTTTCTTTTAATTTTATTGTAAAACATTTTGTAACATCCACTGAGAAATATCTGACACAGAGCTTGTAAGTCTGTCTACTGAATGTAAATAATCAGAAGCAATAGGAATGTATTATTGTGTCATCAGCGTGACTATAAAAGTTTACATCATTCTTCCTAATGACATCACCTCGAGGTAACATGTATAATGAGAAAAGCAAAGGCCCTAGGACTGACCCTTGTGGTACCTCACAGGAAATACTATATTTTGTTGATGAATAACTTGCTAGTGCAACCATGAACTATCTATCTGTTAAATATGACATAAACTATTGTAAAACTGTGCCAGACAGGTCAACCCAGTATTCCAGATGGTGGATTAGAATCTTGTCATTAACAGTATCAAAAACTACTGAGATCCAATAAGACCAGAATAGAAGAATTTAGCACATCAGTGCTAAGCCTGAGGTCATTGACAACTGCTGTCTCAGTGCTATGGTTAGAACGAAAACCTGACTGAAACTTCTTATATAACTTGTTACTCTTTTTTAGTAGCAGCTTCACCCAGGCAGTCTTAAAAGCATCTGCAAAAACACGAGTGGACAGAGAACATTATTGCAGTGTCTAGTATATAACAATAGCAGAACCCTTTTTGGTAATATATACAATCATATTAATGAAGAAATATGATTTTATGGAAATGTGTAAAAAAAGGTCAGCATTCATAAAGCTATGCTCTGATAGATGGTCATACTGTTTAGAACCATAATTTACGCAAACAATTTACAAGTTAGATGGTTCTTTACATGCTGTTCTTCAGTTTGATGTAAAATGTACTATATATATATATATATATATATATATATATATATATATATATATATATATATATATATATATATACAGTATATGCTTCTGTACAGCACAAAAAAGAGAGAATAACCATTTTTGGTGCTACATACAAACATTTTTAAAAAAAGGTACTATATAGAATTGTATACAACACACAGTATATTGCATAATTCATTCATTAAAATACTGCCACAGTGTTTCAGGAGGTTTAATGCAACATGGAGCCAACATGGAGACACTTACTGCACTAGATTTCTTTGTGTTGATAATAAAACAGCGTTTTTCTTTCATATCCACTGAGATAGGAAAGAGTTTTTACACCCATGGCTCAGAGGCAAGTGACATGCAGTCTTGACGTGCCACTTTATTATTCTGGCCTGGTCGACATTACATTGCAGCGACATGGCTGCCTGAGCCGGTTGCTTGGACAATGCTGCACTGCAGCTACAGGGCTGCCTGGACTGGTGGAGTTTAGCTATATTGACAGCAATATGCCTGAGTTACGGCTGAGGTCTTTCGGACTGGCTGCCAAAGCAACACTTCATTGCAGCTACATGGCTGCCTGGGATGGTGATGTTCAGCTGCATGCACGGGCAGTGCTATGCCTGTGTGGCTACCAGGGCCAGCCACTTGGCTGATGCTGCATTGCAGCTATGAAGCTGCCTGGTCTGGTGGTGGTCATCTGCATGAAAATGCTGCTCCTTTATGGCTAAGTTAAATAATGTAGCCTTTTATACTAGCTGTATGTGGCACTCAGTAGTAGTGTGCACAAACTTTCCTTTCACTATGTCTTTGCTGTCTACCACTGCAGAAGCATGTTAAAAATGTTAAAAGTTTAGTAGTTTTTATTCATGACGTTTGGTTCCTGTAACACTGCTTCCCTAAATGAAGGAGTACGTAATAATAAAAGACCAATTTCTGAAATATGTCATTTTAATGATGATGTACTTTAGGGGATTTCAAAGTCTCTGCATAATTCATTTACTGAAATGTAAACAAATTCTTTCAGGATGGTTTAATGCAACATGGAACACATTCAACTTACTGAACTAGATTTCTTTCTGTCGGTAACAGTAAATCTGAGTGTTCTTCTGGGACTATTTACCTTAGAATTTACTGCATGTATCTCTCCGCTAGGAATAGAATTTAAAAAAATATATTTCAGGCCAAGATTTTATTGCAGTACAATGTCTTAGGCAACATATTAGTAAATATTTCATGTCATTACGCTTAGTAAGTGAGCTGTTAGACGTCTGGTTTCTATCACCACCACTGTGAGCAATCCTCCATTGGAACATTTCTCCAGAACAAAGCATTTTAACATGTTTATCAGTCTAGCGGAAAAGTGATGGGTAAAAATGAGAAATGAGACCAAGCAAAACTCCCTCCTCCAAACAGTTTGAGCTTGTTGAGGTTCAGGGACAGCAGGCTATAATGGCAAAACCAAATAGGCGCTGGAACTTCAATCCAGATGACCACGACAAATCGACCGATTCAAAGCTGTTGTGTATTACATTACATCCAAAAGCTGCTTCTTTTCTTACTGGCATTATGTTTACACTGCTGGAATCACCAAATGATTGGACTGAGTCAGGTTTGGGCAGCTCTGCAGGGTTCCTATTGCTTACGACTTCATTTTCACCAAAAAACAAACACAAAAAACTACAACCACATCCTGTGTCCCTACAGTTCCATAAAGAGCTCCTGTTTCTTTGCACCAACAATACAAACACTGTGAGGGAAAATCTCACATAACAGACTCTGCACACCTGCACACAGACAGCTCATCCCACGCCACAATTAACACTGAAATAAACCTGACCAAACCTCGACCAAAGCCGAGCAAACTTAACCAATCCGACCACACTATAACAACTCAACTAAACCTAACAAAACCCACTCAACCCTGATTAAACCCAGTCAAACTCCATTAAACCTGACCAAACCTGACCACACTCGACCAAAGCCGAGCAAACTTAACCAATCCGACCACACTATAACAACTCAACTAAACCTAACAAAACTATTCAACCCTGATTAAACCCAGTCAAACTCCATTAAACCTGACCAAACCTGACCACACTCGACCAAAGCCGAGCAAACTCAACCAATCCGACCACACTATAACAACTCAACTAAACCTAACAAAACTATTCAACCCTGATTAAACCCAGTCAAACTCCATTAAACCTGACCACACTCGACCAAAGCAGAGCAAACTCAACCAATCCGACCACACTATAACAACTCAACTAAACCTAACAAAACTATTCAACCCTGATTAAACCCAGTCAAACTCCATTAAACCTGACCAAACCTGACCACACTCGACCAAAGCAGAGCAAACTCAACCAATCCGACCAACTCAACTAAACCTAACAAAACCTATTCAACCCTGATTAAACCCAGCCAAACTCCATTAAACCTGACCAAACCTGACCACACTCGACCAAAGCCGAGCAAACTCAACCAATCCGACCACACTATAACAACTCAACTAAACCTAACAAAACTATTCAACCCTGATTAAACCCAGTCAAACTCCATTAAACCTGACCAAACCTGACCACACTCGACCAAAGCCGAGCAAACTCAACCAATCCGACCACACTATAACAACTCAACTAAACCTAACAAAACTATTCAACCCTGATTAAACCCAGTCAAACTCCATTAAACCTGACCAAACCTGACCACACTCGACCAAAGCAGAGCAAACTCAACCAATCCGACCAACTCAACTAAACCTAACAAAACCTATTCAACCCTGATTAAACCCAGCCAAACTCCATTAAACCTGACCAAACCTGACCACACTCGACCAAAGCCGAGCAAACTCAACCAATCCGACCACACTATAACAACTCAACTAAACCTAAAAAAACCCACTCAACCCTGATTAAACCCAGTCAAACTCCATTAAACCTGACCAAACCTGACCACACTCGACCAAAGACGAGCAAACTCAACCAATCCGACCACACTATAACAACTCAACTAAACCTAACAAAACTATTCAACCCTGATTAAACCCAGTCAAACTCCATTAAACCTGACCACACTCGACCAAAGCAGAGCAAACTCAACCAATCCGACCATACTATAACAACTCAACTAAACCTAACAAAACTATTCAACCCTGATTAAACCCAGTCAAACTCCATTAAACCTGACCAAACCTGACCACACTCGACCAAAGCAGAGCAAACTCAACCAATCCGACCAACTCAACTAAACCTAACAAAACCTATTCAACCCTGATTAAACCCAGTCAAACTCCATTAAACCTGACCAAACCTGACCACACTCGACCAAAGCAGAGCAAACTCAACCAATCCGACCAACTCAACTAAACCTAACAAAACCTATTCAACCCTGATTAAACCCAGCCAAACTCCATTAAACCTGACCAAACCTGACCACACTCGACCAAAGCCGAGCAAACTCAACCAATCCGACCACACTATAACAACTCAACTAAACCTAACAAAACCCACTCAACCCTGATTAAACCCAGTCAAACTCCATTAAACCTGACCACACTCGACCAAAGCCGAGCAAACTCAACCAATCCGACCACACTATAACTCAACTAAACCTAACAAAACTATTCAACCCTGATTAAACCCAGTCAAACTCCATTAAACCTGACCAAACCTGACCACACTCGACCAAATCCAACCAAATGCACCAAAATCTGACAAAACTTGACCAAACAGAATTGCATTCAGTAATATTTACATGTTATGGAAACAGGGTTGTACAAAAAAACTGTATAAAAAATTACTTTAAAAAAAAGAAGCCAAACAGCTACTGTATGAAATACGGAAAAAATGTAAAATCTCAGTTGTAAGAGAAATAGAAAAAAGTCCCCATGTACACAGAAATCTGAATAGCCGAAGGACGACCCCATATGCGCTGGTTGTAGCTTTAGCTGGAGGCATGCTAGAACCCAGAAAGAACCAAAGATGATTATTATGGACAACCATGAAATATTCAAAATCCCTGTGAATTCTCCAGCTCTCTTTGCCCTGTACCTCACTACATTCTGGCATCGGACTCATCCTTCATAGACCAAACAGGGAAAACAACGGGATAAATACTGATCAGTCACACAAACCTGACCACCTGAAACAGGAGAGGCCTTCGGGAAAGCAGCTAAAGCAGCTCGAGCTCATGTAGGCCACATTTGCTTTGCTATCTGCGTCCACTCCCAGGTTCCTCTGCTGGCTCGGTCATTTCTCATTTGGCTGAGCAGCACTGTTTCAGTTTGAGTGCATTATTTCTGAAAAGGAGAAAGAAAAATGGACTGCTGCATATGTTTTTGCCCCCCAGCCTCAACCCTCTATTCTTTGAGCTCTGTCCATCCTACTGCTTTTATTGGGTGAAAGCAAAGCGTGAAACACATGTGGTCATTTCACAGCTGTCGCAGTCTAATAAGAAGAACTAATTCTTGGCTTCTTCCCACAGTAAAAGGCGTGCAAATTTCATAAATTAGTTTTCAATGATGCAAACAACATGCTTTTGTTGATCCGGTACATAGAAATATTTTAAATAAATACAATTCGACTATCTGAATTACTAACAATACAGAAATATGCACCTTAACGGGCATGCCCTTTCTGAACTGGCCGGGTTCTCCGTTAGAGGCCTCTGTAACATGTCAGGGCTTGTCAGGACTCTCCAGCAGCCGATTTCTCCTCATTCCTGCCTCCAGACAATCAATGGCAATTGAGGCAGAACATGGATCTATTGAGCTTTTCACTCCAGTCATTCATCTGAACAATAACGCAGAAATAACATGTCTACTCAATGATTATATGAATGCCAATGCAACAGAACGCATGAGGCAGTTATCCCGCACTGTGCAATATCTCACCGACGTTTGGAGTACTATAGTGGAGCCAGCAGCAGCTCGGAGATGTGGAGCAAAACAGAGCACGTCCTTTCTGGAAGTAATGCGTAACACATTTGCTTTGACATTTCACTATTGGAGTTTAAATGCCATTTCACTGCATTATACAGTAAACTATACACACGACATTCTTTAGATTTATTTCGCTATAGGGCTCCAGATGTCAAACCTGACCTAGATGTACATACACAGCACCATTTGGAATGTTTTCAGATAATAAACACTACCACTCACAAGTCTGGGATCACCGATTTCAGTCCTATAAAGCCAGTTTCTGTGAAGAGTACGTGTATAAAATGGTTCTACAATGAAACTAATGTCTTACAGGTTTCAGACAGTTGATTGGATACAATGTTTGGGTGAAAATCTGAGCTGAAAATTTCCAATAAACAGAACATATATATGTATATATATATATATATATATATATATATATATATATATATATATATATATATATATATATGCGCAAAATGGTGGAACCTTACATTAGACATGCCCCTGCATATAGCATCCTGCTATATGTTAACTATTTCTTAACTATTTTATTACTGCAAAATTTTGAAAACTTGGTGGATTTGCCCTCTAAGGAGTTCAGCATGTTCAGCTCCCACATCCTGCAATCTATTCAAAATATCAACGTGTCCAAAACAGTAGACAGAGCAGCAGACACTGTAGCACATGCTAACCATACACAGTCGACCAATCATTTACAGTGAACTGCACAGTCTCGCCTTTGAAACTGCCTGCAAGCTCCCGCCGTCCATCCGTCAGCGATGTCTGTGTCATTCCTCAGCAGAATGGATGGCTTCCTACACTTCAACCTGGCTCTTTCATCTCTCCCAAGCACTCTTACAATGATACAGTGAGCGTTTGCACATGTGAGGCTCAGGCGAAACTTGGGCCCAGGCGAAACGAGCGAGACGCCCACATCAAGCCAGAGCGGCAAAAACGTCCTTCAGAAAGCTTCTCGATAGATAATAAGCTGTTTCACGTTACACTGCAGGGGTCTGTAGGTGGCACACAGTTCAATGCCTCACTGACATAGTATTTTCATCACCCTTACTGCATCATTTATAGTAGTTAATAAGTAATAAGAAGTTACAGGGAAATTCCAAAATGAATTTTTCAAAGTGCATGCATAATTTACTGGTTGATGTAAGATGTAAACAAATGTGAAATATTCCTTTCTAGAGAAACGTGCTGGATTGTTTACAGTGGTAGTAATAGGAGGCAGACTGAGGAGTTCAAAAGCCCCTCTCAGAATTATTATTACATGCAAAATCCTTATATGCTGTTTTATGACGATTTAGAGTCAAACCTTTAGCTTATTTTTTTATTTGAGAGGTATAATTGTAAATCATTGGAAATCAAGAGGTATCATAGTAAATCAAACTTTCATTTCAGATGCAACACTACATTACCACTGTCAACATTACATATCCTTCTTTTGCATTAATTATTTGTTTTTAGTATTTTTTGAGGAAATTGCTTAAATAGTAAAATAATAGTAAAAGTCGGTCAATTGTTGCTATAAAATCTATTAAATCGTATAACTTATACTGTGTAGCCAAATATTTACACAATAAAATGTATACAATTTCAATAGTCATTTCACACATATGGTAATTATAACACTCCCTTAGGATACATACACCTACTGCCTACAGTTCCAATTACTGTACTATCTAGACTATACATGACTGTATTTACCTTCAGGAAAGCATCTAAAATACATCATCTTCTAGAAAAAATAAAACATTGTTGTTAAAAGAATACAGGCTCATTTACTAGAAATATGAAACAATTGTAATTTGGGTGGGATACTATAATATAATCTTATATACTACAATCTTCTAATAAAACTATGATTTTCAGTGGTGTAATTCCATTTAAAATGTAATCAAAAGCTGTCAACATCACTTCCATATTTGCAGACAGTTGGCAACTTTCACAAAAACACATCACATCTGGTTTTAATGATTAAATTTACTAGCTTCAGAAAGAATTAATTTTTTTTCTTTGAAGGAATTTCACCTAAGCAATGAACAACTACTCAACTTCAGGGGCCTTAGATGTTCACAGTGTCAGGTGTCCATAGAGGAAGCAACTGCAAACAGTGTTTACTCCTCTTAACTTACAGAACCCTTTTCCCACAATCAAACATTAGTTTAACCGCATACACTGCATTGTAGTAAAACTCAGATAATGCAATAAACCACAGATAGAAAATGGATAGTAAATAAAATGGCTATATTTGTGGTGTAGACTTGGCAACCCCTGCTTCTCAGCACCACAACTGTAAAGAAATGAGTAGGGCTATGTACAATTAACTATTTCACAACAAATCAATCGGACTTGTTTGTGCAGAAATGTTCACTTTTAGTAGCTGAGTAATAAGCTTGCAGTTTAAAGAGTCTGGCTCAGAGCTGGTCCTGGAACTTGCATAAGCCTAATTTCAGCAAGCATTTCTTTAAATAAGGAAAGCTAGCACCATTCCCTTCACAGCTGCATCCTGTACTGTGTATTTACTTTAACATTTCTGTGGCAGTGGTCGATTTTTGCCAATCGTTTTGTTTAACTGATGCTAACGAATCTTTGCTCTCAGTAGGTTCCTCTATTGATCCTAGCTTGTTGGGAAATGGCTTGTTTTTTGTGCACTGTATGGGGTGCCTAGAGGCAGTACAAGCCTCAAAGTAACAAATCTGTCAAACAAAGTCAGCCGGTGTTTCATTTGTAAGATTAGGAGACGTTGAGAAAGCAATTACCGGTTACTTGAAAAGAGGAAACCTTGGAGATTACCCTGGAAGCAGGTGCAAGATCTAGATTGTATAACCCCTCATCACCCATGGGTGGTGGTGCATTTAAAAAAAATCTAAACTATAATCCTACCAATTTCAGTTCTGTTTACCGTTGAGTCCTAAATGCCACCTGTGCGATTCACTGGTGGAATAAAATCTGCCATCTAACACCCATCAGATCTCAGCAGAAACATCCTGCTCTCAGCACTTTGGAGGCAGCCCGCACCAGCTGAGACTTCTACTGTAAATCCCTCAGGCTCTGATTGGTCTAAGGCTTTTGACTAATTTCTGGATGGGCCAACCGGTTCTTAACAGCTTTTGAAGGCCTCTTAAAGGAGGGATTATGGACTCAAGGAGTTTTCTCAAGGCATCTGGGTACTGGAGGACGAGACCATGTGATTGCTGCATTTTGACCACTCTGTGAACCCGGCATGAATACCCAAGCCAAGATGGCATCAAATTGGAGGGTAATGTTTGCAGAGATGTGTGACGATGAGAAGGGGATGGAAATGTCCTCTCCTTCTTGCACTAGCCACTTTATTATGTGACAGCTTCTTCTGGACTCTTCACATTTACCACTGCTCAAACAGCTGGCAGTATAATCCACTGACGTAGGAACCGGGGGGGGGGGGGGGGGGGGGGGGGTGGAAGGGACGTGTCCCACCCAAAAATTAAACCACTAAAAAAAAAGAAACTGTTTAAAAACATTTTAAAAGCGTGTTTTGGCAGAGTTTTCTGATGAAAGCACCATGTAATGTGGATTATCTAGTCTAATAATTAACAGACGTACAGATAATGTTATATTTTGTTTATTGATTTGCAATTTACTGTAATTCCACAAATGTTGTTCTACATCACTATACATACAGTGATTTACTACCTTACCTACAGTGGAATTAGCTTATAGGTAATATTTAGGGGATAGGGTGGGCTTTAATTATACCCTTGGTATAATCTGTCATCATGCTGCTATCGGCAGTGTTTTGGTAGATGGTGCTTAAAAAAAATCATTTATGAAGAATGTATTACTTCTGTACTGGAATCACTTATAACTACGAATGGAAGGATTGATCAGCTATGTATCATCAGCCAACTTTCAGCCCCAATATGCAATGGTTGATAAAACACATGAGCTGTATTTGGCAAGTTAAGGATGCTGCCAGTCCTGTGTGATGCCCTTTGGTCACAGGACCCTGCAGTTCCTTGTTCAAATGCTGGATGGAAATACAGACCTTTTGACTACAGGACTAAAATTGCATCACTTTCAATCGGTATCAGCTATCAGCCGACTGTGCTGAAAGGCCATCATACTACTTTACTGACTAACTAACTCCCTCCATGATATACTGACTCTCTCACTGCAATACTAATACTCATACTTCATATTTATATAATCAACAATTCACATACTCAATCACAATTCGCAGATCAAAAATTTTCTATAAGGGGGCGCCATTAGCAGTGAAAGACCCTTTGATACTTCATAAGTGTAAGCTCTCATTGAAAAGCTTACAATGTGTACACCATACAGTGTATTACAGTACAGAAAGCTGCTTTGGTCTATGATTAATTTAACTTATAATGTAGCTCTGTTTGGGAGAAGTATATACTTCATATCCAAGATTTCATAGCAGGGCATATATTTTGTCTAGTTGTCAAGCTGCATGTCACTCACTATCTATTTTTCTATGTTTTTCATGTTTTCAGATATTTTGAAAATTCCAGACAAATAAAACCCTTGGACCAATAAAATGGACCTGGAATAAACAAATAAACTTTATTTTCAATAAAAGTCCTGTAAAGTCCTGTTTTGGAAATGAAAGGTTTTATTCCTCTAGTGACAACATGCAGCTTGACGGGAAACAAGCTGTATTTCCAATATGTCTCAATCCTGATTCAATCTTGGACCAATCATTGTCATCCCAAGAAGCATGAATTGGCTAAGTGTAGATACACTCGTACTGTGTGGTCCGGTAAACACTGGCTCTTGTGTTTTGCAGTAGGGCCCCAGAGGACCCTGGCTATGCTGTATGCTTGTATATGGATGGAATGACAGTAAAAGTCTTTGTGACCGAACAGTAAACACAGAGGAAAAGACAGAACAGAGCTGCTCTTACATGTTGCCACTGGTCTCTGATGAGCGGCCTGTAGCGGAGGAAGTACTTCAGGGGGAAGGAGTCAATGTCCGGCCATGTGGATGGGCTGCTCCAGGTCACCTCTAACCGCCGGACATTGTTGGGGATGGGTCTGGCCACCACCTTCTCAGGGGGGTCTGGCTTCACTGTAAAAGGATTGGGATCATGTTAAGTACACTCCCGTTGCAGGGTTGAAGTGGCACTTTCATATGTGATTCTAGAACATTTATATATGCAATATGTGACCACAGCCTACAACTGATCCACTTTTTATATCACACTCACTACACAGCACATCAGAGGTCTGCACAGGAAAAACTCTGTAGCCTGAACCTGCAACTTTGAGACCTGAGGCAACCAGCCCTGACAGGTACTGCTCAACCCAAATTTTCATTAAAAAAAAACCTTGCTCACTGCATGGCAGCACGAGTGCATCAGTGATGAATGTTCCTGTCCCATTACTTGCACTTGCAGCCTCACACCCCTCATTTGACAATACCCTCTTAGGTGTGCAAGGCTGTGGAGTATCCTGGGGTACTCACAAGTGCCTCCTTTGACGAACTGAGCCTTGGTTTCATAAGTCTGCATCCGATAAGACTTTCATGAAGCAATTTCCAATATTCCACTATAGCCCTGTGATGTTGAATTGGAAAAGTTGATGCTGTTTAGAAACCATTCCAAGCCCAGCCCTACAATCTACATGTATAGTCAATGTGGTCATCATTCAGTGTTTCAGCATTAAGTAAATAAATTGAGGTCAGTGAAATGAGTGACTTTAGGCCTGTTATGACTGGGAAAGTGTGCGAAACCGCCTCTGGTATTTGGGTTTTGGTTTTAATCCTAGAAATGGCCAGGACCTGCTTTAAAGGGCACTTCACAAGCTGTGGAGTTTGGCTTTATAGTGTTTAAAGTAGGAGTTTTAAGGTCACTTGCTGCAAAGCATTTCCTTCTTCTGGGATTTTATTCACGACGTCATCAGCAATTAGTCAATGTCAACTCAATAACTGTCGACTTTATAAATCTGAGGTCACGCAACCCCTATTTTAAAGGCACATTAACAAAGACAGGCTGTTTAATTCTACGGCGTAAAGAAAGGCTGGAAAATGGTCCATTAAAAATGCATTATGGCCACCCAAACGTGGACCTCTTGGAAAACAATAAATTTGACAATAATGTAGGACATGGAGCTTTTAAACTCAAAGAGGCGAAAGGCTTAAAATAATGTAGCTTCACAGAGACTCTCTGTCGCGGGTCATTAGCGTTATGTTCTTTCACGACTAAGGTCTGATCTTTATATGCTAATGACAGATAGGGCGCGCGTACAAACACGAATGTGAACCGTCAAGGCGGAACGGTCGCATCCGAGCAAAGCGTCACAAGTGAATGTAGCCTTGATGTAGCAGCGCTGATTGAAATGCTGCCTCAGAACGGACCGCCACTGGGGATTAGCGCAAACAAATAGCAGTAGAAAGGCGCTCTATTAGAAAAAAGGGGAAATATGCACGAGACAATGGTGACTAACGTCCCTCTTCCCCGCTGAGGGGAAAATCTGTTTGACATAATACGCACATCTTTGAGGGAAACCACATCGCGACACGTCTCGAGAAAGTCTTTAGAGGAAAAACATCCCTTGAATGCGGGGAGGGTCTTTCTGGGCCGCCCCGTTGAGCCGAGGGTTTATGGGAAATGGGCAGAGTGCAACAGAGTGGTCTTTCTCTTTCTCCCTCCCAGTGGTGGCTGAGGATCAGAGTGTTTGCTCTGTGGTTTAGCTTCACACACACACCCACACGCATGCACAAACACACACACAAGGACAAAGAGATGCCCTGAGCTCTGGGCCGAGTTCCTTCGCTCCCTCCTCCCTCCCCTGCATCTTAACTATTCATAGTAGACACACAGTTGGCTTAGATTTATATGCCGAGTCCTGACCTGGCATGGCTCGAGCGCTCTTTACGACTCCGAAACACTACGCGGATGTTGTTTAAACCCACTCCGGGACAAATACATGACTAGCCTTCTCTCAGCCTCCTTTAAGCTTTGATGGAAAAGTGGGGGAGGTGCCGCTTGCCCCGTACACAAAAAAAAACCTCAATGAATGCATGACTGACCGAGGGAGTAAATGACCTAACAGGGCAAACATGGCAGGACACGACTGTGTAAAGGAATGCAACAAGTCAAAGTAGCCTCATTCTATACAAGCAGATATAGGGGGACTATAAGGGCTGTAATGACTTCAATACGGTATTGAAAAATGAAAAAAAGTGAATGTTAGAAACTTTAAGCGGCGTTACGTCAGTTTTGTGGATGTGGAGACTTTGTTAGAGGGCAGGTGGGGCAGATTTTGAATAAGTTCTATTTATTTATTTTGTAACTTTTATTCGTCTAGGCCAAACAAAATCCACAGTTATAGGCCTTCAGTTTAGGCCAAAAATGTCAAATCCACCGACAACTCTATGCCAATTTCTGTTAAATTGTCAAATTCCGCCACCATGGTATCCTAAGTAATATGTTATGCAATTCGCATAAATGTTTTAGGGCCACTCTAGATTAAACAGAGACATGCAAAAAATATAAAACACATTCAATATTCGATTTAAAGCTTTAAAAAGAAATGAGCATATATGATGAAAATGTGACTGTTTAATTTCTCTGTCACTACCTTATTATAATAGAGTTTTTTCTGTTCAGCTCCTGAAGTCCTTGCCAATGGGAGAGCTTACTTGGCTGCATCTGTCTAAATACAACAAGATTACAGCCCCTTCTTGGACTATGTCCATCAACCCTTTTAAGAACTGCTTTCACCCAAAATTGAGAGATCTGTAGAATCAAGACATTTTCTTGCAAATACAAAGTTAAATCTATATCAGGACTGAAACATATATCAAGGTTGTAAATTACTGTACATTAACTCTTCTAAACGTATGAGAATATGGTGTAGCTGTTTTGGTGCTTGGGTCAGTTACAATTACAATTATAAAATATTTTCATAAAAAAAAGTTATAAAGCATTTACATGGGACAGTCACACATACCATATGTTGTTATTTTCAGAAGACACTGGCCTACTCAGATAAGTCACTTTTTAACATATTGAATTTTGATATATTGATATAATATATCTTTAAGGTATTTTGATTTTGTACAATTTTGCTTACACAGAAAAGTTGGATA
Source organism: Megaleporinus macrocephalus (assembly GCA_021613375.1). NCBI lineage: Eukaryota > Metazoa > Chordata > Actinopteri > Characiformes > Anostomidae > Megaleporinus > Megaleporinus macrocephalus. Next base: position 18,587,937 of record CM038720.1, read on the forward strand.
CCTTTTAGAAATGGGCTGTTCTTATATGTATATGATGTTGTTTTTAAGCCTATGTTGTAACATGAGGCCTAAAAGCAGCTAAAATTAGGATTTGGGGTGTTTGTTCATGCCATATTTCTCACCACTGCTGATGGCATAGATCTCATGCTGGCTAGTGGGGCTCTGCTCTGCCAAATACTCTGATATAAGAATCATGTCTGCAGCTTAAACTGTTCTGTTCTAAGTGCTTGAAGACAGCTGTGCACTTGTGGGCTTTAAGTTTTGAGTGTTACATTGAACATTTCTCCCCCTTCTATAATATTACTGAAGATTTTTACAGCTTAAATAATGTGTTAATGCGTGCGGATGTAGCTACAGTAGGAATATTCTCCTTCACTCTCTTTCTATTGCCATATTTCAATGCATGAGGGCCGCACGCGGTTTCATCAATATGTTACCTAATTGTCTCTGAAATGTACGCTAATCATAACTCACTTTTCGAATCAAATCAAATTTGACTCCCAAAGCCGTAGCCCATTTAAAAAGGCAGCCTCCTTTCCCCCATAAATCATCCGTATCACTGGGAGGCAAACATTTCTACAGTTAATCCAGTAATCCAGATGGCATTAGCATTTTTATTACTATCAAGCATGCATGTAGCCATGCATGTAAACACTTCATTTAGCTGCTGGAAGCCTCACTATTTTTCTTCCTTATTGGATTCTTTTTGCACGTTCACTCCCCTCTCGCCGCAGAGGGCCTGGGTGGTGTCTCTCGGCTCGCTAAGGAGAAAGATTTGGCCATTCACAGATGTCCGTGTGCCTGACAATATGAGCCAGATGTTTCGGCCACTTCCATTCTCTCGGCCCCCTCCAGTAAATGATTACAGGGCTATTCTCAGACTGAGCATGAAATGCAGCCCGAGATGCCAAACATGATTCGAGTAATTCACATGACTGGCCGTAGATAGCGGCACTCTCTCACCAGCTGCCGGCCCAGACGGGTTGTCTTTAAACGAGAGCTGTTTGTGTTGATGTTTACAGAAAGATTTCGTTCATTTGGTCAAACGCACGCATCGCTTCACACATCAAAACAGTTTTACAGTCCATAAAATGTATATTTAGTTATTTCTGTACTTCACAAATCCATCATAACCGCTTTCTTTGTGTCATATTTGAATGAGCCTAATGTGAATGCAGGCTTAAGAGCTTTCTATTTTAGGGGGTGCTCTGTGCTTGCAGAGCGGCTGAACTGCATGAACTATGAGACGGCAGGACTGAAATACTTTTTTTTTTTAAAAGCAAAGCAAATAAAGTTTGCGCATAGATCACATTTTATAGAAGTACTGTAGTAACCTAACACAGCGGTTCTCAATCCTGGCCCATCAATTAGTACATATGAGTTTTCCAAAACTGGGGCACTATAAACTTTACACTTTCTGTTGGCAGGTTTAGCAGACAAGATGAACTCTTACCACTTAATTGTCTGTACATGTTTTGGTATTTTGGTCAATTAAAATTGAATAGAAATTTATAGACAGTCACACACACCATATGTTGTTATTTTTTAAAAGACCCTGAGCTACTTAGGTATACCATTATCTGACAATGGTAACAGAATTTTGATATCTTTATAAATGTGATTTTTGATGTTTTAGATTTTCTAAAATGAATTTTGTGGCTTTTTTATTTAATGTCTGGATATATTCATACTAAGCTTAATAATGGTAATATATATGTATATACACTAAGCCAGTGTTTCAAGCCAGATTACTTGCTGATGAAACCACCCTGGATAGAGAGGGCAGTGCTAATGAATGCTCTGATATGTGTATTTCTGTACATTTCTGCAAATAGATAACGTCACAGTCGCAAGGTGAATTTAGGTGGCATTTTAAACAGGATTATTTGCTAAAGCTTAGTCCCAACTTGATGATCTCACTCTGGCTGGAAAGGGCAGGGTCTGCTGATTGCTGTCTGTATGAACCATTGCAAATTTATGTGGGCTACAAGGCAGCTGTTCAAGGAGTTAATTTATTTTATATAAGCAACCTCATATAAAATAAAACAAACATTTTCCCAGCACCTCTCATTTGTGAACAGTTGGGCTGAAAATAGTAAATGTTATAACCTACTTCATAGGTAAGGTTAATTGCAACAGATAAAGGGTCTGGTTCTAACAGACTATATGAAAGTCTAACACCAGCCGAGTTTCCATTCAAATGTTTCGCAAGATACGCTGACCTCTAATGAGCGCTGACGATTGAACCCTGACAATGTCCACCTTGATGCAGATGGTTTATCCTGATGCAAACACATTAGACAGTTCTGTGGGAACACTGTGCTGAACCATTTTTCAAACAGGCTTTGGATTTGGCATTTCGTAATGTTGACAGCAACTTTCAGAAACCTATGCTCCTTTATCAGACCATCTGTAGGACCATTCGTTTCTATTCACTGGTCATCCGTGCCCACTGATATGAGAATCTCCACTGTGTTATATAAGCTGGCCACCTGTGCAGAGAGTAGGGTCATAGATGAAGCGGTTGGCGTAAGTATAACAGCAGTTCATGGTTGTGTATACGCTGTATGCCAAACTCTAAGATGAGGTGAAACCGAATCATGACTTCTGGCTTAAAATGTCATCATCATTTCTACAGGATCAGGAATCTAACAGATAAGAAAGACACGGAGAAACAGAAACTCTGTAGGAGCAGAGAAAGGATGAATAACAGCAGTACCCATGGATGACTCCTCAAAGCTGGTGGCTGTGGACGCTTTTCCCAGTGCATTGACTGCTGTGACATTGACCCGGTAAGGAACACTTGAGAACAGTTCTGGAAATTTCACGTGGCACCGGTTCTTATGGACTTCATCCCTCTTCACTTCTAGAGACCTCTGGTTGTGTCTGGACAGAGAACGGATTGAAATAATTAGAACAAAGGTATTACAGTCATCTCAACCATTGGAATGTAGTTTGCTTAATGCCTGGTTCACACTACACAACTTTTCGAGTCTTTGTGTCGTTCACACTACATGACTGCGTGTGCTGTAATCACGAGTCTTTCAGATGTTGAGGTTTTCACACTTCATGACAGATCAGCGACACAGGGTCACTAATGACACGATTTTCTCATCTGGTTGCTGCCCAAAAACACATTTTAGGTAAATATTTTATCAATGAAAATGTAGCAAGGTTGCATTCTCTCTCTATGCCACCCCATAGGCTGTAGCTAGACGATGCTGTTGAATTACAGTCGCCGACTGGCCTAGATATTAAACATGCTAGATGTTTACCAGGTATCTGCGACTGGTCAGCGACCACTTGGTGAGTGGCTTTCAACAGGTCATGCTACATGACTGAGCGAGTTCCGAGTCATCATCGATTTGCCTCCGATTTGCCGGTGATCTCCAAAAAACTGTTGACTGAAAGATCAGGTAGTGTGAAAAGTCGTGTAGTGTGAACAGAAATGAACCTGAACAACCTGGTCATATTCCCCAGTTTTAAAAAGGATCGATTTTATCATATATCTCCCTTTTGTTGTTTTTGAAGTTTGAAGTTATACGAGTTTAAAAACAGAAGTGTCTAATTATTAACACCTTCATTAAACCATACAACACGTACATTCGTTATACCATCTGATAAGAAACATTAAGAAAAGTGCTAACCCTGCAGTGGTCGAGATTCTGTTTGGACAGCTCCCATTGAACATTTTTAAAAGAAACTGTTTCAAATGAATATGCAGGCCATCTTCAACATTTTTCCACACTGTGGGGCGCTCAATTAAATCTCAGTTCATTTTGCACCAATGGGATGTTTTGCCGCAGCGCCTGAGACAGGAATAGATTTGCTGAGCTGGAGAGTGCCGGCGGCTCACCCCCAGGGTGCCATCTGGCCACACGTCTGGGCGCCCAGAGTATCTTTACACTTCTTCTGATATCAGTTCCTGGCCCTGCAGCTAGATGACTGGGAAAATGTTCAGTTCCTCAGAATGAAGGACGTATTGGGCGTCAGAAGTTCTGATTGTGCTTAAAATTCATTTTAAGCCGCCATTTATCTGAGTGAAATAAGTATAATCTCTCAAAAATCTCGTAAGAGCAAAACTATGGGCCATACTATTACTAATGCCTTAATAACTGCCTTCATATTTGTTGATATTAAAGGGTTAATAAAGGCCACAGCTACCTAATTAACTGTTGTTTTTTTTAAACCGTGAGCACCGGAAAATTCAGAAGGGAGCGTGAGTAGAAAAATTATTATTCAAATGTGACATATTGGCCGTAGAAAATTAATGAGGAGCCGTCTGCTGCGAAATTGCCTACTGATATTTGTGATCTGGTTCAGCTTTTTTTTAAAAAAAGATCCAAAGAGAGCTCCGGGCGCCACGTGATTCTGTGACATCTAGGCCGTCTCTGTGGAGCCCTGCGTGAGGCTTACACCAAATTGCGTCGGTTTGGGTAATTAAGAGCAAGTTCTTCCTTTTCTGCCCCTCGCACGTTCCTTAAGCCGGACAGAGAAAGAAAGCAAGCTGGAATGAGAGAGTAGTAAAGAAAGAAAGTGCCAAGTCTTTGAGAATTCTTTGGGGACTTCGGGTTGAGAGTCTATTCCCTCAGCCCACGGTTCTGCACAGCTACACGGGCCTAATCAGCTCCGGCCAGAGAGAGCCTGACGGCATAGATCACTGATTCAGGCAAGCTTTTCTTACAGGACAGAGAGAGAAGGAGAGAGAGAGAAGGGGAGAGAGAGAAGGGGAGAGAGAGATGGAGGGAGAGTGAAAGAAGATGATGGAAGGAGAGTGAAAGAGGAAGATGGAGATGGAAAGGGACAATAGACAGGTAATAGGATTAAGATAGCAGAGAAAGAAAGAAAGAAAGAAAGAAAGAAAGAAAGAAAGAGAGTGTTAGATAAGGAAGGAGAAAAGACAGGTGGAAGGGAAGTGAAAGAGAAGAATGTAGATGAAGAGAGTGTGAAAGAGGGAAAGATAGAAAGAACAGACAGAAGACAGAAGAAAAGGAAAAGGAGAATGAGAGAGTGAGATTATGACACAGAAAGGTATAAGATGTGCATAGACAAGTGACAAAAAACATCTTACTGGACGTTGACTTCGAACTCCGTGGGGATGTACGTGAGGTGCTGAAGGTGCCAACTGCAGTAGAAGCCCTTGGGGTAAGTGTTTGATCGGCACGTCACCTGCGGTTCCCTCGGAGGAACTACCAAAGGGAGAGAGGGAGTGGAGTAAACAGAGAGAGGAAAGAAAATAAGCACTTTGTGAGCTTACTGCATGCCCTCAGATAACCATCACTGCTCCAAAGTATCAGTCTCAGAGGGCTTGTAGCCTCTATCTGAAGGCTTTAGTGGCCATTCCACCAACACAACAGAGATTCAGCAGAACATTTTTAACCAACACTAGATAAAAAAGATCTTCACTGTAACACTGTGATCAGATAACCCCGACACTGGTCTCTCTGTGGGAAACGTTTTGACCTTGTGTTGAGCTGCTGGTGAGAAATGAGGGGTCAACGCTGTCAAATGCTATCATTTGAGTTGCACTGGAGCAATCATCCCTCTCTTACGACAGATAGACTTCCTTATGCAGTTATTACATAAAGTGACAAAAGTTTGGCCACCCCTGGTCAAAATGTTTGTTACTGTGAATAGCTAAGTGAGTAAAAGATGATTTTCAAAAAACGTAACCCTAAAACGCTAACGCCCGGGGATTTTCACCCACACAATTTTTGTCATGTGATTTTTATTGTGTTGCTGTTGTCTGAGCTGCATAGGCCTTTGGGTAGCTTCAGGGTGCTCATTGATGTCATTAATGTTATGGTTGATTCCCTCCTCCCATCTACTTTTTTTTTCAAGAGTAGCATTATTTTTTTGTTAGGACATTACCTGTTAGGGATTACCTGATTTTCCAATAATGTTCCTGCTTTTTTATAGGGTCATCCAAGGAATCTTTTTTTGTTATGTTGTAACATTAAAGAAGGGTTTCAAAACTGAAATAAAATTTTATTCTACCTGGTAAAATATACCCAACTTTAGTGATGGTGTTACTCATTTTAACGTTAGTGTTCTAGGGTTAATGCCAAATTGAAACATTACCTGCATAATATTTGAAGAATGATTCCTTATTTTTACTTTTAAATTTCAAAACAAGAAAAAATAGAAAATGGGCCGAAAGTAAAAGTTTGGGCAGATTTTTGTCCATTTCTCCTCACAAAAGCTTCTAGTTCTGTGTGTTTCTTGGACTGTCTTGTATGTACTGTCCTTATGAGGTCTATCCACAGATCTTTGATAATGTTTAGGCCAGGGGACAGTGAGGACCACGTCAATGCCTTTGTGTGTTAGTCCATTGTGTGTTTTGAGGTGTGTTTAGGATCATTATCTTTTGTTTTATCTTTAGCATTTGCATATATTGAGTGGTGCTTTGCTTCCATCTGCTGGTATTTGCTTGAATTTGATTTTCTCTCTCTCTCCAATGAAATGTTCCCTGTGCCACTGACTGCAGTACAAGCCCAAAGCATGATCGATCAACCAAACATACCTTTGTTAATTTCAGCCATAAAGTTTTATTTAAACTTCGTGGTCCACATGACTTAGATGTTCCATTGCAAAGCTCTGATGCTAAATATTTTGTTAAGGATGCTGGAAAGTTTTTCTTCTGAGGAAGCTTGTATAAAGGCCATGTTTTATTGGTCTTCCAGACCTCAACTTGACCTCCAGCGTTCCTGTTACCTTTTATTTCTTAGTTCATTTATGAACCGAGGCAACAGCTACCTGAAATTGTACATAGAGATCACTTTATCATCTAATCACTTAACTATTTCCATAACTATTTATTATAAAGTTTGATTAAGCATTGCCCAAACTTTTGAAGGCCACTGCTTTAATCTATTCAAATTGTAATTTGTTAATTTCTGGCCAAACCATATGTGGACCCACACATCAATTCCTCTCTCTTAACTACATAAACCCGCTTCCTCCAACCTCACTTGGAGAAGGATGATGAAGGAGAATGGAGGTGGAGGTATGAAGCAGAGGAGGGTAATGGGGGGGATGTAATAACCGCCCCATTCCTCCTTCCAGATTAGGGCCTTTTCTTGCACCACCACTGGACCGTGCCCTCCAACTGCCAAAATTGAAACTGATGACTCGGACCATTTGCTCTGGTGATGCATAATATTAGCCCTCAGCTTTCTTTCCGCCCCAGACACGGGGCTAAACTGCAAGAGGGCGGCTTAAGCTGGGGATGGCTGGCAGGCTCTTCCCTTCTCCTTCCCTTTGCCACTGCCACCCCCAAGGGCCCCCCGCCAGAGCAGCGGCCGTAAAAAAACAAAGCCTCTTTTAAAGCTCACCTCTCAGCTCCCCTTTTGAGCTTTGATTACACTAAACACTGTTCTCCGTGGCCCTACCCCGGCATTTGATAGCAAAACGGCTGCCTTTAAACGCGAGGCCAAAAGAGGGAGGAAATGAAGCTGGGCTTTGCTGCAGAGCCTTCAAATGTTTGAAGTTAACGTGTGGTTATCATGTCCACCTGACCAAATAGGGCAGGTTTGTATGTGGATAATCCTGAAGGATATTTGTAAGATGTTCATTTCAGCTTGTTATTCATTACAACACAATATTTGGTTCCATTTGTCAATGCCAGCTAAATCATTAGTAACGATAGCCTACAGCCATGTCCACAAGTCTTAAAAAAGGCCCTCAACTGAAGTGTTATCAATGAGATTGTTGGTTATTTAGTGCAAAAGAGGCTGTTTGGATGGAAATAGCACACAGGTTCATATATTTAAATATATATTATAATGTACTGGCGTAAACAAACTAATATATCAACTTCTAGTATGAGGTACTGGTGTAAACAAACTAATATATCAACTTCTAGTATGAGGTACTGGTGTAAACAGGCTAATATATCAACTTCTAGTATGAGGTACTGGTGTAAACAGGCTAATATATCAACTTCTAGTATGAGATACTGGTGTAACCAGGCTAATATATTAATATGTAGTATGATGTATTGGTGTAAAGAGGCTAATATGTTAATATGTAGTGTAATGTACTGGTGTAACCAGGCCAATATATTAATATGTAGTATGATGTACTGGTGTAACCAGGCTAATATATTAATATGTAGTATGATGTATTGGTGTAAAGAGGCTAATATGTTAATATGTAGTGTAATGTACTGGTGTAACCAGGCTAATATATTAATATGTAGTATGATGTATTGGTGTAAAGAGGCTAATATGTTAATATGTAGTGTAATGTACTGGTGTAACCAGGCTAATATATTAATATGTAGTATGATGTATTGGTGTAAAGAGGCTAATATGTTAATATGTAGTGTAATGTACTGGTGTAACCAGGCCAATATATTAATATGTAGTGTAATGTACTGGTGTAACCAGGCCAATATATTAATATACAATATGATGTACTGGTGTAAACCGGCTAATATACCAATTTATAGTATAATGTACTGGTGTAAAAAGGCTAAATCACTAATTTGCAGGATAAAGTATCAGTGTAAACAAGCTAATACATTAATATGTAGTATGATGTACTGGTGTAACCAGGCTAATATATTAATATGTAGTATGATGTATTGGTGTAACCAGGCTAATAAATTAATATGTAGTATGATGTACTGGTGTAAAGAGGCTAATATATTAATATGTAGTATAATGTACTGGTGTAACCAGGCTAATATATTAATATGTAGAATGATGTATTGGTGTAAAGAGGCTAATATGTTAATATGTAGTATAATGTACTGGTGTAACCAGGCCAATTTATTAATATGTAGTATGATGTACTGGTGTAACCAGGCTAATATATTAATATGTAGTATGATGTACTGGTGTAGCCAGGCCAATTTATTAGTATGTAGTATGATGTACTGGTGTAACCAGGCTAATATATTAATATGTAGTATGATGTACTGGTGTAACCAGACTAATATGTTAATATGTAGTATGATGTACTGGTGTAACCAGGCTAATATATTAAAATGTAGTATGATGTACTGGTGTAACCAGGCTAATATGTTAATATGTAGTATGATGTACTGGTGTAACCAGGCTAATATATTAATATGTAGTATGATGTACTGGTGTAACCAGGCCAATATATTAATATGTAGCATAATGTACTGGTGTAAAGAGGCTAATATGTTATTATGTAGTGTAATGTACTGGTGTAACCAGGCCAATATATTAATATGTAGTGTAATGTACTGGTGTAACCAGGCCAATATATTAATATCCAATATGATGTACTGGTGTAAAATGGCTAATATACCAATTTATAGGATAATGTACTGGTGTAAAAAGGCTAAATCACTAATTTGCAGGATAAAGTATCAGTGTAAACAAGCTAATACATTAATATGTAGTATGATGTACTGGTGTAACCAGGCTAATATATTAATATGTAGTATGATGTATTGGTGTAACCAGGCTAATACATTAATATGTAGTATGATGTACTGGTGTAAAGAGGCTAATATATTAATATGTAGTATAATGTACTGGTGTAACCAGGCTAATATATTAATATGTAGAATGATGTATTGGTGTAAATAGGCTAATATGTTAATATGTAGTAAAATGTACTGGTGTAACCAGGCCAATTTATTAATATGTAGTATGATGTACTGGTGTAACCAGGCCAATTTATTAGTATGTAGTATGATGTACTGGTGTAACCAGGCTAATATGTTAATATGTAGTATGATGTACTGGTGTAAACAGGCTAATATATTAATATGTAGTATGATGTACTGGTGTAACCAGGCTAATATGTTAATATGTAGTATGATGTACTGGTGTAACCAGGCTAATATATTAATATGTAGTATGATGTACTGGTGTAACCAGGCTAATATGTTAATATGTAGTATGATGTACTGGTGTAACCAGGCTAATATATTAATATGTAGTATGATGTATTGGTGTAAAGAGGCTAATATATTAATATGTAGTATGATGTACTGTTGTAACCAGGCCAATATATTAATATGTAGCATAATGTACTGGTGTAACCAGGCTAATATATTAATATGTAGAATGATGTATTGGTGTAAAGAGGCTAATATATTAATATGTAGTATGATGTACTGGTGTAACCAGGCTAATATATTAATATGTAGTATGATGTACTGGTGTAACCAGGCCAATAAATTAATATGTAGCATAATGTACTGGTGTAACCAGGCTAATATGTTAATATGTAGTATGATGTACTGGTGTAACCAGGCTAATATATTAATATGTAGTATGATGTACTGGTGTAACCAGGCCAATATATTAATATGTAGCATAATGTACTGGTGTAACCAGGCTAATATATTAATATGTAGTATGATGTATTGGTGTAAAGAGGCTAATATATTAATATGTAGTATGATGTACTGTTGTAACCAGGCCAATATATTAATATGTAGCATAATGTACTGGTGTAACCAGGCTAATATATTAATATGTAGTATGATGTATTGGTGTAAAGAGGCTAATATATTAATATGTAGTATGATGTACTGTTGTAACCAGGCCAATATATTAATATGTAGCATAATGTACTGGTGTAACCAGGCTAATATATTAATATGTAGTATAATGTATTGGTGTAAAGAGGCTAATATGTTATTATGTAGTGTAATGTACTGGTGTAACCAGGCCAATATATTAATATGTAGCATAATGTACTGGTGTAACCAGGCTAATATATTAATATGTAGTATGATGTATTGGTGTAAAGAGGCTAATATATTAATATGTAGTATGATGTACTGTTGTAACCAGGCCAATATATTAATATGTAGCATAATGTACTGGTGTAACCAGGCTAATATATTAATATGTAGTATAATGTATTGGTGTAAAGAGGCTAATATGTTATTATGTAGTGTAATGTACTGGTGTAACCAGGCCAATATATTAATATGTAGTATGATGTACTGGTGTAACCAGGCTAATATATTAATATGTAGTATGATGTATTGGTGTAAAGAGGCTAATATACAAGTTTATAGAATGATGTACAGGTGTAACCAGGCTAATACTAATACATTGTGTAACATACTGGTTTAAACAGACTAATATACTATTATATGATGTGATATAATGTACTGAAAAAATATATTGTGCTAAAATGCTTCTTGAAATACAGATGTAACAACACATACACTAATATACAGCATGACATACTGATCTATATATATATACCCATATACTGTACAGCACAATATCGCTGCTGTCAATAAAAAAACTCATATTTCTTTTTTAAATGATAACTTTTACAGGAGAAGCAAAAAAACATTAAATGCAAGTCAACAAAATCTGACGTTTTTCCAAGTTATTTTGGACCATTTCTCGTGGTTCTTTCATCATGACGTTTACCTACAACGTAAAGCACAAATTATGTCAAACTCTAAAATGAAGATGCAGATGTTTTGGTACTAATATACCAATTTAGAATATTATGTAGTGGTGTATACTGTACACACACAAACACGACTTGTGTAAACAGGCTAATCCACTAATATACAGCATGATATACAGCAAAAGTACAGTATAATGTATTGTATAAATACATTGATTTACCAGTATAAGGTAAGATGTACTGAAGAAAATATACTATGATGTATGATGTAAAAAGACTTACTGGTATACAGCACGAACACCTGATATGAAGACAGTGTACACTATGATCCCAATTCATCTGCCACAATGAATCAAATTCAAAAGTAAACAACAACATTAAACAGAAAACCTAATCCAAAGCAAAACACAAACAGCTCTGTGAAGATTTGTGCTTTTGTTTACCTTCCAGATGACCCAAGTGGCTTAGTTCATTAGTCAATACTAGGAAATCAATCATCAAATGGATTGCAGGACTTTGAAGAGCAAACCAGGAATATCTAAACCAAAAACCAGAATGACATCACCTCAGCAAGGAGTTGCAACTGTATTGCAGTATATTCCCATGGTAAGAGAGTAATAGTCAGTTTGGTGTCGCAGTGTGAGCATCCCTGGTGTGCAACCCCCCATGCATATGTGCAAGAAGGGAACGATGGGGAAACTGTACGAAAGGGAGTGTAAAGAAGTGTGGAAGATAGCAGAGCGAGCAGGGGGGCTTTCTGAGATGAGTCTGACCCCAACATTCCTGCCGTGAGCTTGTCACTCTGTGGCTTTGGAGTTTCTCCTCAGGAGGCGCATTCCGCTATAGAGTCCAAACCACAGGAGGCCTTCCTCACCCTGGGGGCAAACAGGCACACTGACAGCTCACAGACCCCCAGTCCCCAGCCGCTACACACACCGGAACCCCCCTCGCCACCCCACCCACCCACCCACAACACTCACACAGATCGCTCCACCTCAAAAGAAAGAGGAGCATCTCAAAGACACATTCTCTAAAGAGGCGAAAGCCGCAAAACAAAACAAGATTGCTTTTTTGGGAGCGTTCGCAGCCTAGCAACGCCACCATTGTTCCCTTTATGTTTCTTTTCTCACCCTCTTTTTTTTGGAGGGAACGTTCTTGAAGTCACTACAAAGAACTATATCAGTGTTCTTCCTTTTTAAGTTTGCGGCGATTTTATTTAAGGTCCTTCTGCCGCAGAAGCAGCTTTCTAGCCGAACGACCTAGACAGAATTGCTGCATATGCCTGACATGACGTGGGTAAATGGCTGAGAAACTTAAAATGTAAATACCTTTGGGATTACGCTTTTAAATTCGCTTTGCAGCAAGAATTTTAGACATCGTACGTGTCTTAATCAATCCCTGATCACCCCACCATGCCTGAAGTGTTCTCCAGCAAAAATGACCCACGGGAGTAGTTCAGGAACAGGAGAACTCCCTAACTGGCAGAGTGAAATACTAAAAGAAATATTTAGCTGCTATTGTTACGAAGTGAATGTGGATGGATTGGCCGGTTTGAATGAGAAGGTTAACTGTGTGCGTGTCTACGTGGACTTTTGTCAGGCATTTCTCAGGCCTCTCCTTTGTCCTCTTTTCAGCGCAGGAATGTGGATGAAGAAATCAGGGTAGGGCTTCTTGAGAGCTTTCCCATCCCCGCTGACCACAGGAAAACCAGAGAAACTCTGGCTTGTGCTTTCATAAGCCTCCAAAAACCGGTGTCACGTCATATGCAGAGGAGGTAAAGGATACCCTCTGCTTGGAATCCACTGGTGGAAGCACAAAAAAGTACCATTTGTAATAAAAGATGATAATTGCATGAGTCAACAGAGAGCGGCGATTTAGCTGTCAGGCAAAGTAATCATACCTATGAGAAAGTTCTTTGCGGCCTTTTCCGCGAACGTTGACTCGATTTAAATTAAACATGTGAAACCGTTTGTGCGTGACCTCGGCGGAATACTCCGTAACCCCACTTTACCTTCAAACTCCAGCAGCCTCTCAGGGTGCTGACAACATCATTTCTGATTCAGTCCAGGTCTATGCCCTCTGGCACATCAGATAAGCTCGTCTACACGTTATGTATTATAGATTTTGCTCAAAACACCCCAACACAGTGGCGAGCTCTCACTCGTGGAATTTAAAGGTGGAGGAAAGTGCTTGGCCCCCTGCGTCGCCGCTCTCCTGCTCCCTAATCTGAGGTCATTAAAGAGCTGGCTCAGTCAAAGACATGGTTTCAGGGGTCAGCTGACAAATGTCAAGCTGCCGGCCCACATGAAAGGCCTGCGAGTGGATCCCCGGCGACTCTCCCTATCATCGCTGGCCACGGATATGTCAGAGCCAGCAGTGAACCCCCCTCCCCTCTGACAGGTTTGGAATGCTGGCTATGCAGCCGGCAATTGGAAGCAGAGGCTGGACCCTGAAAAAAGGGAGTCAAGTGCTATAGGGGGACTGTACCTGTGGTGGGACATGCTGAGAAGTCGACTTAACCCAACAGCAAGCTCCTGTGGTCAACCACGGGAGCAGCACCTGCCTATTAAGTGCAGTTGTGACCCTCACTATGCACTGACACAAACAGCATGATATCTAGTCTCACTTGGTAAGAGGTTCCTCTCCAGCTTCAAATGTGCACAATGCGAATAACAGTGCAATTTTAATTAAAACTGAAGCTTTTGATCAGGCAAGACCAACATACAAACTATAGATCTTACAGCAAAATGCACGTGGAACACTGACATAAGGAAATTCAAGTGAGAACACTTCATGTGTAATGGATAACATTAACATACAGGGGACAACCTGGAAAAACCTATGATTTACAGACATTATCAGCGTGCTTTTACAAGCACATTAGCAACCCAATGATATGTTCTGGCTGTCTTGATTCACACTCCACTAGTTTTACACACCGATTTTCCTACAACATTTACACTGAACTCATTCAGTCAATACGTTTAAACGTAAACAGCCCCCTCCTGGGCCTATCTGTGTAAAGATTCACCACGGGAGAAAGGAGGACCAGTGAATTCAAATGGGAAAAACCATCATCATAAATTACCCACAATGCATGTTCCACGGTGAAAGTGCCTGGCTGGCATCTCTCTTCGGGGGAATGATCCGGCTCCGGTGACGCATGCATGTGAATTCATCTCGTGCCTCGGATTCTAATCGAAAGTCCAATATAAAGAGAGCCCCATAAATCCTGGGCTGAGGTACCTATCCGGAGTGCGAGCGGTCCTGGCCTAGAGGAGAGTGCAGCTACACACCGAGCTAAATGAAATGTTCCTTCACAAGTGCCAATAAATCATCAGTCCTCACCGAATGTGTACTGAGTCAAGAGTTTTAGAGAGAGAAACACTAGTCCCTGATTATCCAGCCATGGTTCACTTTACGCTCCTGCTTGCACTGGGTTGCTATTCGATTAGGTACACCGTTCCTGTCAAGCCTGAAATACTTCCAGAAAGTTTTCTATCCGATCCCGATCTGACACACTATCATGTTTTGAATACAAACCCAACTTGAGCCTAACAAATTTTATCCAAACCCAACCTGACCAAAGAAAATAGATAACATGTGTGCTCAGTTATGTCATCCAAAATGTTGAATTAAACCTGGCGAGAGTTCTCTGGATAATGTGTGGCGACAATAATAGCACATATCAGTACATGTACAAGTAAAAAATATATCAGGTCACATGTCACACACTCAGGCTCAAACGCAATGCAAAGGTCTCAAATGCGAAATCACACCATACTATGAAGATATGATGACAATAGTACACTCTTACAAAAGATAGTACCTTAGGGCTTTTTTAGTAAAGACAATGGTTCTTTTAAAGCACCAGTCCTACATAAAACTATTTCTCTTCTCTGCATGGTAAAATGTTTCTTCAGACTGTTGGAGAATGTGTTGTATTTGGTTCTATGTGACAATGAAAAAAAAGGGTCCTTTTTTAAACTTTTTCAAAAATACTTTATATTACCACAATCAGTGTAAAACCAGCAATGCAGACAAGCCAGACAAGTAATTTGGGGTCATTTCTTTTCACGACTGTAAAAATGAATGTACAGCAGCAATACAGAACCATAAATAACACTCCATCAGTCTGAAGAACCGTTTCACCGTACAAAGAAGCATTAAATCTATATCTATATAAAATAACTATTGTCTTCACTTAAGGACCTTTGAAGAGCTATCCTTTTTAAAGTGTGTAAATAATTTACCCACATCCTCGGAAGCCCTTCACCTCTAAAGTCCTTCATTCTCTTCAAAGGGATGTGAATCACAACCGACATCATATTGTTCATGCAGGCTGCATGCAGTTACTTACTTTCACCAGAGAGGTCTCCAAATTCTTACGTAGTTCAGCTTTAAATTATGAATAATGCTTTTGAACAACATCTCAAATGTTTTTAGTCTGGATAAAGTTTTTCATATTGCACAATTCTCTGGGTTGATATAGTGATATGTTATCCTCACCTCAATTTTCAAACTCTATACCTTTAGCAAAAATATGTTACATACATATTTTATCTCATATTCTACTTCTCCTGGATTTGCTGCTTTTGTGCCTGTTTTTTCAAAAGCGTGGGCCTTGTTGACCTCAGTGCTGACTGAGTGACTCCAGCATGCCAGCCAAGTAGTAACACTAGAAAGTAAGAATAAGGAGGAAGATTAAAACAGGATGAAATGAGAGTTCTGGGCTGCTTCTGCTTAATGTTAGGACCCATTTATTGATGAACAGATGTAGGATTGGGAAATAGGACTGTAGGTTGTAATATTGGATGAAGGAAAAGCAGCTTCAGGCATGGTCCTTTCCCCAAACCTCAGTTATTTCATTAATATCTTGTGAGCTGGTTGGAAGAACACAGGTTTAGTTCTTGGATCTCTCAGCAGGGTGCATTTTTACTGCTAAAACGTTCCCTCCTCTTTGCCATTTGTCTTTCCGTAAAGGACGAACAGACTGAGTGAAAAGACAAAAAAAAAAAACGAGAAGAAAGAAGAAGGAGTCAGCAAGTCCCAGTGAAAACAATGCCAGAGTGCCTACGGGCGAAAATCCACTGCACAACAGGCACGATAAATCACCAGGTAATATACTCTGCGGTGTTAACAATCCATTTAACAGCAAAAGCCTGAGCAAAAACACGATCAGCCTGGTATAAATAGTTTTGAAATAGTATGAAGGGCTATTGTTTTCACTCAGTCTGTCTTTAGGTGGGGTGGTCTGGTTACACAAACCAGCTTTCGACAGCTTCGTCCATAAATCATTGGAAGCTGAGTCAGAGTCTTAGGAACCTAGAAAGTAAAAGCTATTATGGTGTGAGCGTATCAGTTTGCTCTGTCACTTCAAATGCTGCAAAGTGTTAGAGCAAAGCCTCTTTCCTAGAAATAGAGACGCTGCAGGGTAATTGCAAGAAACGAGACAAAAGTGAATCTACAGCTCTTCCCTCTGCATCCACGTCCAGACGTCCATCGTTAAGCCTCCTTGTTAAAAGCTCAGGATTTGGCATTGTGGCAGCTGTCTTGATTGACACTGCTGAGACTGAAAAAAAGACCAGCCGTCCCAGACCAATCAGCAGATTCACAGCAAGCCCTCAGACCTGCATAAGGCCTTTGTCCACATCACTGCTCGTCGGCCCTTTCAACCCGTCATGAGCGAAGCTGCAAGGCTGGAATCATGTTCCAGAGCGAAAAAAAACAAAAGAACTTTTCTCAAACCTCTGAGGAGCGATGTAAAAGCTAGCTAAGCTCTAGTCTGATGCAGCAGGGACTGAACACAACTCGCAGATTTTAAACCACCAGACTGTAGAATGTTATATCAAAGCCATTAGCAAGCTGTGGAAAAAATAGCAGTTTTGTTCGAACTGACCTCTCCTGTACTGTCCCTTAACCATCTCCCCGTCACCATTAGCATAGAAACAAAGGGACGTTTCAGATTGTTTGAGGATGCGAAGAGTTCCTAGCACTCTGCAGGGAATTTCCCTGGATAGGTCCTGTTTCTGTGACCCGGTTCCTGCCTTATTTTGGGGAGCTCTTCAAAAGCCTCTGGATTTATTTAATGTAACTGAATACCCAGCAAACCTCTTTCAAGCGATATACTTTATCAGATAATTACAAACACAGTCGATTTTATGAGCCGTAATTACAAAGCAAAAAAGGGAGACGTTCATAATTACGGTCTTTCCGTATTACTGCATGTTCTGTGGATTGCTTGAGAGTGAACAGTGTGGAAATTTGCTCATTAACATGCAGGTGCTATCGTTCTCCATATACCAACAGTCCTAGGTTTTCGGGAGAATTAGCAAAGCTGAGCTCAGATAGTACACAAATGTCGCCGCTAATAAGCCTGTTAAATTAGAGTGAACAGAAGGCGTGTGACAAACCCAGTAGTCGTCGTCAAATTCATTCTTAATAGAGTCTAGCATCATATTTATTCTCACAGCTTCGGGAACAAAAAACTAATTCTGAATGGCATTTGTGAGGCCGCGTGATTGGCCTAACGCGCTATGTCAAAGCTCATGGCACAAATCAACCGGGCACCTCCTTCAATCAAGCCAACTCCAGCCACTCACTGTCTACAGCGCCGCCGGGCAGTAAAGCGACCCGGCCGTCATTCCCCGTTGTGCACAGTTTCAGCCTTCCACCTATTCATGCCTGATCTTCAAGGACCAAACAACAATGAATATCTGACGGGGAGCGAGTGGGCGGGGGGAAAAAATCCCCTCTGAAGACATCACAAGGGACTAATTTGACAGAAATGCAGGAAAGAGATCGATGGTCTCGGGGTGAGCAATGGAAAAACAAAAGAAGAGGACAGGGAGGGGCTGACGGATGAAAGAGAAGTGGGATAGCCTAGGCTGAGCATAAGGTGGCCTCAGGAGTTTCCTGGCCTGATTGACTCTGGGTGGTCCCAGAGTCACTGCACTGCTTCCTTAAGATAAGCTTTCCTTTTCTCTAGGAGTTTTTCTCTCCTCTCTCCTCCATTCATAAGGATGCTCTTAATTGCTAATGGCATTGTCTCAGAGTATTAGCTGGAAGCTGGAGTGGGCAGGAGACAACCTGAAAAGCTGACGAGATAACAGGTAATGAAAATATAATTGAAAACATCAAGGACTTACATAAAAACTACTTACATAAACATTCTATATAAGAGATTGAAAAATTAGCCTGTAACTACAATCATATACATGAAACAAGTAACAAATGTGACACAAATGGACACAACAGCAATCAAAATAAAACTCTCTTCACTCTCTCCTTCTTTACTGCAGCAGAGCGAAGGTTACCACTAACCCTGGCTACCAACAGCTGTTTTAACTGGCCTTGTAGTTGCTCCTTCATACGTAGTAATAGAAAGTTAAAAGGGAATTCTACACAATTAAATGACTGCAACGTAAACCAAGTCGTTCAGAGTGGTTTGGTTCGAAACGCTCTACAGAATTTCTGAACTGTTTACAGTGGTGGTGATAGGAGCCAGACGTCTATCTTTAAAAGCTCCCTCACAGGAAGTTATTACACATAATGGTTATGAACGCACTGATGTCTGATTCATTGTTTGATGTGATACATGTTTTTAGTTTAAAATGTTTTTTAATCCATTTATTAATTTCATTTATTTTAATCTATTTATGGTGAAACTATACATGCAGGACTATTCTAGATTTTCCACTATTTTACTATGAACACTTCATATAAAACTCAGAAGACGTGTAGATTAACCGGTGGTTCTGACATTAAATAAAATGTCTATATTTGCATGTAGACATGGTGAGCCCTGGTTCCCATCACCAGCACTGTAAGGACATCAGAACCATTTCACACCAAAGCCACTCTGAATCGCTCTGTTTACATCTCAAACACTGAATTATTCAGAGATATTGAAAAAAATATATAATAAAAAATAATAATAAAAGCACAGTGATATCCAGAGTGATAAGTCAGAGACCACCTTTTAATGATTCAATAATTCTGGTAAAATGGTCACTAAGTACATGCTATTAATTTTTCGGATGAAAATGAGTGAATAAATAGAGGTTGGAGCTCAACACGTTGTTAAAAGAGAAAACGTGACTTCAATTAACCTGCCACCATCAAATAACCAGCGTCTTGTTTGAAAGCGAGTTCCACTCTTGCTGCAACTCTGAAACAAATCAGGCGTTTCTGTCCAGTCTTTCACTGCGAGGAGACACCTCAACACTACAGGTCTGGAAGGATGTGTAGCTGTTTAACAAGCTCCTCACTGAGAAAAAGGGACAGACACGTTAAACAAAGAAGCTGCTGGTGTTTTCAAAGCAATGGACTGACCATCCCAGAGTCCAGAGCTCAGTAAATGTGTTTAGGATTACTGAGACTCTCAGTGTCTTTCAGTGCAAACAGCAAAAGACTGTGGTGACGTTAATGCGAATGTATTTTTTCCCTTTTTTTCCTGTATTTGAACCGAAGCAACCACAGGACGGGAAGCGTCAGTCATGCGCAGCATCAGTAGATTTGAGATTTATTAAGTCAGTCTGAGCAACAGAGACAGAATATTTGTGCAAGTGCAAGGGTGTAAGGGCGCTTTAGAGTTCAAGCGGTCATTAAAATGCAAGCTTACATGGAAACAAAAGTGCCAGTGTGTGGAGCGGCTGCGTCTGGACAGAGGTGTCATTAATCGAGGACACCAGACCAACTGTCAGTAGTTTTTTAACTGGGCTTTATTAGAGAGTCAAATGCCAAACTTTGATCCCTGCATGCCAGCATCTAGTATATCACCCCATTTCCCAGAAATAATATCATAATAATATAGTGTCATTAGATAATAACGACATTAGAAGGTATGAAAACAAAACCAACATCAATCGCACCTCTAATATTTTCCACCAGTGGAGTGTAGGGCCCCTTCAAATTAGTGTCAAGGTACAGTGGTAACAAAAATATTCCAGATGGGTTTAATAAATTCCCACTCTGCTCTCGAGGAAGGGCAGAAGCACAAAATCACAAGCATCAAATTTCAGCTCTCAGACCATGTCAGTTCTGACAACGTCTCAGTTTTTCGGTTGATATAAGATTACTGGGTTTTAAAACATTAAGGCAAATATGAAACAGGTTCACTTTTGAAGCCTTTTACTCTCAAAAATAAAGGTGAATGCCTTAGAAGCACAGCACCTTCTAGACCTTCAGTGAAGATCTAATTAATTATATTCTATGACAAAAAAGAGTGTGTGAACAAAAGGATAATTGTCCAATTAGAATTATTTTAAACCATCAACATAATTTGAAACCGACAAAGGGAACAACCAATCATGCCATGCTTTTCCAAAGAAAAAACAGAACTCTTTTGTGGAGGTCCTAGATACATCAATGTCTGCAAACACAAGCAGTAGCTTAACCAGGGCTGCATTTAGCTTCAACAAACGTAGCATAATATTTATTTAAACTGAAACAGTGGTGTGTTGAATGCTGTGTTGTTATGCAGAGAAGGATATTCTTGGCGTCTTTTCTGAAGAATATTTTGAGCCTGATTGGCAAAAAGAAGTCCAATAAATGTTCCTGTACTGACGTGCTGCTGTCCTGACATGCTGCTGTCCTGACCTGCTGCTGTCCTGACCTGCTGCTGTCCTGACCTGCTGCTGTCCTGACCTGCTGCTGTCCTGACATGCTGCTGTCCTGACATGCTGCTGTCCTGACCTGCTGCTGCCCTTAGCTGCTGCTGTCCTTGTCTGTTTTTCCTCTTTTGTTTACCTTCCCTCATGTTTTCTGGCCTTGTGCTTTTGTTTTGGTTCCTTGCCCCCGCCCCCTTTGCCATGCCACTCACCTGTATCTGATGTTTTACCCCACCCTCTAATTGTACCCAGGTGTTCCCTGACCGTTTCTCCTAGTATTAATACATCTTGTGTTGGCCTTGTTCCTTGTTTGGTGTAGTTTACTGGTTGCTGTAGTTGTAGTTTTGGGCTTAGTTTAGTTTTACCCCCTGCAGTTTGTTCTTTGTTCTGTTTGTGTGTCTTGTTTTTGCTTCTGGTTTGTTTATGTTAACTTCTAGTTTGTCTTTTGTTTGCTTCTCTGCTACCATTTTCCACATGGAGTTTAATAAAGTTCCTAGCTTGCACTCGCATCCTGCTTCCTTGTCTCCCTCACCTCCACCCAAGTTACACGTCCTCTACATCTTTAGTTGTTGCGCACCAAGCTGTGATGACTTTATTAGAATCTATGGTGTCCACTGCCTTTTTAATGTATACATATCACCACAGACTGGGTGACATCACTGACACCTATCAAACTGACGCCTATCAAACAAAAAATAATGTTCCTACTATCAATTTCAAGAAACTTGGACACAGTGTTCTGAGATTGGGTCCCAGGTTTCAGCTAGTTGTTATAAATGGAAAACAACAGTGGCAGCTCTCAGAGGCATTCTCTACTGAAGAAGTCACTGTCAAAGCTGCTAAGTCAAAAATGTGTTACATGTTTCAAGCAAAACATGAAATGTCCTTTACCATCTTCAAATGTTTTGACAATGTCGTACATAAGAGAATGAATTCCTTGGAACGCTGCCACTAGAAACTTTTAAGCAAGTCTTGCAGAAGGGTAACATTGCTCCATAGCATAGTTGTTGGATAAGTGAGGATGGGCTCTGATTGGTCAACAGACCCATCAGTGGATCGTTAAAAGCAGCGCTAAGAACAACAACTCTTTTTACAACAGAGATATATATAAACCATCATGGATTAATAAATTAAACAAAGCCTCTAAAAACCAATGCAGTCCAAGACTGGTTAACAATGTTTCTGAAGGGGATACAATCACATGGGAGCCTAAATTGAAATTAGTCAATTAAAATCAACATTATTCCAAAAAAGTTAAAGTGAGTTGCATGCAGTGTTCCAGAGATGTATTTCTATGTATAACAGTCCTGGAGGTCATGGCCCAAAAAATGTTCATAGGAATTTCCCTTAGCATAGCTTAGTACCAACATGCTGGAATCTCATAAGGATGCTGGCAGAAATGATCATCAGTGTAGAGTTTGCACTTCAACATGTTGGTGGATCACATATCTTTCATCAGTGGTGTTCACTGGAAGGGTTGGCATTGGGAGGGTTGGCATTGGGATGGTTCCTCATCCAGCCTCCAGTACTGTTGTGCTGCCGGTTCAGGCTCTAATATTACACAGAGTGGCAGGGGATAAATGGTGGCCATTGTGTTCAGCGGAGCTCCCTGTCATTCCACAGTCATGCTAATGGCTCTAATCTGACAGTGGACTCTGGCTGCCAGCTCTTTGCTCCTTGCGTCCCCCCCTCACCCCCCTTTCTGCATTCCTGTCCCCCGTGTCATCCACAAGGAACGGCGGTATTACATGCCTGTTTGTTCCCTTTGTCATGTAGCCTTCTCAGCTATTAGAGCCATAGAGAGGAGGGGTGACCAAGGGGGGAGACCCGAAGCTCAGGCAGAGAGGGTACTGCGGTGGGGGTTTCTGCTTTTGCTGACCGCTGAGCTTGAGTGTTGGTTCTCCCCCTGCCGACCAGCCCCCATTGTTTCCGATCTGCCAGGAATTTGCTCTCGCAAAGCCGTAGTTGCCAAAAAAAAAAAGCTAAAAGCTTGTGGAAGGCAGCACCAGTGGCGAACTCAGTTGGAGTTTTGATCCAGAAAGTGACAGCCGAGAGCCAGACTGCAGGTGGACCATCGGGGGTCCTGACTCTGCAGGTACCTGGCTCCGTCACTGATGTGTACAGTGGCGCTGCCGCTGGCTTATTATGCTAGCAGCAGGAGTAATTGAGTTTAAAATTGAAAGGCCATTGCAGTCCCAAGCCATGCCGGTCTATCAGGGAGTGTGAAATGGTTTAAAATTCTGAGCTCTGACAGGCCTGACCGCTGCTCCAATTAGGCACCACATGGGTGCTTCCGAGAGATACCAAAATTGTTGGAGATTGTTCTCATTCTGAAGCAACTTATCAATGGAGGAGATAACGGAGCATGCTAGCAAGTGCTCGGACCCTGTCATTACCCAAGTGAACATGCAATAACGGCCTTTAACGAGCATGTCAGCAAAATCATTTAGAGAGAGACAACAATTTGATATTTGCTATTAATTCAGGGTGCTGAAACTGGACCGTGCCAGACAGCATTTAATTAGCAACAGTTTAAAGTTTTGAGTTAAAACTGAGGATTAGGAGTTCTAGCAAGAGGATTAGCACAAAATACCAGTCTGAATTTTGGCACCGAGTCTAAGACATTTTAGTGAAACAGAAATGGCGGTTTGTTGTTTTGGCAAATCGGACATGGTTGGTCAGTTTTATAAAGCAAGCTCGCCAAAGAATCTCACGCTTGTCGTGTGAACTGGGTGCGAAGCGAGCAGATTCCTGACACATAATGCTTGACAGCTTCATTTATCTTTCAGACTGATGGACATTTCTCCTTTGGGATGGAATGCTTCTATTTCAACCAGAATTTCAATTGGTCCGAGCGTGTTAGGTCATTTGACCTGTGGGATCTTGCTTCTGTTACTTTAGTAGGTTCCCACAGGCAGCCTCAGAGTTGAGGGCTGTCTGAAATGTCAAACTGCTTCTCCCTCTTAAATGGAGTTACCAGATGAAAACTGAAACAAGGGGTGACTGAAGTATGTGAATGACAAATCAGAACGCATTTGAGGCAAATAGGGGAAATAGTTCTATTGCAGAAGAAGGGAGTACAAAGTGCTCTCTAATTTCAGCCTAATTTTCTCTGAGAGGAAAATGACAGGTTAAGTCGAGTGGTTCCCCCCGCGGTATGTACTATTTCACCAACATTTTCCTCCATAGCGTTTCCGTGAAAATATTAAGCAGATTAACATTTCTGATTGGTAAGCCAAGAATCCCGGCAGGAGACACACTCGGGCCCTGATTTCAACCCTGCAATGACAGCACACAATTAGATATCACGCCTCTCCCCCAAGTTTGGAACCCATTCAGACTCAAAGCGAAAATTAGTCACAGTTCAACAAATATCTGAAATTTCTGCAAGAAGGATATTATGTTAAGTAAAGGTTTAACGGCCTAAGTCATCCCGAACACAAACATCCCATTCATCAAAATCCTGGCCTGGTCGCCCGACGCTGGGACATTTTAGAGGCATTGTCCCAAATAACAAACCACACACTTAGCTAAGGCTCTTGTGAATGTGTCCTAGAGTCACTTTCAGTGACCCAGCTCAAATGATGAATATATTCTATTGATTCAGTTTCTCACAAACCAGGGCTTTCCTGCGAAATGACCACCACCCATGCCAGCTGCCCTTAGAGCATACTGCGGCTTCAAACACCTGAAGGCAGATCTGTTCCCAGGAATTCAATGCCTGGTTAATTTTGTCCAAGTCGAGGTTTTAACTTCACTGGCATGATAGGCCATGTAGTCTGGTAACCAGCATGGCAGATATAGGAGGTGATTATCTACAATCTGTATTTTCTGAGCTAGAATTTTTAGGACGAAGAATAGGAACCACTGTTTAAGGTCTGGATGAAATGTAGTGTCATGAATGTCGTGTAGTAGTTATCTCTGGCACAAAGTTGGTCTGACTTTTAACCCTGACTTTAATGATCCTGTGCAATATCTCTCTATTTCCATGAAGAGCTTGAACAGCAAATTTTTGTTCAATCTGAATACGATGCTCAGTGGCTACTTGATTGCCTCCCATACGGAAAAGAAGAGAAAACATGTTAAAACATCGAAACTAGACAATATTTTGTTTACTTTAACTTTTTTAACTGTCTTAGCGTATATGAATGTAATGCCATTACAATCAACATCACCCCCATAAAATGTATCTTTTTCTAAAATGTTTGAAATGTTACATGTTGGCTACATTTTAGTGCCGGACAACACATGTAAAACAGTACAAATACTATTATTTCTTTCTAATCCCCTGCAAATAGGGCTTAAGGGAACAATACACATTTTGCGCAGTGCATTTACAATGTAAATGTCCTCTATATAGATTATCTTTGCCTCTCCGTATATGTGAGGTATGTGCTATGGCTGACTTTGATTGTGAATATGACCAGTGCAGCATTAGCATGGGAAGCACACTAAACAAGGCAAGCAGTCTCTGGAAACATCTGGTCAAGGTGCTATAAAACTAATGGATGCTAAAATCCCCAACCTCACCTAAACAATCTCAGCTCGATTCTTATTCAGAAGCAGCTATGAATATATTATATTTTATTCTTAATGCTTTTAATTCAGCATTTTTAAACAGTTTCACTAGGTTCTACCGTTGGCACAGATTTGGATGTAACTGGTCTATATTTTTGGAAGCAATATGCAAAGAAATCCTATCACTTTTTAAGAGAATAATTTCTTATGGATAGCTTTTTGGAGTAACTGGACCAAAACTGATGTCATCTGAAATGTTAGGATTCCATCTTGTTGCATTATAAAAGCAGGGACTCAGAGGTTCTCCTGAGACAGACTCTCATTTATAAAAGTGGAACATTATATATATATAACTCACTGCCACCCCTTCTCAATGATCCCGATAATCTCATATGAAGAATTCCTGTGTGGACATCTTATAGGCTACTAGGTGTAACACGCAGTTGCTGAGAGGAAATCACTTCAAAACCCAAACGGATGCTTTATACCTTTTTCCATAAATGACGGCAAACTGTCAGCGGCAATCAAATGAAAAAAACTCCTGAGGGGGCTGAATAAAAGTCAATTTGAACGCTAGAAGAGGGTGAAATGAGACAGCCTGCCTCCAGCACTATGACATCCAGCAGCTGTCACTGAATATTGAATTTAGGAAGTAGGCTAAGGAGGGGAGTGAAGAATTGATTATGGCAACTCGCAGCTGTGTTTGGGACATGTTCTCTCCACGAACACAGCCCTTCCGCAAGGATGAGATCAATGGCCTGGTCATATCCAGGACCTCTGTCTTTTAGGCCCCCGGACTGGAGAAGAAAGAAGTTCTACACATGGCACACGAGCACTCCTTCAAATCAATGCAATGTGGTGCGGGGAAACAGACAAATACATCCTTTGTGGCGAGAAAAGGCCCAGGCGCGGAGTTCTCAGTCATGCATAGCGTAGACTATCAAAGCCTAAACCACCACTACATTCCTCGGAGACCACAATATCAATCAAGGCCACGATGGTGACACTGTAAGTATACACGATAACTTGTAATCCATCATAAAGCTGTCATGAGGTGTGACGCTTAAAGCTGTTCGAGGGGAAATCGTCTCGAGCTGCGGAAAAATTTTGCGCACGGCCTGGAATTTCAAGGACTAACCAAAAAGTCGGACACAATCGCTGCAGACGTCTTGACCGGGTCGCTTATTATCTCCACATAACGCTCCATGCCATTCCTCACCGCACAAGCTGCGCCCTGCCACGCCTCGCACTCTAACTCAGTGGCAGCCAGGGCCTGCAGAGCGGTTGGCGATTTGGGCAAAATATGCAATTTCGCATTAGGCCCTGAGTTATGGGCTGGCCAGACACGCAGCCCTCTGTCTCGATTAGTGCCAGTGACGTCCGCAATGAGGACAAATCACCTGGCCTCCTCAGACAGTCCGCTTCCATCTCTGGAGAACCGGACAGATTCACTCCCAGACATCTGGTCCATTTACAAATTGGAAAATGCAATTTAAGGACAAAAAAAAGAAAGAAAGCGAGAGAGTGAGTGAGTGAGTGAGAGAGAGAGAGAGAGAGAGAGAGACAGGGGGAACTCTGCACAGATGCAAGATTCTACGAAAATGAAACCAGATTCCCTCTCCAGCCTCTAATTAATATTGTTTACAAGCAGAGAAAGAGATTGAGAGAAAATCTGTGGGTTTAATACCAGCCTAGCTTGTTTTTGTTTTTTCTTCTTTCTTCCACATTAATTTCTTTTTAATTGATTGAGGTACTTTTATTTAAATTACTTTCCCCCCATGTGCCAGGTCTCCACTAAATAATGCACCACAAAGAACATCTGAAATACATTCCACACGATGCAGGCTGCACTAGCATTTGAGTTGTATTTGTACAGGAATAAATAAATAAATAAACGTAATAAAATAAAATATAATGAAGTGAATAGCTCATCGCCCATGTTTCCCTGATCCCCCCCTCCGGTCGTCTTCCTAAAAGGATTGAGTCTCTCGGGAGGATTACGTCTCCTTCCATAATGACTGTATGTAATAATTAATGGGATTAGGAGATTACACAGTGGCTGTTCCAATCTGCGCCCAAGGCCAGACCGCCCCATGCCATCTCCACACTTATCTGATGCCGTGAGCTTGTCTCTGCATGCTGCCATTGTATTAGCAGGACCGTATGGAAAGCAGCCCAGTGCAAACAGAATTGCGTATGCAGACAGAAAGGGTCGGGAGCCGAACGGTAGAGTGGAAATCGTTATTTTCCCGTCACTTTGGTCTGCGGTTGCTTGACCTGTCGACACCCAGCAAGGCATGGCTTCTACTGACAAGCAGCGGCAATTAGCATTCTTCACAGCAGCACCGGCTGTGCCAATACAAATACCGGTATCTGACAAGGTTCTGGAAAAAAAAAATCACCACTGTTGCTGTGCTTACTTCATTATTAGATCTGGCTTGAGTGATCTGATCAATTCATTCATTAACTGATCAGCTAACCAAACTTAACCTTTAGTGCTTATGAAGATTAATTTTGTCCGTTTAGTGAGTGCCATGAGTTCATGTTTATTTGATGAATTCAACATGTTAGGATGAAAAAAACATCAATTCTAGACTGTGCAAAGTTTCAGTTTCTGTTTTATTTTCTTCTAATATATTTGGCTGCTCCAGGTGGAGGACCTGCACCTGTTTTTAATGTTTTAAACAAAATAATGAAATCCAATTTTGACTGCGAATGAGAGATTCTATAAAGTACTAAATAAATTATTATCATAATTATTATTTACATTTCATGCATTAACATCCATTCATCCATCCATCCATCATCTTCCACTTTATCCTGCTAGTCAGGGTCGTGGAGCAGTTAGAGCCAATCCCAGCGTCATCGGGGTTCACCATGAACAGGTCGCTAGTCCATCGCATGGCCAACACTTACACCTATTGGTAATTTAGAGTGACCAATCAACCTAACATGCATGTGTTTGGACTGTGGGAGGAAACTGGAAATCCTAGAGGAAACCCACTCAAGCACGGGGAGAACATGCACACTCCACACAGAACGGCTCGGACTGGGAACTGAACCCAGATTGTCTTGCTGTGAGGCGGTAGTGCTATCCACTACACCACCGTGCTAACCACTACACCACTGTGCTGACCACTACACCACCGTACTAACCACTACACCACCGTACTAACCACTACACCAACGTACTAACCACTACACCACCTTACTAACCACTACACCAACGTACTAACCACTACACCACCGTACTAACTACTACACTACCCTACTAACCACTACACCAACGTACTAACCACTACACCACCATGCTAACCACTACACCACCGTACTAACCACTACACCACCATACTAACCACTACACCACCGTACTAACCACTACACCACCGTACTAACTACTACACCACCATACTAACCACTACACCACCATACTAACCACTACACCACCATACTAACCACTACACCACCGTACTAACCACTACACCACCACACTAACCACTACACCACCATACTAACACTACACCACCGTGCTAACACTACACCACCGTGCTAACCACTACACCACCGTGCTGACCCCTACACCACCGTACTAACCACTACACCACCGTACTAACCACTACACCACCGTACTAACCACTACACCACCATACTAACCACTACACCACCTTACTAACCACTACACCACCTTACTAACCACTACACCACCGTACTAACCACTACACCACCGTGCTAACCACTACACCACCGTGCTGACCACTACACCACCGTACTAACCACTACACCACCGTACTAACCACTACACCACCGTACTAACTACTACACCACCATACTAACCACTACACCACCATACTAACCACTACACCACCTTACTAACCACTACACCATCGTACTAACCACTACACCACCACACTAACCACTACACCACCACACTAACCACTACACCACCATACTAACCACTACACCACCGTACTAACCACTACACCACCGTACTAACCACTACACCACCGTACTAACCACTACACCACCATACTAACCACTACACCACCATACTAACCATTACACCACCATACTAACCACTACACCACCTTACTAACCACTACACCACCTTACTAACCACTACACCAACGTACTAACCACTACACCAACGTACTAACCACTACATCACCCTACTAACCACTACACCAACGTACTAACCACTACACCACCGTGCTAACCACTACACCACCGTACTAACCACTACACCACCGTACTACCACTACACCACCGTACTAACCACTACACCACCGTACTAACCACTACACCACCATACTAACCACTACACCACCGTACTAACCACTACACCACCTTACTAACCACTACACCACCGTACTAACCACTACACCAACGTATTAACCACTACACCACCGTACTAACCACTACACCACCTTACTAACCACTACACCAACGTACTAACCACTACACCACCGTACTAACCACTACACCACCGTACTAACCACTACACCAACGTACTAACCACTACACCACCGTGCTAACCACTACACCACCGTACTAACCACTACACCACCGTACTACCACTACACCACCGTACTAACCACTACACCACCATACTAACCACTACACCACCATACTAACCACTACACCACCGTGCTAACCACTACACCACCTTGCTAACCACTACACCACCGTACTAACCACTACACCACTGTACTAACCACTACACCACCGTACTAACCACTACACCACCGTACTAACCACTACACCACAGTACTAACCACTACACCACCATACACCACCGTACTAACCACTACACCACCGTACTAACCACTACACCACCATACTAACTACTACACCACCATACTAACCACTACACCACCGTACTAACACTACACCACCGTACTAACCACTACACCAACGTACTAACCACTACACCACCGTACTAACCACTACACCACCATACTAACCACTACACCACCAAACTAACACTACACCACCGTACTAACCACTACACCACCATACTAACCACTACACCACCATACTAACCACTACACCACCATACTAACCACTACACCACCGTGCTAACCACTACACCACCGTACTAACCACTACACCACCTTACTAACCACTACACCAACGTACTAACCACTACATCACCCTACTAACCACTACACCAACGTACTAACCACTACACCACCGTGCTAACCACTACACCACCGTACTAACCACTACACCACCGTACTACCACTACACCACCGTACTAACCACTACACCACCATACTAACCACTACACCACCATACTAACCACTACACCACCGTACTAACCACTACACCACCTTACTAACCACTACACCACCGTACTAACCACTACACCAACGTACTAACCACTACACCACCGTACTAACCACTACACCACCTTACTAACCACTACACCACCGTACTAACCACTACACCAACGTACTAACCACTACACCACCGTACTAACCACTACACCACCGTACTAACCACTACACCAACGTACTAACCACTACACCACCGTGCTAACCACTACACCACCGTACTAACCACTACACCACCGTACTACCACTACACCACCGTACTAACCACTACACCACCGTACTAACCACTACACCACCATACTAACCACTACACCACCGTGCTAACCACTACACCACCTTGCTAACCACTACACCACCATACTAACCACTACACCACCGTACTAACACTACACCACCGTACTAACACTACACCAACGTACTAACCACTACACCACCGTACTAACCACTACACCACCGTACTAACCACTACACCACCTTACTAACCACTACACCAACGTACTAACCACTACACCACCGTACTAACTACTACACTACCCTACTAACCACTACACCAACGTACTAACCACTACACCACCATGCTAACCACTACACCACCGTACTAACCACTACACCACCATACTAACCACTACACCACCGTACTAACCACTACACCACCGTACTAACTACTACACCACCATACTAACCACTACACCACCATACTAACCACTACACCACCATACTAACCACTACACCACCGTACTAACCACTACACCACCACACTAACCACTACACCACCATACTAACACTACACCACCGTGCTAACACTACACCACCGTGCTAACCACTACACCACTGTGCTGACCCCTACACCACCGTACTAACCACTACACCACCGTACTAACCACTACACCACCGTACTAACCACTACACCACCGTACTAACCACTACACCACCTTACTAACCACTACACCACCGTACTAACCACTACACCACCGTGCTAACCACTACACCACTGTGCTGACCACTACACCACCGTACTAACCACTACACCACCGTACTAACCACTACACCACCGTACTAACTACTACACCACCATACTAACCACTACACCACCATACTAACCACTACACCACCTTACTAACCACTACACCACCGTACTAACCACTACACCACCTTACTAACCACTACACCAACGTACTAACCACTACACCAACGTACTAACCACTACATCACCCTACTAACCACTACACCACCGTACTAACCACTACACCACCGTACTACCACTACACCACCGTACTAACCACTACACCACCGTACTAACCACTACACCACCATACTAACCACTACACCACCGTGCTAACCACTACACCACCTTGCTAACCACTACACCACCGTACTAACCACTACACCACTGTACTAACCACTACACCACCGTACTAACCACTACACCACCGTGCTAACCACTACACCACCGTACTAACCACTACACCACCGTACTACCACTACACCACCGTACTAACCACTACACCACCATACACCACCGTACTAACCACTACACCACCGTACTAACCACTACACCACCATACTAACTACTACACCACCATACTAACCACTACACCACCGTACTAACACTACACCACCGTACTAACCACTACACCAACGTACTAACCACTACACCACCGTACTAACCACTACACCACCATACTAACCACTACACCACCAAACTAACACTACACCACCGTACTAACCACTACACCACCATACTAACCACTACACCACCGTGCTAACCACTACACCACCATACTAACCACTACACCACCATACTAACCACTACACCACCGTACTAACCACTACACCACCTTACTAACCACTACACCACCGTACTAACCACTACACCACCATACTAACCACTACACCACCTTGCTAACCACTACACCACCGTGCTAACCACTACACCACTGTAATAACCACTACACCACCGTACTAACCACTACACCACCGTGCTAACCACTACACCACCGTACTAACCACTACACCACCGTACTACCACTACACCACCGTACTAACCACTACACCACCATACACCACCGTACTAACCACTACACCACCGTACTAACCACTACACCACCATACTAACTACTACACCACCATACTAACCACTACACCACCGTACTAACACTACACCACCGTACTAACCACTACACCACCGTACTAACCACTACACCACCGTACTAACCACTACACCACCATACTAACCACTACACCACCAAACTAACACTACACCACCATACTAACCACTACACCACCATACTAACCACTACACCACCGTACTAACCACTACACCACCATACTAACCACTACACCACCGTGCTAACCACTACACCACCTTGCTAACCACTACACCACCGGGCCACCTATGCATCAACATTTAAGTATTAATTCCTTTTTAGGATACAAAGCATTGATCTGCCTAATTCATGTGTAGTAGGATAAGGATTGGGCTACTTTTACTCCTAGTCTAGTTACTATTTTACCAAAGTAACACAGTATGGGTGTAGTCGCTTCTGCTTTTTAGCCTCCTGCTGTCTCTTCTGAGCCGGGAAACATAGTAAATCCCTAAACCTCATGTTAAATATTCAATTTCTACCACCACCAAACCGCTGTTACAGTGACTGACAACAAAGACTCTGGATACAAGTGGTGCAGACAGAACAGCACACTACATGGCGGCTTGGTGTGAGCAGAGTTTAAATGAGATTAAGCCCCGTGTCCACAGAGAACGCCGCAGAGGTGCTCAGAACAGGCGGTTCGTATTTGTTTGCTGTGACGGGACTTAGGCCTATTAATCCAGCCATTACTATCTTAGTCCTTATCCCATTTTTTAGGAATTAGATTTTTAAAAATCAATTTTTTATGTTTAGTTATGATACCCTCCAGTTCCGATCCTCACTTGCTTATAATTCATTCGCAGCAGGAAATGCAGAGCTAGTTTTAACAGCGAAAAGTAAAAGATCACTACAAAGTAGGGGTTGCACAGACTACTGCTCAATCATGATGCTTTGAGCTCGATGTTGACTAGTTGCTGATCAGGTGGTTATGACACATGGATGCAGCATGGATGTCTTAGAGAAGACAACAGGTGAGAAGCTTGAAATCATATCTCTGGTAAGCTCTGGATCGAGAGCTCATTGGGCATGGTAGGTCACACTCTACTGACCTTTAAAAGTGCATCTACAGAGCTTTAAATGCTTTCTGAGGACTACAATAAAAATGTGAGGAAGCAAAATGCTCAATAATCCTAATCAGTCACTCTTATTTTTACGTACAGTGCTTTTTAATTTCGCCAGCTCTTTGGACTACTAACAAGGGTAAGCACTAGGCCGCCTAGGGTGTGCCTACATAGGATACAAAAGGTTGGCAAAGCACTTCAGAGATCTTTGGAAAGGGCACATTACGCTTTATCGACCTGTAAAGATTGTCTAAGATTTTTAAAGTTGCTTGTTGCAAAGCTTTCTCTTCTCCCGTCGTTTCATTCACAATGTCATAAGCAATTTGTGACTTTCATCACAAAACCTTCAAAAAACTTAAAGTCATGCATCCACTAGTACAAAGTAACAGTCATATAACACCAAATAAAAAGAAGCTGTGCTAAATCCAGGCCTACAGTATAATATTTTGGGTGACTTCTTTGTTTTATGTTAACAGAGTTTGAGACGCTGCATGCTTCCGTTGTAATACTTTTCATTCAGTTAATGATGAAAACAATCAGCAAAGCTATGATGACACAGATAAATGGAAAATGTCTTAAGCAAGCAACATGCCAGTAAGCTAATGGCCGGAAAAAAGATCTTGTTTTGAAGCAGGACGTTGCTGGACATTCTTTAAAAGGTGGAGCGGCAACATGGGATTAGCTCCCTGAAGGAGTCCATGTCCACACACACAGTGGCGAGTGAATGTGACCAGGCTATTCTAATTTGGCAGGCAGCAGAGGCGGGAGGATGGAGGGACATATCAAAGGAAACTACACTGGTCGGAGAACAGGCATGGAATGTGACAACGCTAATTACTGCGTGCAAAGCTCCGCAACACTGAATTCCTCCTGATAATGGGATACTTTGTCCTTTCAAACATCTCCCACTCCGGCTCCTGAAATAAAAATAACTCTCACGCTCCTTTCACATATTAATGATATGGATATTTTGCCTCCCAGTGAGAAAATGTTCTGAAAGGACTGTCAAGGTCCAACTGTGAGAGGAAAAAAATCACAGATGTGAAAGTAGGATTTTTGCATACCACTGCAGGAACTGTTATGTCCAGTTTATTTGAAAAGAGCAATTGTAAAATGATTAAGGGACTACCATAGAGTTAGAGCAGTAGAAGAAAATGTTGTTTTAACATCTATACTGATCAGCCACAACATTTTATCTACCCTCTTGGTACTTGGGTAGTGGCTCATTCTTAGCACTGCAGTGATGGTATGAATGGATCAGACACAACATTACTGGATTTTTTTAAACATCTCAGTGTCACTGCTGCACTGAAAATAGTCCATGCAGTCAACAATGTGCTGTGGCTGCTGATAAATGAAAAGAGAATGATAAACACAAACTGTGCAGCAGCAGATAAGCTGTTGTCTCTGACTTTACAGGTGGACCAGCAAGGTAGGAGTGTCTAATAGAGTGGACAGTGAGTGGACACAGTGTTTAAAACACCCAGCAACACTGCTGTGTCTTATGCCAGCACAACACGCACTAACACTCCACCCATACGTCAGTGTAACTGCAGTGAACGATTGACC
Organism: Megaleporinus macrocephalus; assembly: GCA_021613375.1. NCBI lineage: Eukaryota > Metazoa > Chordata > Actinopteri > Characiformes > Anostomidae > Megaleporinus > Megaleporinus macrocephalus. The sequence continues at coordinate 18,623,540 of CM038720.1, forward strand.
CATCAACCAAATTAATGATTCATCACCCAAATAATATTTGCTCTGTGGTGGTCCACTGGGGGTCCTGACCATTGAAGAACAGGATAACAAAGAGAAACAGACGGACTACAGTCTGTTATTGTGAAATGTACTAAGTGCTGCTACATGGCAGTAGTGGAGTTAACAGGGGGTGGTTTTGATATTATAGCTGATCGAAGTATACATTTTTTTTTTCTACACTGCAATAACTGAAATAAATGAAATTATCTTAATTATCTGGTCAATACATTAAACATTTCTCATTCTGAGTAATAATAATAATAATAATAATAATAATAATAATAATAATAATAATAATAATAATAATAATAATAATAATAATAATAATAATAATAATAATAATAATAATAATAATAATAATACGTTCAATTTATATAGCACCTTTCTCATACCCACAAAATGCTTTACATCAGCAGGGAGTTTTGAGTTATAAGCTTATTATATTATCTTATATAGATTTATATATTTATTATTTGAAGGCTGTGACATTTAAAACATTGAATGATGGTGTAAGTATTACAAAATCAAAGTTCTAAGTGGTACCTCTAGGACAAAACAATCAGTACAGAACCTTTACATCAGGGGGATTCAGTTTCAGTCTCATTAAATAAAAAGTTAAGTTGGTGAGTTTGAGCAAGAAAAGCAACAAACTGCACTGGATTCTGACCCTTTCTTTCTATTATTTGTTCTTTAACTTTACTGAACTGAGCGTCTCGCCAACAATCCATTCCGAGAATTTGGTGACAGTCTCCTAAACTCATTTGAACCTGCCGCCAGCGCTTCTGTGCTTTCTATCACTGGGTAGAGGATTCTTTTCATGTTCACTGCTGTCTCATTCAGATGCCTATAATATTATTTTGTGAAAGCAAAGCAACAATAGAATACATATGACTTACTTGCCACTCATGCAACAGCTGGTTCCAAAAACTTCCTTACATCATATTCTGAACCGACAACTCTGAGATAACATGTTATCAGCAGAGAAGAGGAGATTAAATGGTAGATTTATTCATCCTCAATGGAATAAACATTCCAAAAGTTATAAAAAAAATTTTTTCTAGAAGGAAGCACAAAATTTTTTAGTCCATATTTTTTAAAAGAACAGTCACATCCCTCACAGCCCTGGTGAAATGACATGTTTTTATATTATGTTGATCTACAGAGAATTAAATATGGCATTATTGTGCAAATGTTGGTGCACAATTTCAAATTATTTGTTAAAAATTGGAAAAATAAACAAAACATAAAGTATTCATATATACTTTCATATTTAACATATGACTATAAGTGACAAATTATAAATATATCTAATATAATATTTTTTCAGTTTTTAGTTTTTAAAGCCTTATTTGAGCTCAGCAGCTTTTTGGTATAATAGTATGAGCTGTATGTTTGGAGTGAACAGATTGCTCATGTTGGGGTCATTAATACACCCCCCCGGGAGGCAGATGTATTTACACCCAGCTACTCCATGCTGAGCCTTTTGCAGTCGCCTGACAGCCAGTGATTCAAGCCTTTCAGCCGTGCAGCTCCAGGCCTTTACCAGGTGCCATCAAAGCCCCTCAATATGTGTGTAGTCACCATTCACAGCTTGTTTGAGTACAATCTAAAGGGCAGCAGGTCTCACCCAATGCGCCATACAGTGACTCACAGTGATGTAACCACAAAAAGACTATAGCCTTATGAACAGCCTGCATCAATTCCTACAAATGCAAACCCAATAACACAAAAACCCCTTCGCTATTCTATATAAAAACTGATCACATCTCCAACATGATTGAACTTCCCCTTGCTCATGGGGAGAAAAGGCAAATGGTGCAAGTTTACATAATTCATAAGGAAATGTCCTCAAATGACTAGCCAGCACAATTCAAAAGTCAAACCCTCTTTTTAGAAACCATTGGCTTTTCTCACATATGTTAAATAAACCAAGTCCAATTGCCTGCCGCTTATTATTATGCCATCCTGGTTTCAGAAGCTCAGTTTAATCTCCAGTAAAGTTCGGCATAAGCCTTAAGGAAGTGTCTCCTTGCTTCCCATTCTTCATCTTCCTTATGGCAGCCATACATTCTTTATGAATGATAATCTTGCAGTGGGAAGCAGGCAACTTCTGCCTTTAGTAGCTATTAATGTGAGTGTGGGAGAGCAAGGAGGGAGACATAAATATACAGCAAATGTCCTCTTGCATGAAATATGCATAACTCCTATATCTCTGTGATTTTTACATTCATACTATACTATTCAAAAAACAGGGTTTCACAGTTTGTGTATATAGTGAGGCACAATGGATTGACCCCTGGATATGTGCAGAAGACCTTATTTATATCGGATGTTTAGGGGTCCAAGCGCTAATGCTGAAACCCCACTGTCTGTATAAACAGAAGACATCCTGTTGCATAAAATATGCATAAGTCCATTATTCATGTGCGATTTTAAATTCACACTGTGCTGTCTATACAAAAAAAGTTCTACACTCTGTGTGTACAAGTAGGTGCACTACATGGTTGGAAAACCTGTATGTACAGAGTGAGTAATACATGGAGCTGAATAGTCATGACCTTATTTACATTAAATATTAAGAGGAACCTTACTTATTCTTTGTGGTATTTTTAGTTAGTACAGGTAGTATGTGATTAAATAAGATGAAATATATACAAAAAGCTTACTTTTGTGTGAAATACATTCAATAATTCTGTAATATTTTTGATTTTATATTCAAACTATATTGTGCATAAAAAGTAGTATATGTTCAGATTGAGTAATTAATGGAGTTAAAGTAACAAGACACTAAGTACAGCAGATATTTAGGGGTGTACAGTAAAATGGCTATTTCTCTTGTGTATAAACACATATATAGTGTTAACAATAATATATGCATGAATATATGCATGAAATATTCATAATTTGGTTATTTCTGTAGATTTATGCATTTCTCTACAAAAGATTTAGATACGGTAACTGCACATCAAATGATTCAATATTTCAACAAATTATTTGAATCCAAGACTAAATATTAATAATAATTATAAATATTATATACATTTATCTGTAACCAAGCTGGCTTTATATTATTAAAAACAGAGATTCCAATTCCGAACAATTTAGATTTCAATCTTTTGATTGCTAATGTATAGCAGATATTTACGGGTCTAAGCCTTCAAGCTGGAACTTTTTTGTTTTTCTTTAGGATTTGTAGGATCTATTATTGTGAGTTTTGGAGCATGATGAGATAAATTACAACTGCACGTGCGGTGTGAATAACAGATCTGCAGGTATCTTGCTCTAGCAAAAATTGATTTGGAAAGTTTTAGGTTAGGGAAAGCCAGAGGGGAAAATCTTATTACAGTGAGACTGGAACACATTTTAATACCAACAATACCTGGATACCTGCTAATTTCTAACACTAGTCATGAATGCCCCACATATGGGATACATGTAGAAAAGCAGGTATGCACTATAATTACTCTGCAAATATTTGACAGCATTCAATGCTTTTTTCATGAATGTATGTCTATTTATTACCTGTGTGATGCACATGTGTAACCAATTTTAACTATGATACATGGACTGGGTAGCTGTTCCACTTCATGCACTTCATGCAACGGGAATTGAGCGATCATTGTCCTAATTGCTGGCAGCATGAGAGAAAACTTTCTGATCACAATCTTCATCTCTAAAAGCACACGCCTGCCAAAAAGCTAACTGGAAACTAGATATTCCTGATAAAGAAATCAATTTGGATGAACATTAGGCATACTAATTAGTTGTGTAATTGGTTTAGAAATAAAAGATACTCAAATATGTAATGGACATCCGTTTTTCTATGCAGAATAAATAAATAGCATCTTTATCAATGCTCTCCCATTACTGAAGGCATTGAGTGCATTATGGTGTAGATATAAACTGAACTTCTGGAACTAAGAGCCCTCTTAGAGCATCCCGGCCTGGGAAACCACGGCCAACACACAAACTGTGTGTTTATCTCCAGCCTTCTTAATGACAACGAAGTATGCCGCGTCCACTAAAGCATCTCCTAAACACAAACAGATGAGATCCAGAGAAACACTTGACTTCCTTAGGATTTCCTGTTTTCACACACCGCATAGCCAATTAGCCCAAAGGCTCAGCCAGTGCCGCTTATAGTCTTATATAAGATGCACCTAGCAACTAAAGGCTTTATAAGTCTGACAAACTCACGCAATGCTATTTCAGAACTTGCCATTTACTCTTAAGTAGTCAAACCCTCTGTTTAGACGTCCACATTGGAACTTGTAAAGTGAGCCAAAAGCCTCAAACGCATCACACCGACTTGCCAACAGCAAACTGTAGTTTCAAAGGGCCCATAGCACGAAAGCCTCCATTTTCCTGGTTCTTTTCATGGTGCAGTACATAAATATGGGTAACATATAAGTCATAGTCCATATATGGAAACCAAACAACAAAAATAGCCTGTTCTAGATTCAAACTTTTTGTGAAGTCACAAAAAACCACACATATACATATGCCCACCTATTCGGCCTACAGCAGACAACAGAGCTCATTTACAGTAAAATTTAAGTCAGAGACCACCCATCATTTATTTAATATTCAGTTAAAACGATCATTAGGCAGAGGGTTTCCTTTTTTTATGAAAACTGGAGTTGATAAAAAGCTACACAAAAAATGGGGCTTACTAAAAACCTGGCAGACCACCAACACTGTCATCATTAGATAAACAGTGCTTGAAGCTTTCATCTTTTTGAGAGAGGAGAACATCAAGCTTCACTCTTGCTTTAAATCTGATAACATCCACAGGTGTTTTGGTAGTTCCTTACATATTTCCTGACACTGAAGATTGACAAGGCTGTTCTTAAGGGTGGTCTCTGAATTCAACACAGTATCGTAGTTGTAGAGACACAGTAACAAAGATGGAGAGGGAGAGGCTGAAAAATGGCAATAAAATGAAATGAAATAAAAATGATTCTGAGTGACTTTCGGTGAACCCATACAAATGTCATATACTGGAGGTAATTGAATTAAAGCGAGTGCAGAAAAATGTGTAAATAGGTTTGGAGCTAGATATGTGCCATTAGGTGCTGGTTTTGCATGTAGACACAGACAGAACACCTGCTGCCAAAGCTACCCTCATAGATCAGTTCAAAAACAAGTTACTACGCTTCTGTTTCTGCCCCAAAAACACAAAACAACATCATGAATACATAATAACCAGCATTACCACATCCTCATTTCTGGGAAATGAGAACAAGAACCTGTGATTTGCTAATTCTTATGGACTTGCACAAAGAAATTACTTTTAATTTTAGCAAACTTAACTGTATTTTGTAAATATAAAGAAAATGGACTGTGTTAGGAACCAACAGTTTATCGAAGTATTCCTGAGCCTATGTGCTTATATTGAAAGCGTGGAGCTTTCTTATGCAGTTTGGGGGTCCCAAACATTCAACAGTGGTCTCCAGCTTTGACCTACACGGACTGAGATCTCTCTGGAAGTTTCGGAATCTTTTCACAGTATTATGTACTGCAGATTTGAAAGACCAAAATCCTTATATATATATATATATATATATATATATATATATATATATATATATATATATATATATATATATATATGATAGCATTAACATGTCAAACACGTCAAAGTGTATTGTTGTGCTGCATGTGTGTATTACTGCTACACAACGTGCACAGTATATGAATATATTGCACAGGATATGGCACGATGTGTCATGTGGCACGATTACTGATAAAATGGGCTTCAGTCTTTGGGCTTTGGTTCCTTTTATAACCCATCACCTGTCACCATCTCACCTGCTTACTATGGAATGTTTCAAATTTTCTAAATTGTGTTTGCATATTCTATACATTTTTCATTCTTGTTTTGTGTTGCACAACAATTATACAATTAAACATATGAAATAATGGTTCAAATCACAAATTCTTCATTGCATTTTACAAAATGGAGCACCTTTTTCCAGAATTTTGGCTTGTACATAAACAACTATCAACCAAATGGATGCTGTCGGAGGCCATATTGAAAGTTTAACTACCATCCAACTGAACTTATAGTCAACTCAGTAGTGCCTTTGGCATAAAAGTGCACAAAATGTACGCTTTTCAAAAGTAAAAGAATGAAATAATCCAGGTCTGAGAACTACTGCGAGCTACACTGTAAAATACCTTTATCTGGGAGACACAATGAAAGTTTAAAGCTCCCCAACATGATTCAGAGCGGCGCCTTTGAAGGATTCTACATATTTTATCACAGAAGACTTACTGAGTACTGAAGAATTTTTCTCTACAGTCAATTGTTGACTGCAAAACTCATAAATGACAGCCACTTAAGCACTGTATTAGTAGAAGCAATTTTTTTATTTGACTGTACAACACTGAGCCAAGCCAATTCAGCCGGTCACTTCAGAAAAAAATAAAAACTGCATATTTTGAGGACTACAAGTAAACAAAGACTCTATTTCAGGGCCTGTGCTTCTTAATTATATTCGTAATGAACTTTCACAGCATGAATATTCATTAAGTGTGACACTGTAGTCTTTGTCTGACAGCTCCTGGGTCACTAATTGAATTGCTCGTGAGCATTAGTGCCGCAGTTTCCAGGAGACTGTTAGAGCCTGTATGAACGTACAGCGGCGAGGGGATAGAAAGGACTGTACTGGGATGGGACTAGGTGTCCATTACACACGCATTAGTATTTCACACGAGCATGCACGCACTCTCAGGTGCACTCACACAAACGCACAATTTTGGCCTTAACTGGTCAGATGACCTGAACTTTTACACTCATGCATATATTGATGAGTTTAATGACACTCATTAATCAAAATCACTTAGCTCTGAGCATTAGAGGATGGGGTAGGCAATCAATAGAGGCCTCGCAATGACCAAATGCACAAGAGAACGTGAGATGAGCTTACGGTGTTTCCAAAAGCATGCATCATGATATTCGGTTCTCAAGAGTACCATCATCCATGTGGACACCATTTGGCCAGATATTGCTTGAAAATCACCCTGAAAATAAAAGAGACTAAGCTGTTCCTGTAATTTACAGAAGTCTGTCCTATTTCATTTAAATCACCATTTTGGTGGATTAGCACCACTTTAAAGCATGTAAATAACTCACACTAAGCACTAGGTACGCTAAAGTACAGCTTTCTCAGAGCATGGTTTGTTTAAACACAGTGTTGCATCTAAGACTCCCAAGTACACAATAAAAGATGCACAATATCCCCCCTATATGCATGAAACTATAAATCACATTTATATCAAATTAACTGACTGTGATATTTAATATTCTGCATTGTGGTCATAAACCATAAGCAATAGAAAAATATCAAGTTTACAATATATTATATATATGTTTGTTTTATTTTACATATGTGCAAATGTTTCAATGTATTTACAGATGCATGCATATATTGGCATATACTGAATTATTCAAAATGAGTTAATACTACGTATTGCACATACACTATATGCACAAAAGTGTGTCAACACCCCTCTTTTATTGAGTTCAGGTATTTCAGTCACACCTATTACTAACTTATACCAGCACTGGTAATAGGACTTTCACAGAAATGCCTTCTCTGCTAAAGCTGCCTCATTCAACTGTAAGTACTATAATTTTGATATTTTACACAATTATATGATTTCAACTAGCAGTTTGAGGGGGGGCCTTCCTGTTCCAGCATGATTGTGTCCATGTGCACAAAACCAGCTCCATAAATACATGGTTTGTTATGGAGGAACTCCAGTGGTCTGCACAGAGCCATGACTAAACAAAGCTCAACCCCTTTGTTGTATCTTTGGGATTAACTGGATTGTCAATCCAGTTGAATCAGGCCTTTTCGTCCAACTTCAAAAAAAGATATTTGAAATGGATCTAAATCAGGAGAATTAAGCTTAACATTAAATACACACAGTGAACATAATTAAAAAATGGGGAAAGTCTTATCAGTAATAAAGAGATGTGCAGCATTTCTAACACAGAGGTCATTAAAACTCGACACACAGTCACTAGTGCTATCTAAAGTAGATTACTGTGCAGCACTATGGTCAAACACTGCAAAAAAACTTGACAACTACAAATAATGCAAAACATGGCAACAAGAATTACATCACAATGTTCATGCAGAACAAGCATAAATAAAATAAGTAATAAACTAGAACTGAGTGGAAGATGACCTTTGTTGGACCATTGTTGGACTTACGAACAAAGACATTCTGTGGATTTGTATAATTATTTTAAATAACTTAAGTAAAAAACAACATGTGTCGAGCTATAAAGGAGTGCAGTTCCTTACAGGTCTCACTGCTGAAACTCGATGGTAAACTGATAAAACAAACACTATAAAGTTTAATAGACAATGAAATAAACAGGTCCTTCACAGCTGGAACAATATTGTGGTGCGGTTTTCAAGGAAACAATGTAGATATTTGATAAGGTCACTGTTAGACAAACCAAATGTTCTTTTTAATGTTCTTTTGTTATTTTCTGTTTTACTTTGCTATTTTTGGTATGTTTTCTGTGTTTTATTGTTTCATTTTATTATTTTTTAAATGTATTTTTCATATGAACTAGTCTGTAACGCCTATGATGTACACCAGAAAAAGCATTTATGAAGGGTTATAAGCAACAAAGTTTATGTTTTCGTTTGTTGTAGAAACATATGGCAATAAGTAAGAAAATGGCAAAATGTGCCCCATTCTTCTTGTGCAAGTTGTTTAAATGACTTAAATGACCAAATTCAAGAGTATAATAGCAGAAAAAAAGACAAGCTGCACTTCATATTTCCATGGTTTCCTAATCATGTGTTTGGTTAAAAGCAGAGAAACTCAACTTGATTTGAATGAGTAATTAATATTGTTTCCAATCAAAATCATCTTCTTGGGAATGAACTAATATGGTCCAGACAAAACAATTTGTGTTGACCTTATAGTTTTTGTAGTGTATTTCATTTAGTTAGGAAAGGTAACACTGTAGGGTTCTGTTCAGAAGATTATATGAAATTATATGAAAGTGCATGCATGGTGAAATGCTTCTTCCAATGAATGATGTATTGTTTTTTATACAACCTTTTGAAAATAGTTATATTTCACACAAATCATGGTCAACCTTCTCATCATATCAATAGCAGAAACATTTTCAGTGCTACAACCAGACACAACCCATTCTCCATCAATCTGAAAAACCATTTAAGCATGTGCATGACTTACGGTGCTAGCAGAAGCCTTTAAGAACCACCCTTCTTTTTGAGAGTGAAGAAAAAAAGCAACCATTAACAGAAGACAAACTTCAATGTAGCATTCTGCAGCAAATGTGTTTCTGTTCATTTTCATAATTATATTTTCTACAGGCAACACACTTCAGCACAGCAAGCCAGATTCTATGTTCTATTTCCCCAAAATGTTATATTCAGTAAATAAACAATAAAATGTGTGTCTGTAGAGGATGTGGTATCTTATACACACTTAGAAAACCAACAAATACATATCAAGTGTTCCCAAACTTGAGCATATGACAGCTTAAAAATGAAATACTAGCAATAATGAACACCGTGCTGTGCTGTCCTCTCCTTGCACGGACACGAAGAGGCTAAAACTGGTTTGTTAATGTTTCTGTCGAAAGTTTCGAAAAAGTTTGATTGACAGAAGCGTATCCATTGCCCGCTGGCGCATGAGTTCGAGCGGCAGCCTCACCGTGGCCGCACACCGGGGATTTCCAAGCGGGGTTCGGTGAGATCTCAGAGAGATCACTTACATATCGGCTCAGTCATGCATCTTTCATCTCGTCTTTCAGTGAGCCCTGCACACATCTCCTTCACGCTGGGCGAAAGATTGAGACGGTGGGACAGAATGATTTATTTCTGCACATGATTAATTCACATCATTTATCCACTTCAGGAAACTTCAGGTTTGTGGATGCGGGTGATTGTTGTTTGTTTACTCTGGTGTTCTTTGGAGAGCTTTGACTCTCTGAAGAACCTTTCCATCGACGATTCTTTAATGAACCAATTTGTAAATTAACCTTTTAAAGCTTATAGAACATGCACATAAGGTGAAGGGGTTCTCTATTGGAACCAATTATTTTATTAAACATTTTATTATTATTATTATTATTATTATTATATTGGGCTCTATTCACATTTTTGCTCAAATTTTACTGTAAAAATGAAAACTACAGACCCATATGGTTCATATCATAAAACCAAGCAAGGCTGTTTTGAATTGACTATATTTGTGATGTCACAAAACCTGTGCATTTACATATATCCATCCACTAGGATCAGTAAAGCCTTAGCCATGATGTCATGAGGAGTGGTTCAGCCCAGACTGCCACCAGTGCTGTCTTAGGATGGCAGCCAATCAGAACTCAGAGTCTTAAAAGTGCAATAATAATAATAAAAAAGCATGTTTAATTCTAAGAGAAAAAAGAGAACATATAAGAATAGCTTATTACTGTTTTTGGAACCTAAACCAATTGAAATCATAAATGGACCTCTAATGGAAGAGAATTAAATAAATAAAATATAACATAACTGGCCATATTCCAAATAATAGATGGGTTGCAGGTTTGGATAAAAATCATCTGTTTGTTTACGGCGTCCACTTGTTTTCTAAAGGGAGAGATGAAAGGCCGTGGACGTTTTTAATCGAGGAGAAAAGACCTTGAAACGGTTCACTTGATAGTCGAGGAAGGTGACTGTACTTTGATGAGTCCAGAGGGGGACGCCTTGACTTTGATGGCTCGTCCCAATCTCCTCCCTATACAAAATCAATAATGCCCTGTTAAAGTAATTGCCTCATTCAGATCATAAAACTCAGTGATGTAGTCATTCATTATGACCACTCTCAGCATCCTATTGAAGATCTATTCGTCAGTCCCTGGGTGTGTGTGTGTGTGCGCGCGTGTGTGTGCATACATATAAGCACTTGTTCAGTAAAGCAAACATAATTTCCTTTGGTACCTCTGTGTTATAGCGTAATAAGAGTCTCCAGACATTTCAGTCTCTGACAGTGTAGCAGTCGTCTCTCAACGCTTCTCTGAGTTAAAGCAGCAATTGCTGCATCTCTAATGGGCTTTTGCCTACTCTTCCCACACCTGCTTAGCGGCGTCTGATTATGTGCAGAAAAAATAAAAATGTCAGGTTTCCTCAAGAGCCGAACCTCAGGGCAGTGAAGTGATCTGAGCTAAATGGAAATTTAGATATGAAAACTAGAGCAGGCCTTAGCATAGGACGGGTTCCACATTAAATTGGTCACATCCTGAAATGTTTTTCCTGTGTATGTTATTTCCTTAAGTATTACTCGATCTTCTGAATTATGAAAGATTAAACTACTGAAGTAGAAATACAGTTAACACTGCTGCGCACTGCACTGACATCATACGACTGGCAACTTCACCAAAATAATAATCCCAGCAAGTTTTGTTCACTCTGGTGGTTAGTTGCTTCGGTCGAAGTAGCCTACACTTTAAGCTGGTGCTGATGTATCGTGGTGTTGAAGTCGTACACTTGGTGCTAACTTGCTTGTCATGTGCACAGCATCTGCCATATTTTGACTGAATGGTTTGAACAAATACATAATTTACATGATGTTATATTTGTTCAGACATGTTTGTCTCTTGGAGCAGGGAGGCTAAAATTGCTGCAATAGTCACCTGGATAGCCCACATGGTTTCTGTAAAAATACATCACCAGCACTTCTTTCATCGCATCCACATCTTCGCTAAGGTCATGCAGACTTGTCAGTGTGGTTTGCAGAACATTATAATTTACTGTGAGCTATAAAAAAGAACAGAACTGCGGGCAGCCATTTCAGACAACAGGGTCTGTATTCACAAACCACATCAGGAGTAGGAGTGCTGATCTAGAAAGAGTAATAGTGACAATGGAATCTGATCCCAGATCAGCCTTGATGTCGTCTGAAATGGCTACCCGTTGTTTTGTTCAGTTTTATAGCAGACCTCAGCAAGACTGTGCAGACCTGGATGTGGTTTGAGCAGGTTGAGAGACATTTCGGGGACGTATTTGTACAAAAATGATTTAAACTACTCGGGTGACTATTGAGTTCTCCTGATTGTTAGCATCAGAGCTCCAGTTCTAAACCAAAGAAGTGGAATTTAGCCTCCAAACATGTACATATGGGCTACATCTGGGACAATTGGGTGACTAAGATTTTTTACTCAATTATTCTTTAAATGACTTTGTAAATTACCTCGTAACTCACAGGTTTTTATGTCCGATGCTGTGGATGATGTAATTGTAACTTCCTAGTTCATACGTTTCTTTAGATCCTAAAAGCAAACAACAACGACAGATCTAAATTCTTTCAATTCCAGTCAGCTTCCAGGTCCAAGTACTGCACTGACTGAGGCTCTCATCTCGTTTCATCTTACTCAATTATTTTCTTGTGATGTATAAGAGAAGAGGAAATAGCTTTGGTCAGGGGGCTTTTAATATTTTTTAGCTAACCTAGATAAAGTTAGCCCCTATTGACAAAAAAACAAATTGCTTGGATTGTTAGCTCTTTTTCTCTGGAGCCCAGCTAAAGCATATATAGCTAGCTTTAGTTAGCTACCCATAGATAACTATCTTTATCAGCCCTTGTCTGACCAAACAGCCTGACAACTAAAACACAAAGCTGCTGATTCATAGCAAGAAATACATTATGCATAACTCAGAGTCAACATTAGGGTACCCACAAAAGTCCGATTAGCCTGTGTCAGTGGGCTTAAACATTAGTTAGGTTAGCTAGCTAACATTTACCCCCATTACCCCTTTTTCCATCATTTGTTTAAGAATCAGAACTTCTGCAGCCATTTCCTCTTCCATTTCCAATCGCAAGGTAAGCGATAAAACATGTCAACATATTTTAAAAAATGTATTCAGTCTACTGAATCCACAAGGAACATGGAGAGCCTAATCTAATGCAGTAGAGGCCTGGGCATGACATTGATAAGTCATTGACTTCAGAGACTTTTAATCCTTGCAAATGACCCAGGCTAATCTGCTGCTTAAATTGTTTGAATTGTTTAAATTGTTGGATCTATGAAATACCTTGGCTGTTAAGACATCACAAAACCAATACATTTGGTTGGACTATATGTATAAACATGGAAGTGAACACTTTAACAATGTTTATGCTGTTAATCAAAGATCTACTTTAAGAAAAAATCAGGGAAACTTAGGGCCCTTTAAGCTTTTCAGGCTCCATTGGACCAGGCGAGCACTAATGCAACTCGTGTTAATAGCCTTTCCGCTGCGTGTGGTGTAATTTTTGTAATTGCGCTGCTTTTTAATAATTCAAAGTGTGGACCCAACCTTGCCCTCATTACAGCTGAGGTGAAGGAACCCCCCCAGGGAAGGAGAGATAGGCTCTTCTAACATTAATTCTACATTATTTATACACTTGGCTGAGATCCTAATCATAATAAACGTTTCGTTTATTTTTCATCTCCAATCAAAGGCTCCTGCATCCAGCGAGTGCCCAGCCAATAAGGCCTGCCCATCACCTTCTTTTGAAGGCCAGTAATGGTGGGTTAAAGCCACCGTGAACTTCATTAAGATTAGGTGAAATCCAGGAGTTTAGAACTTCTAAGCATTTAGCGCCATCATTAATTTCTAGCGTGTGTATTTAAGATGTCAAAAGGAGAAGTGGTGAAGCATGAAACTGGGCCTGTTATTTTATTTCCCTTATTCATGACGAGCTAGTGAGCTATAGGATTCCAAACAGAAGCTGGGCTGAAATTATTTTTCCTTTTAAAAAAAGTCGATAACACTGATCTTAACTCAGCCACACCTGTTAGCAATGGAGTTATGGAGAATTTTTTTTTGGCAAGTGTCAGTGTTAGCTCCAGTAATTGAATTATTTATTGTACAACTCAGCTGTTCTCCATAATCGCTGGCAGGAAAAAAACTATTTCAGCGCTTCCTAGCAAACAAGAGAGCCCATAACATAAACTTTGAAGATCCCCAAAAGAAGCTTTTCCAGTGAAAAACAGTATTGGTGGAGAGTGCAGAGTGAATACAGGAATATATAGCTTGTTATTTTATCACTGAGACCTTCAAAAGATTTTTTGAGACACTTTTATAGGCTGGTTTTGGATTGCGGTTCACTATAAAATCTTAATATTCCATCCTACTGGCTCTATGCAACTTTTCTAAATGCTACACATGCTTAATTGCCAGTACAAAGAGAAAGCTGGACTGTAGGGAGCAGGAAGTGCCTGTTTCTGCTCTGTGAGGACTTCCTTCACTGTCATATCCCACTGAGGCAAATAGGCTCTTTGTGATGATTTTAATTAGGAAGACAAGCAACGGCAGCAAGCACCGGCAGCTGAAAACTTTTATTCACATTCATGGGCGGTGTTGAGAATTTGTAGTCAGGTGATATGCACCTATAAAACTATACCAACACAACATGATGACATTGATCCCGATAGTAACTCAGATGAAGGAATGTCACTTTAATTTTATTGTCTGTTCACTCTGCCACTTTATTAGAAACTTCTTACTGATTACAAACCTTATAAGAGCACTATATGTTCAAATAGAGACTGTAGCACATTTGTCAGCCGCCTTGTACTACATTCATAATTGATCAGTTTCTCAGGAGAGTACTCATCTGGGGACAACTTGCTAAACTCTCTGGATTGCATGCTAACTTTCATTCCATCCATGTGCAATATTTAGACTCTGCAAGTTACTGCAACAATACTCCTACTTCAGTGTTTAGGTTTTGGTCGGGTTACATCTTTCACTGAGTAGAAAATGATCCAATCTGGATTCTGTCTTTTGTGGTAGCCAGATATCGTCAAGCGAACTCTCACATTGGCTGAGACAGGAGCTGGACTGAAGGCCTTTGGGTTACCCATTAGATTGGCCATCACAACATATTAGATCACCCATCAGTATAGTTAGGAAATGAGAGAGGAAGCAACTAAAATGTCACTCTAGACTTTCTGGAAGTACTGAAAGTCTTATGTCTGTGAATATGAGTCGCAGTCTGACCAGTACATTTCAGATGTTAGAAACGGAAAACAGCAGCTTAGACAGCCTCTTTATTGAAAGTGTCACTATAAAGCTACTACAAGGCAAATGAGATGTTAATATGTCTGTTGCTTCACATCTGTGTTTAATCTGATCACCAGCAGCTTAGTTCTTACTAGCAACTTGCTACTGGCTAGAGCTCCTTCTGAGTAGCTTGGGAGACATAGCCATGCATGTGGCCACACACAGAGGCTCACAGTCGGCACGCAGACCACTCTAAAGGACTGTTTATTGTTGTGTTAAGGTTGTTGTCTGTTAATTTAAGTTATGTGTATCTGTGTTATTTGTTTTATTCTGTATTAGGGGTATTATGTGTTGGGCGTTGGTCACTATAGCAGGTGGTGACCCCCTGTTACTTCTGCATGTGGCATTCTGCTGGGTGTTTAATAAAAGAGCATCGCTCATGGCAGAATTATGGCATCCTCTGTGTTTTATTCCATGCTGACACTGCAATTCTTCTAGAATCCCACAGGCCAAGCAGACATCAGCATTACTGTAGTGGTGGGTTTCTTCCTCATTCCTCTGGTAGTCTTGCCACTGTGATGATAACTTGCTACTCAATAAGACTTCTCCAAGTAGAGCCTTTGTGAAAAGGCTTCCTGGTGTGTTTGACAGTGCTGGGGCTGTGGTCCATCACGCTAGTGAGGATCAAGCACCAGGGAGCTCATAGACGTACATGTGTGTGGACTGTCTGCCTTTTGAAGATAACCTCCCCTGATCAACAACTTCTTCAGGTTTTCCACTCCTGCATCTAAGATAGGGAACACACTTCATACAGGTGGAAGAGGACAAGAGGACAAAAAAAAACTGAGCCCAACACTCGGAATTCCAATCAAGCCAAGATCAATAGCTGTATGTTATTCCGTAATAAAACCGGCTCATCCTAAAGAACCTGCCCTTGTGTTTTTGTCATGTTTTGCTTCTTTTCATCTGCTCCGAGCACTCGCATGTGGGATGTAGAGTCGGAATTCAACATTTTCCATCTCATCCCACCCTTCATGTGTTTGTTTTCCCTGAAAATGCACCCTGTCGGGCCCTTCCGGTAGGCCCTCGCTGCTTTCTCTAGATTTCAGCCGGACTCTTGGAAAGCATTTTTTTAATCTGGTACGGTTCATTTTGATGGCACACGAAGAGCAAGTTACATAATGCTTGAAGCTCTGCTACCGTTTCCCCACTCTACAGCTGAAACATTCAGAAGGTCTGAGTTAATGCAGATGTTTACGCGAGGGGAGGCGCTGGGTGCAGATGTTTCGCTCTTTCCTTAGCTCGCATTACGAGCACAAGTAAGTAGCCCTGGTGTTACTCGGTGTTTTTCGCCGTCAACACAATTACCCACCAACGCAGAGTTCAACACGATGTCACCTAGAATCTAACTCCATTCCCCAGCCCTGTCACCCTTGTTAACGGTTCATCGATCAGGAGTCTTATTCAGAATTGCTTATGTTGTTTTCATTTTCAGACAGGCGTGTTTAGTCTAGTATCGCATTGTTGCCATCATCATCATCTATCCACAAATAACAATATTGCTATGACACGGTAGACAAAAAAAAAAACTAAACAGGTTAGGCTCGGGGAAATGAACCACAAAAAAATGTAAATTACTTATCGATCCCTTTGCCTTTCGGTATGACATCTATCTTAAAGATGGGGACGCGTTTGACAATAACCATATTCATTTTGATTAGGATGTCAACACTTCATTTGAATTTACAGATGACATGGTGGGTTTTAGAGAAATGAGCTCCCCCCGCTTATTTCTCTCAAGCTCTTTCTCTCTCTCTTCCTCTCTCTCCTTCCCTCATTCACCCCTTTGCTTCTGTCTGTTTCCTTCTCTCGTCATGACCCCTCGCACACAGGATAGATGGAAGGGGGAAAATTTGATTAGAGAGGAAATCCTGAAGGAACAGACTTGTAAATTACAGCTAAAGTTCAGCATCGCCTCTTCCCAAAGGATAAGAGAAAGCAGCAAAACGCTATAAATCCGCAGCTGAGGAAAAAAGGCACCAGTACTGCATCTCTATATCTCTCTTTCATCACTCCCAACGGGTGAAACGCTTCAAAAAAAATCACTGGAGGGGGAAAAGTCTCCATTCTGAATCAAATTCCCAGCATTCATCTGAAAGGTTGGCAAATTCATCAAAAGGGCTGTGCTGTGTTCGCCCATATTATCACGTTGAGCAATTATACCATTTGTCTCTTAACAAAAACGGCATTCGTGATTTAATAGCATCAGCAGGTACATTTTTCTTAATTACTGCAAGAGCAAGAGAGGTATTGTAGGCTATTACAGTCAATTTACTACCTGTTATCTTCTTTACGTTTGAGGCTCGGAGCACTTATACTCAGCACAAAAGGGTTCTTTGGAGTGATGCTCACCTTCACTTCCCTATTTAAGCTTTCAGTAGATGATTCTTCAAGGCAAGGGTTTTCAAACTGGTTCTCAGTGCCCCAATCCCACCATTCTGAACACATAGAACAATTATGGAGGACCCTTAGGATTACATATGTATTGTATTATTATTTAGTTTTATGTTGCCTTCTGGCTTCATGTATCAAAATAGTCATAATTTATTACTAATTTACTCTTCAGAACAAAACAAGCTGTTTCTCTTACTGGGCCTTAGGGGATTGTCACATAAACTTGAGTCCACACCCAGGATAGATTTTGGGCTTGTTTGGAGAAGAGCCTTATTATTGCTGGTTTGCTTTTATTTACTAGTATTCCATCTGAACCGTGTATCAATTGTCATACATCACTTTTTTGCACAGGCTTGCAAAACGTCCAGCACTAGCTTCATCCATTTGCTGTTACTCATAATTTACTCATAAAACAAACAAAGTTCATGAATACATGCAGGAGCACTTACAAACAAGAAGTTGTTCTTATATGAGAAAGTTTTTAGAAGTGATGTTATAAGTCGAAGCAGTTACATTACAAAATGAACCAATCACACAGCCCGACACGAGACGCTGGAAGAGCATAGATTTAACTTGCAGTAGTTCTCTGGACCACTACCGGGCTTGAAAACGCTCTCACTTTTGACTAACTGTACAAAACTAACAGGTTCTAATGTGAAAATGTCCTGAAAGGCTGATATTGGATAAAAAACCTCTGTTCTGATTGGCAGCCCTGCACTGCACCTCAGAGCTGAAACTCTTGTCATCTCCACACTTCAGTTTATTTAAAAAACATAGTACAGGTTTCCAGCATTTCTGTTGGTTTCTGTGATGCTAACAGGCTGTGAGGGGGTCAGCTAACGGAGTGATGTACAAAGATACACATACAATCCAACTCTTGCTAAAGAATTAGGTGATTATACACAGGATTTATCGATCCTCCATGTAAATTCTGGAATTCCCATATCCAATCAAATTTGACTGGGCTCTTTAAACCTAAAACTCTGAATATTACTGATGGGCTTTTTTTATAATACGTTATGACACATTCACTAGGATTTCATGTACATATTTGATATATACACAAAAACTGTGAACAGTCTGTGACTAAAAATGCGTTGTGAGGATAGTCAGATTAGCATTTTCTTTCCTCTAGTAAGCTGCATTACAGTATCCTTCTAAAGTATTCTGTCTCTGGCTGTGCATGGAGCTTATTTTACAGTAGGGCAAATGCAGAGTCAATATAAAAAATCCAGTCATGCTGTTTTGTGAATCAAATCTTCCGAGAGGGAATCCAGAATCTTCCGAGAGGGAATCGTACTGCATTTAGGAATCAATAATTTTTTACCAATAAAATTTTTTCCCCCCTAGAACTTCACACGGAGGGCAAAACCTTTCAGGAACTATTATTTTTACGAGTGTTGAACAGAAAGCAAAGACAGAGACATAAGAGTGGTCTCACTATCAGTGATAGCCGGCTGCCAGTTTTCATTAATTAACCATCACACATCAATCATCAAAAATCAACAAAAAGTGTAGAGTAAACCAGAGAGAATGTTATCAAATCCTGCTCTTCCCCCAGGGATGACTTTCCCTTCTCCTCTGTGTGTGTTTTTATCTGGGGCTGATATAATTAGTGTATGCTACATTCGACTGACCCATTCTCCGTGCTCCCACTGGACCTGAACAGTAAACAAAATATCAATCACGTTCAATGAAGATGTCCGTGCGGGGAGCCCTGCCTTTGCGAAACACAAACAAGAAGCGATCTCTTATCTGAAAGCAATACAACATCTGCTGTATGTGGTGTAAAAAAAAGTTTTAAATGAATTTTGAATAAGGCAGGATGATACGACCTGTATGATAATTGTATGATTTTGGGTCTTAGGAGGAAGCATTGAAAAGAGGGGTCAATGGGCTCATCATCACTGAAGGACTGTCATTAACGTCATCATTTCAAAACATAATAATAAAGTATTACTCACTGTGGTCTGTCATCATGTATTGTAGGTTTTGTAAAGTACTATTGGAATGTAGATTTACATTAAGTAGATCAGTTTATGCTGATCAGTCATTAACATTAAAACCACCTCTAGATACAAGCTTAGTAAGAGAAGTGCAGCCTTCTATACTGTCTAATTATTTTGGATAAAATGATTAAAAATACCTAGTCAGTTTAAATAAATGATGCTAAAAGACTAACCGGTTCTAGCTATTAAGCTGACAAGTGACAGAAAAATGTCTCATATTAAGACAAAACTACACACCTTTAAGCAGGAAAGTAAATTGTAGAGAAATTGCTGTGTAAGCTATATGATAAGCTACATGAAAACACCTATACAAAAAACAGCTCAGATTGAAATTCGGTCTTAGTTAGTAAAGAGGTACACACTCTATATGTGTTTGTATTTGATTTGGGTGCAAATGTTTTATGTCAGTAATTACCTGGTTTGTACACTGTACAGAGTTTGCTTCACTCACATAAGAATTTAATACCTATTACCTGTTTGGAATTTCAGTGTAATGCAGTTAGACTACTTTGGAACCATCATGCTATCCACAAATTGATTACCTAGTACCTGGGGTTTTGGCCTTTACACATATGTGGTTAAAATCTAAAAGTGAGATATATATTTTCACTTCTGAACCAAGATAACATAGAAAGTCATGCTGTCTCTGTCTTTGCAGTCATGTCCATAACACGTTCTCAGCAGTACTTGTGTCTTGTAGTAGCAGAGTCTAATGTACTGATATGCTTGCGAATAAGAGCAAACTCACCACGATTTACAGGCCTTTGA
The DNA here is from genome assembly GCA_021613375.1 of Megaleporinus macrocephalus. NCBI lineage: Eukaryota > Metazoa > Chordata > Actinopteri > Characiformes > Anostomidae > Megaleporinus > Megaleporinus macrocephalus. Next base: position 18,643,839 of record CM038720.1, read on the forward strand.
ACATAAAACAGTTTTTGACTGAATTCTTAGTCTGTATATTTTCACTACCTTCCTGTAATGAAATACCCAAGCAGTGATTTCAGTTTTCAAACACTAGCACTGCGAATGATCCAACTAACTTTCTTGGTTAACGGTTAATGGTTACCCAAGTCAACTGACCTCCTTATCCACAAATAAATATTTTGACAAATCTCTCTCCTACTACTACTTAAACTTAGTGCAGTCTACTTTGTGGTCCTAAACTGCCTTAAATCACACCTACAGGACAGAGACTACATGAAATGTAAATATGTATCAGTGGATGCTGATGACCAGCTGTGTTCTCCAGGGTTTGGTTGTTGGATCACTTTTATTTCATTTACTCATGCGCTCTACTGGGCCAAATCATACTACAAAATATCCTACCATTGTTAAATAAAAATAGTTAAAAAACATACATCCTCACAGGACTATGGTCCAATAGACTTATTATGTCTGTGCATTGAAAATATCACTACATGGATTAACTGGAACTTTCTGCAGTTGAACAAGACAAAACTAAAATAATTGTATTTAGAAACCAAAGTGAGACATGTAGACTTGCAGCTTATCTTGTATTTATAGCCTTAAAATCAAAAGAACAGGCTCAGGTTGTATCAGTACAAGCTCATATAAAAACGAGAGATTTCTTGACAAAATAACACTGGAAGAGTGCATGCATGTTTAACAGGGTAAACTTCTGCGATGGTCATGTAACCAAGCTTCCCAAAAAAAAAAATTTGTTTAAAAAAAAGCAGTTTATCTTAATTGCAGCTACCAGAGTTAAAAAAAGGGAAAATATTACCTTCCGATTCTCAAACTCCTGTACATGTTTTTAAACACTGTAATGTATCTCAAGTAATTTAATATTATTATTTTTGCTTGGTTGCCATGTTTGCTTTGTCCCATCTTTTTTATTCTTATTTTTTTATTTATGTAAAACATAATGAGTTGGCTTGAAATGTGCTATTTAAATAAACTTGACTGACTGATTAATTAAAGTACTTGAGTACCTGTGCATCACTACACTGTCCGTCTCTGTTCTTTTAACAGTTTTCATATAATTGGTTGAGGTGGTTGAACATTGCTGTTTTTACTCCAGAAAGCAACAACAGCAATAAAAGTTTGATGGTTCAGAACATTTACAAGCATTCCAGAGTGTAGCGGTGACGACCTCAGCGTGTGTCCCCCGTCCGCCTCTTCCCGAGCCTCCTCCCTGACAACCACCACAGAAAAACCCAATACCAACAACTCCGACAATGACACAAGCAGCTTCCCCAGGCCTGCTCCGTGGTCTACAGCCCTCGGCTCTAACCGCAACGATGACTTTAGCCGTCCGGCTTGTCTCCTCGGAAAGCAGCTCTCTCCGGGGAGGGCCAAAACATGCCATTTTAATGGCTTTCTCTTGTTCCTCATAGCTGGATGGAGATAGGCCTTGAGAAGAAAAAGCAAACAGGATGCAGCGAGACCAGTACTTTACAAGAGTAAACTTGCCTGTTTTTTCCTCTCTCTTCATGACCTTATCAACTTTTAAGAACGGCTTTACGCCCAGCCTAGGTGCGTGCTATTCAGAGGTTAGGGTTGATACCACACCTTGGTAACTGAATAGGAATTCGGCTATGGTAACAAAATCTCTCTTTCAATCATACCTCTTGAAGTTAAGCTGCGGATAGAGCATTCCGGGTATGAAAAAGGCATAATAGAACCAGAGGATTATAGCTTCCAGTGGGCAGAACAAAATTGCAATTTACAGAGAATATTGAGTTTTGGGAGATGTTTTGTGCTCTGGGCCTTGGACTGATGGTTTGTCATTGAAAGGGTGAATGGCAAACTCAAATGGAACAATCGCTAGGCCAAACTACAAAGCGCAGAGGAATGAAGAGTGATAGAAACAGCACTAGAAAACTGCAACTTCAGAAACGTACATCTGAATCTGTACCTAAAGTGTGAAACTCCACCAGTATGCAATGCATCAGTTCTCAAAAGGTGTTTACTAGATTAAAAAGAGGAACACTAATCTATGATGCCACAATTTGTAGATAAACCAAAATTGCCAATGCTAAGTCAATATTGTGTCTTGTAGTAGTGGACTGTAATAAAACTTTATACTTGCAAATATAAGCAAACATTTAAAAAATATTTTTATCTGTGTATTCTTTCTGTAATAAAAGGTAATGAACACCCAAATAGTGATTTTAATATTAAAATTCTGGCAGCTTGAATGGTTAACCAAGTAACTGACCTTCTTAATTAACGTTTAACTGACCTCTTTCTTAACCATGAATGGTTATTCTGACAACTTTAAGTCAGGACCTACTCGCATTAAAGTCATCAACTACATCCATTTAAATATGGATTCTCGTTAAATATCTTAAAGTTAAAGAAGCATTCCGGCCTAAAACTAGATTTGTGATGTTATGCAATGATTATCTCATAGCATTGTATCCCTTAGTCTCGCTAGGACAGAATTACCAGTTTTACATTGTGTTTACTTGCTTACTGACAACAATTCCCAGCATGCATTGCACTTATTCATTATATATCCTTCTGTTCTGCTACTACTTAAACTTCACGCCATTGATCATAAAATATTCTTAAACAGACTTGAAACCTTGGTTGGATTCACAGAAACGATCCCAAATTAACTTTAATCACACCTACAGGACAGAGATGGCTTTGCAAATCACATGACATATATAAGAGACATGATATCCCCTCCCTGCCTCCCCAGCCCTGTTCTGAAGTCCCCCTGTCTTGAACATTTTGGTGTTCTTAACACAACTGATCCAACATATTAGCAAATAAACAAATCATTTAGAAATGTGCTAGAGCCATTCCTAACATTCCTAACTTATCATTCCTAACTTATGCTGCACATGAGTATTCCAAGACAAGGGTTTGGAACCAGTGACCTAAAGCATCAGTGTCCTTAGCTGTCTTCAGTCTTAGGCAGCATAAATGCAGGATGACAAAGATGTCCTCTCACCAGCCTTGCAGTGAAAGCTGAGTTATGGGCAGCTCTTTTTATTACAAGCCACTGAAGAGGACCACGGTTTTGAGGAGATGACATGTGAAACATGGTAATCCTGCCGGCCAGCCCACACTTGCTCATCTCCTCATGTCCCTGGCAGACGTTCCTATGACAGGCCGAGCGTTTGACGCACATGTGAGGGGCCCTCTCCCGGCTGCGGGATTGGGACCATGCCACTTTCATTCAAGCACTTAGCTCCAGCACTTATCTCGTTAGCTGGCCTGTGACCCAGGCAGAGTGCAAGTAACTGTTCGCCCTGTTGTTCAACGCCACAGCTCATGCGACCAAGCACAAAAAAAGCAAGCTTTCGCTGTTACTTGATTTTTGGGACAAGCTGAAGTTTGATGGCAAGTGGAAAATGTTTCTTAGCCAAAGTTGTAAAGGTCTAACCTCTATAGCACAGAGGTAAAAGCTTGAGAAACGTGCAAAGCTTTGCTGGCGCTCAGCAGGAAAAAATAAATAAACAAACCATGCTCTTTTGAGAAAGACGTTATTAATGTATGTCCTGAGCTGATAAAAAGACGCATGTCTTTAAAAGAATTAGAACCCATTAATCATGTGATTCCTCCAATATCCCACACTGGCATTCCCAAAGGCACAGAGCCACACAGCTGATGAAGCACATTCCTTGTCGTGCAGTTATAAGCTGCGTTCATCTTCTCTTCTGGTTTTCTAATTTCTCTAATTAGTGAACTTCATTTTGTCAGAGTGTGTTACGGGTAGCATATAGTCACCGTTATTGATTAGAGGGCTTGGCACAGCATAGTGGTCTATATTAATTTACTCCTGGTTTTTCAGGAGTGAAGAAAAGCCTCTCCTTTCAAGACACACCAAACCTTTAGCCACCCTGCCATGCGGCTGAAACGACTGTGGGTCGCGCGGTCCTTTCGACCGATCGAGATAACAGTCCATTAAACTGTGTACACATCCCGACATAGATCACTCCGTGTTTGCAATTTAGGATGGAGATGGCCGCTCCTCGTCTGTCAGGCTGGAGGAAATGGAGCGCAGTAACATCCTGCGCGCTCCGGCACCGTCAGATGTCCTGTGGCCTGCCAATGACCCCGCTTTACGCTGCTAACCAAAGAAAAGGCACATCTGGCCCCGGCTTAACGTCCAGCATGACATCACACCCTGTAGCCACTTAGAGAAGGCCTAAACACAGACCGTAAATCGCCTGAGTTAACAAGCGCTGTGACTCCCACACAGAGAGAGGCGGCTGGACACGTAGACGGGTTCAGAGGTTCGGGAAAGGAGGGGTTGAGATAATGATGTTTATGGTTATTAATGAGGCTCCTTTAACTCACAGTAAGTGTATCCACACTAGCGCCTCTTGGCCTTTGTGATAGGACAGGCGTAAGCAAGCATGGGCTTGTTTAGGGAAAAACGTACGGCTATGAGGAGTGCACCGGGTCATAAGGGGGGAAAAAAGAGTAAAAACAGAGAGTTGAGGAACAGGACACACAGACTATGATGGGCTGATGATAATTTCGCCGGTTCTTGTACTTGTGACTGTGTGACAATAAAGGCCCTTGATTGAAAGAAAAACAGAGTAAGATGAGGCTGTTAGGCTAATGGAGCTAACAAGTCAGTGGAAACGTATGCATGCTAATAAGCACTGAGCAAAGTGCATGCCTAAATCTTCAAGTTGTTAAAGTAGCACTGTGGCCTAAATCTAGATTTGTGGTGTTATGCAGTATTTATAGTATAACATTTTTTTCCTCAACCATGTCAGAACAGAATTAACAGTTTTATATAGTGTTCATGTGCGCACCGACTACAATACCCAGCATGCATTGTTTGGGGGAGACAAATGACACTTTCCACAAACTATAATGTAAAATAGCAAAACAAAAGAACACCAACAGAGAACCAGTGGAACTGAATTAGTGACCTTGTCATTTAGAAGCTGTCAGGTGTTCACTCTTCTAATAATAGAACACTAACATTGAAAAGATAAAACTGGCCCATTTTGAGTCTCTTCAGTCTTGTATCACTGGTGCAGTAATCCTAATGAATAGTCAGAGGTTCCTACTTGGACATCTGTTCTATCTTATTAAGTCTCTAGGTCAGCAAATCACCAGTGAAATGTTCTACTTTTGTAAAATGTATTAATACAAAACATTATGTGAAATATTTTACTTTTCAGTCCTTCTCTAGAGTATGCTATACAGCAGTAGCACTTCTCTCACTCAGCTACTTTTACCACTTGCTTCAAAGTACAAATTTCGATACACGTTTATTTGTTTTGCTCGTCAGTTACCTCCAAAAAAGGGTAACAAAAACCTGCCCTGCATGATGTATTGCGGATTTGGTGGAAATCGATGTGGTGGATTTCTGCTAGCCTAGCCACCAAGACAAGTAAAAAATACAACCAAGCTTTGGTGGAACTCATACCTCAGTCACTGAACAAACCTGAAATGATATCAGTGATCTATAATTAGCACAACATGGTCATTCCTGTAGTTTGGGTAATCTTTTCCCTCTATTGTATTGATGAGTTAAAGACAACTGCTACAGGTCTGTGATGTGATCTGTAGCTTATTTAGGAATGTTAGCTTTTGGCCTTTCTTCTATGTTTGGTAAATCTAATCAGCCTGTCCTACAAAAACACCCCACAGCAGTTTTTTCAAAAAGAGAATTTTTCTAAACTTTCTTACATTCAAGATATGTCAGCAGAACAGAGTTTCCTTCATCTTTAAAATGGAAAATCTCCCTCTAAAGATTACAAAATCACCTTTGTAAATGAGACAGGCGCATGTTTACAGCAGATGTAGTGATGGTTAGTCTCTGTAAGCCACATATTGCTTCTGAGACTCTCCTTGTGTTTGTATAGAAATGCATACAAGAAGGTTTCATAGCTTAAAACTGAATCCTAAATTTTACTTGTATACGTATTGTAACGCATTAAATTCAGCTCCAGTGCAACACAAAAGAAGCAAACATGGATACCAAACGGGTCCTGGCTGATCAATTTGTGGGGGAAGCTGCCTTATGAAAAATGCTGCACTTACGGCCAACGCGGAGCGTGATCTGGTCACGCCGCTGGTCGTCGGAGTTCTGGAAGCAGCTGTACAGGCCGTTGCTGCTCATGTCCACCTCCATGAGGATGAGCTTGGGCCCCTCCTCCCGCCGTGGCGCCTTCACATCAGTCCCGTTCACCTTCCACGTGACTGAGGCGTCATTGTCCAGAGAGCCACACAGCATGGTCACGTCGCTGCCGATCCGTGCATACTGGATCCTGGCCCCTGCGGAGAGAGCAAACTACAGTCAGGACCGCACGCTCTTCATCATTCACCTCACTCGCTCTACAGTGTGCTCGGACTAGGGCCACGGAGTTCAGACCTGGATGCGTTGGCAGATGAGAAGGCCTGATTATTTGCAGCTTTAGTGGTTTGTATGAGTAAAAAAATGTACTTCTCCCTGGTGCGATGACTGTGAACACTGAATACAAATCCTGCCCTTTTCCTTAGACTCATAAGGCATTTGAATACCTCATGCGATTTACGGTATTCATTATCATATTCTATTTAGTCATTTTTCCCCCCCAAATGAAGAGTCGTGCTTGTTTTCCCTGAAGTCTTGGAATCTCATTTCATCAGCACCTCATACATACAGTCATGAGAAGCAGCGCTGAACAAAGCAAGCGTGGGACATTTGTTTGTGTCAAAAGTTAAAGAGAGTCATGCACGCCACAAGAGTGATTTTACATTCTAATGTAAAAAATAAATGAGGCAGAAGCAACATAAGCAAAGGTTGCAAGAGAAAAAATGAAAATGACAGCTCGATAGGACTTTAAGAATCAAAATTAGAATCTCTTCAGCTTGCAAGTATATAGAGTCTGTGTTGGTGAAATATATAAAAACTATTATATATATATATATATATATATATATATATATATATATATATATATATATATATATATATATATATATTTTATGCCATTAATGTATTTTGCATAAAGTTTGGCTATTTTTTCCATCTGCATTAGTGCAGGCTGAAGCCCAGCTGCCTTATTCTATGATAAATTTGTCTGAGTGAAAAAATGTACTCTTCCCCAGCTCCTTGACTGAACACTAAATACAAATCCTGTCCTTTTCCTCAGAAACTGTAGCACTCTTGTTCCAATACAGCTTTTAAATAGCACTTTAAATTACACCTTTAGTATTCACGGGAGACCACTGTGGATAGGAGATCTATGAGCAGCAAACTAACAAAAGCAACAGCAAAGTGGTTCGCCACTTTCCATTTCCCCTGAGAGCCTCCAATGTTACAAGAATCCACAAGCTGCATGAATGAAAGTGAGAAACTACAATGTTTGAGGAGTTCGTACCATTGATAATAGATATCATACATACATTCATTCATTGGCTGGAACTTGTGGTCACTCTATGCATTGTAAAATAAAGATTTTGTATTTATTTGTTACTAGTATTAATAGAATTTTCTTAACACTTACTATTTCGTGTCTAATCTGTAGTTACTTGGATAACCCTAGATTAGACTATTTCATATAAATAACTATTATAGACTGAGTTTTTGTCCGATATGCTTCCCAGCATTCTTAGCATTTTTGCTGGTTGAGTTGAGTTGGTTGACTGCTTATCCCTCCTCATCTGACTGACCTGGCCTTGCAGCCTAGCCGGTTTGGTCTTATCCTCCAGGCAAACCACAGCTGTGAGTTTCGCCCATGCCTTTGGAGTCCTACAATCTAGTTTTCTAGTACAGAGGCAGAGGTGAATGCACTGGCCGAGGGAGAGAGCGAACGCCTGCTATCTACTACCAGCCAAATGCTTCTATAAGGATTCATCCCATCTCACTAGAACGAAATACCACTATGTAAATTTGATAACATTCCCAGTCTTGCTTGCTCTCTGTATGTACAGAGAGAGATGAAAGTGAACAACTGAAGCGATTCCTGCTTTATAGATGTAAATATCTAGCATCAAACGGCCGAAGATTCTTCTTCTCGCTGGAGTTCAACCTAATTCTCTCTTAACTGGTGAAGCAGTGTTTGTATTCTGGGATGTGTGTCCACATCGGCGAGCCACGCTAGTTCAACTATGTTTTGGTTATAAAAAAGAAACTGTGTGGCTAAGGGCCCAGTGCATGTCCTGCTTTCCCTTATCTCTACCTGGCCTTCTATTCTGCATCACCAAGCTTCTAAGGCTTTCTAGATTTGGTGGTGGAGAATTTTTTAGTCTTTGGCTATGTTGTGGAACCTCCTAAACTGGCATCTAAGTGACAGTTTCCTCTATTACATGCACTTATGTGAGCCAAAACTATTGATTCCACATAGCTATTGTCTGTTTACACTTCCTCAGAAGTTCTGAACCTAAAAGCATCATGAGGTGCAGGAGTAAAGTGGATGAAATTTCTAGTGGTATGTAATAGCAGTTAGCACTAAGCTTATATGGCTCATATATGGCTACTGCAGATAAAACACATACATTTCAAGACACCTGAAGCTTGTAACAGATATTATCTTATATTCTAATGCTTATCTTGCAATTTTGGTAAAGTGCCTTGGCATAAATCTGCCACTGCAGGTTTCATTTCAAACAACTGACTGAAGCCCAGTTAGTCTAATATTTGAATTTGTATTCAAATATTAGCAGCTCTAAACTTTGCATTTTTTTCACAAAATCGATCCTACCCATTATAATTCAGAACCTGTGAAGTACTTAGTCCAGCTTCTGAAGTCTTATGCAATAGAAGGGCTTGCTTGGCTCTGTCTAACTACAAACCACAGAAAAAAAAATCTGTATTGGAAGATTTTCCACTGGACATTTTGCTGTGTGCTATCATTGCTATTGCTTGTGGAGTTGTAATAAAAACCATGATAACTCTATTAAATGAATATTAAAATTACATATTTATTTTAGCTTCCAGAAATCATTAAGGCTTTTTTGAAGACCTAGAAGGCCCTGAAATATCCCTAGATGTATAAATTCAGTTAAAAAACATAGTTTTGTATTTTACGGAATTGCTTATTAGGCTCATTTCCATGCAATAGTAGCTTCAACACAACACAGAGCCGAACTACATCAAATTACTCACTCAAACTTCCCAGTTCTACTAATTACAATCCCCAAAAATATTTACCAGCCAAAACACAGATCACCCAGAGGATAAGAGACTGCCTGAAGAGCCTGAAGCTCTCTGAAGCTCGTTTAATGGAGCTGATTTAATAGTACACCCTCAGACGCATGCTCGCTAAGAGGATGGCTGAGTAAAACATGCCAGTGAAATGTCTCCTCTCCAAACATCTTCACCATGGGAGTCGTTGCTTTGCCCTCTGTCTCGTTTCCTTTGAAGATTCTCATTAAGAGCTTGTCTCTCGTTTGCTCTCGTTCATTGGGCTGCTTTTGGCACCCTGCACGCTTGGCAGGGTGCGAATAAACCCATTTCCTGTTTCCTGCCCACTTATCTGTAGACACCCTCGAACAGGCAGCGATAGGGCACTTAATCGCCGGCCCCACGGCATGAGAAAACAAAGCCTGGGCACAATAAGTCATGTCTGCTTCTTTTCGATAGCCCAAGAATGCTTAATTCTCATTATGCGGTTTAGCAGGTGCGCCTGCCGTGGCCTTATCTGATGCGGGGTCTGTTTTCCACACGTGGCCTCCGTAGGCATTTCCAGCCCCTCCCTGCACCAGTCCACCTCAGGCATTTGTCACCGGAGTAATGCACATTATCTTCAAACACACAGAAGCACCCTCATACATGCCAAAGAAACCCCCACAGACTTCCTCCGAGGTTAGCCACTCCATGCTAATGCACTGTGAAACTAACACGTAGCTTCAAGGACAATGGCCGTGCGCCTTTTCTGAAGAGGCAGGAAAAGACGTGCACACACACATACACACACACACACACACACACACAAAATTGAGATTCAAAGCGGCAGCTAAATTGACACTTCACATTACAGGCAGACGTAAACCGGTCATTGTGCTTAGCAGAGGCTCCAGGGAGAGATAAGATACCGCGGGACTTCACACCCACATGGAGCAGCTCTGACTTTTATGAGCCGTGGATGCACAGGCTGGGCCAGGAAGCCGTGGAGGGGATTCTGTCCCGCCTGGCCAAGGGGCCGACAGCTGGATCTCCTGTCTAGATGAGGAACAGCTGTGTCTGTGCTGGTGAAACATGCGGCCAAGAAAACAAAGCGGCTAAGTGGCCATGCAAACAGGGCACTGTTGACCAGAAGCTATCTCCACAAATGGAACACACTCTGTTGAGGTTTTCATGCGAAGAAATGCGGGTGGGATTCGTCGGTAGCTAATCAGTTTCCATTTCTGGGAAAAATTGGAGCTAAGCAAGGAAAAAAAAAGGGGGGGGGGCACTGTAGGAATGAGACGCCATGCCGAAATGTCATTTTGTGATCACAAGACCCAACCGCATGGTGCTGCATCATCTTCTGCTGTACTCCAAGCTGCCGCAATGCCCGAGGACCCCCACGCACAATAGCGCCCGGCTTAAGGCTTCCACTGTGGAATTTTCTCTATGATATTGCATTGTTACACGACAGGATTTTCGCACAAATGAAGGTCATGCAAAGCTACATGCTGCAGAAAGGTCAACAGGATTAGAAAGCATCAGATTGATACTGCACGGATCAGACTCCTCCGCCCTGCCCTCCCAACTCCTGCGGCTTAACCGCTCCAGCCAGGGAATGTGGGCTTGGCCGCGTCATTTATTTTCTCACTCTGGCCCGTGGGGGAAATGCTTGCTAACTCCTTGCCCCTGGCACTGTTCTGCGCTCTCACTCTCTTTCCTCCAAGACCTCCCATGATGCACCACATGCTTCCCCGGGATGGGATATTTGGGGTTTTGCTCCTTTGTCTGTGAGCTAGTAAAACAACTGAAAGCAAGTGCATTAAGCAGATGCAAGCCACCCATGTTGGATACATCTTCCTTGAGGTCTAAAGGGAGTTAGTATATATATATATTACTGGGGGTGACTTGGTTAAGCTGTACCTGGCTCAACAGAATCATGTACTACTTTGTGACATTCTGTGCTTTGGACAGGAGCAGACCTGAGTGCCATTATTAATATTATGCCAATTAGCTGACATGTTTGCCTAGAGCGAGTCACGCCGGCCAGGTGCAGGGCTCCTATGCCCACAGCAGATTGGGGTTAAGCACCTTGCTCAAGGCTACAATTGCAGTGGCATGGCAGGAACAGGTCCATGACCGTTCAGTTTATGGATCGTAACCAAGTTAAGCAATTATTTTGATGCACTGAAGTGCTGTTTCTTGGCGAATGATCCGTGGCCAGGTCTATTCATGCTTGCTCACACATTGTCTTGACAGAAACATGACAGGAGAGAAAGAAGGATGTGCAAGTTCAGATATCTTGGATAATTGAATAAAGCACCTCATCGCAAGCACAACAAACGCCGGGAAATGCAGAGACAACTCTTCTTAAACAGCATCAGAGCACCAGAAATGTTTTCATTATTTTAACAGCCCTGCCTGTCTTTCCCAAATCACAGTTTATGAGGCATAGGTGCACTCAAGGGCCAACTAAATTGTGCAGCTCATTTTTAAGTCTGATTTCATCAAAGCCGACTGAATTTCACGATCGGGCAGAATTTCATCTTCATCATCATTTGCTGTGCAGTGCGAGAGGGAACCGATGCCTGATTAACTACCCAAACAAGCTCTGATTGAGCAGTCAGGCAGCGGGCTGGGTTTTCGACTTCAGTTGCTTGTCTCACAATTTTGGCAAATCTCGTAAATTCGTGACCAAAACCACACAAACCAGCACAACCACTGGTGCTACACAGGCACATAAACAGGAGTAAAACTTTCAAATTTGCAGTGCCAACGTCTGAGTGTGCTGACTTTGCTCCATCTGACTGAGATACAAACCAAATTATAGTAATTTTTAAAATTCGCCTGTAGAACTGTGTCTGGCTCTTTGCAGAGCATGTGAGCAAACTAGCATTTATGTTCACTTTTTTTTGTTCCCACGTCAGAGAAACCACTCCATGTGCACTTGCATTGTTGGATATTATTGGATAATAAGCATGATTAGACAATACACCTCCTCCCCGCTAGAGGGCCGTTGGTAACTGTTAACAAGATGAATAAAGTGCGTATGTGAGGAAGAAGGAAGCAGCAACCGAGTTAAGTAAAGAAAAACTAAAGGAGTTTGCCGTGTCCTGTGTTTTGACTTACATGACTAAAGATATCTGTGTAACGTCTTGAGTGCATGGACTCTTCACACTTTATTTAATTAGTTATATGATTTTTGGCCATTATTAAACATAATACTAATTATGGTGCATCTTCTTTACCACGGCAATACCAACAATACAACAGAGCTTTGCTGCAATCTATAAGAATTTCCAGATTTTCCTATGGTAGTGCCCCTGGTATCTAGCTTTGGTGCACATTTTAGTACAAGATAGCAAAGTTAGCATAGTTTTTCCATGGCCAAATCTCAGTCCACTCTCTTCTTTGTACTTTGTGCATTATGTAAGTTTTGGTGTATGTGTAGCACGTTTTTAATACCAAACACAGAAAACTGCACCATTAATCCAGTATGGAATTGTGCACACATGGCTAAATCCCAAAAGGCTATTTATTACACATATGGTGCACTGGTTTGAGGTGCAGGAGTCACTATTTTAATTCCTGTGTGATCCACTATGTAGCAGGGAGCAGGGATTAATTTAGATTCAGCCCATGTTTTGCTTGGAACTCAGTAGGGTATGCACCCATATCAGTTGGACCACGTATTTTCATACATTGCAAGCTTTTGTCTGCACACAATGATCATCTTTGCAACATTTATAGAGCTGCACGCCGCCATCGGCCTGTTTAACACAAGTTCTCCAAGTCATGGAACAATTTTTTTTTAACACCAACCTTTAACCAGAGTTGTACCGTTTCTTCTGATTGTTGGGGCGAGCTCAGAATTTTTGGAGCTAGGGATGGCAATTTCAGATAAGCAGTGAGGTGGATAGATCCAATACCATGGGCTCAATGCCAAAAGAGGCACTGCACTCTTCCTAGCATGTGACTTTCAACTCATCTGCTTGATGCTGGTGCTGGCAGTGCCCACCCAGCACTGTCACTGGAGCATATGTTACCGTGGAGGCAGTAATGTTGTGAGGCAATTAGGTCGATAGTGAGATATGTGGGCTGCAGGCCTGCTCTCATCTGCCCCTGTTCTCTTCTGTCTGATAAAGGAGAATCATATGGAGGAGAAGGAGCGAGACAGCTCTTGCAAAATGCACTCCTCGCCCTCACCTAGCTTGCTGAAGTGTGCACTACACTGGCTTATTTTTCAGTGTTATGGAGCAGTTTTCATGGAGATCCAAAAAAAAACCCAGCCGAACTCAATGTGTGTCCTTCACAAAAAAAAAACCCAAACAAACAAAACAAAAACAAGTTATGAGTTTTTCACCCAGTCTCTTCATTCATATTTGAAGTGGCTTCTTGAGCCAGGAGATTGCGGTGCAGACTGTGTTTATCTCACAAGGCAGAAGTACGTTTACAGTCCATGAGCAAAGTTCAGGCGACTCCGAGGTCAGAACACAGTTTGGAGATAACAAGCTTGTGCTGTGGCCCCGCGGACCCTATCTGGGACAGAATATTAGAGCCGCCTCCAGCTGTTGAGAGCTATCGCACCCACGAACGACTGCAAAACAAGAGTGTCTTAGCATGAAAGCCTCTGAAAAGGCTTCAAAAAATCATTCTGTGAGAGAGCTGGGGAGGAAAAATCTTAATAGAACTGAGTTGCATGTCATACTGAGCCCAGCTCAGAGGCCTGCATGCCTGGGCCACACAAACATTCATTCTCAATGCTAAGTCTGCAGCATGTACCTGCTCCATCACACGCAGGCCTGCGGAGAGCAGGGAAAACACGGCTTTATCCCCTGATTACTTGCACATTCATCCTTCACTTCGCTCCGAAACAAGGAAAATGCGTAGCCTGCTGGTGGAATGTAAACAGCTCCCGGCTGCTCTGTGTCTGCTGCCCCTCTGCCCTCTTCATCTGGGGGAAGAACCCGCCTGCCTCGTGCCCCACTACCCCTCCACCTTCATCCACTTACACCGGCACACACACAGGCATCCTGTAAGTCTAATGTGTGACGAGCCGTGCAAAATAAAGAGCAAATGTACCTGGATGTCATTACAACGCTCTCCCATAGTTTACCACCAGCGCACTGAGGGGAAAACACAGTAGCACAGGGCAATGTTGTGAAAGTATCAGTGTCTAAGATTTAGAGGAGCTCTATTAGCAGAAACATATAATATAGAAAACTATGTTTTTATTAGAGTAGAAAGACCTCCAACTACTAATCGTTGTGTTTTGGTTAGCTCCAAATTACCCTTCATATCTACATTGGAGCAGCTGGTCTTCCAACAGAGGCTGCCACCACCATGTTTCTACTGTAGCCCAGAAAGGACAACCCAAGCACTAACTGTAGAGAGGGACTTCCACATTGTTAAAAAAAGAAACAGCTTCAATTTGGTGGCGCTACAACACCGACTGAAAGACACAAAAATAATTCTTGTCATAATGAGATTATCGGTTTACTTAATCCAGGTAGTATTATTAATTATTGCTCTTATACAAACTACGAGGCTACAGTATCTTATTCATGACTACATTTTCCTGACCTTAAATGATGCAGCAGCTTATTCATCAGCTTATTTGTTCAAATTTTAAAATGGCACAGCAGAAGATTTGACCAAGAAGCTGTTGAATGTGCTTATCAGAAAATATTTTCGCCACTAAAGAAATAATTAGGATGTTTTCATAGTCAAAATCAGGAGGAAGTACTGATTATTTAAGCAAGCCTGAACAGAATTAATATTAATAACATAAGCACTACTACGCTGTACTAATGATATGAGCATGCTAGGTAGAACTGCTATAATAAATAGCAACGGCGTAGATTTGCTCTTGACATTGGTGGGGACATTTGAATCTACCCCAAGCCCCACCCCAAGCCCACCCCAAGCCCCACCCCAAGCCCACCCCAAGCCCCACCCCAAGCCCACCCCAAGCCCCACCACAAGCCCACCCCAAGCCCCACCCCAAGCCCCACCCCAAGCCCCACAAGATTAGGATTTGTTGCGACTGTGATGTGCTACGCAGCACATCACAGTCGCAACAAATCCTAATCTTGTAATATGTATAACATTAAAGGAGCAATCTTGTAATATGTAAAAGATTAAAGATTAAAGGAGCAGTGTGTAATGTCTAGTGTTGAGGTTCCATACTGCAACCTTTTTGAACCAGTGATGCAACACAGCAAAAGACTGTTTTTATTTGTCATTCCACACGCCCTGAGTCATCAAAATATTGTGATAACAACTGACAAAAGATACATCATGCAGCCCTAAAACTCACTCCAGCAGGGGTCAGAAAGGAGCCCAGCTCTCGTTTATTATGCCTGTTTTGACAGGCACTCGGAGCAGCAGTGCTCGGCATAATTTGTCTCCATTCGCTCGTCCATTGTTATTGTTTCCACCAATCAATCCAGACGCAAAAAGGCCCTTTTCGGGCTTTCGCTTGAGTTTACATTTGAGGGGAAACTCTTGCACGAGGAGTTTTTCTTTGACTCCATGCGACGCATGCTTTCAGCCGCATTCCCCAATTTAGAGATGCCGCTATGCAGAGAAAGGGGGTCTCAGTGACTTGGAGAACACAAAGCATTTTTGATAGCGTGCCAATGTTTGTAGCCTTCCCACTGCTCATAGATCATTTATCATGTCAGGCCTAGGCACATCTGAGAGAAAAAAAAAAACGAAAAAAAAACCAATGAAAGAAATTGAAAACACTTGATGCTACTTTGGCCGGTTCTTATTATGTCTCCGGAGAGAGAGAGAGAGAGAGAGAGAGGGAATGGACTGGACTTGCCGATTTTGATTCAAGGATTCTTTAGAATTACATGATCAAAATTGCTGACATAAATCCTTGTCACAAATAAATGTTGAATTATGGCAGAGGGACAGGAGTGCCTCTCCTGGGTGATCTTCAAAATGTTGCATACTGCACTTAAGATCAAGTAGTCAAAGGTAAATTGCAAAGACAAAGGTTTTCTGTATACAAACATTACTGGGTGTGAGCAAAGGCAGGAGGCAAAACAGCTTTGCTACGTGAGTCGACGTTTGCTACGTAAGGTTTCACATTTTTTAAAAATTATTGCGGTCCCAAAAGTAAAAAGCTATTTCAGAGTTCAATGTATTTGTTTGTATAACATTATATAAAACTGTTAGTATTAGCTAGTAATTTATATGGATGTCCCATAGTATTTATGGCTGAAACGCCCAATGAATTTCATCCAAAGTATCTTGGTTTTGTTGTTTGTTAAGTCTGTTTTTTTCTCTCCTTTTCTGATGACTCTTCTGTAAAAATGAAGGGATCTGAGTTGTACTTGAGAGCCACACTTTTTTGTTGTTGTGTCAAAATTTCACTGCCTGCCCTAAATCCACTAAACTCTCCACATGAACAGAGAACAGTCAGCCACATGAGACAGGCGTGTTCACACACTATGTTCCTTAAAGGCAGAATGAGGAAGATTTGTGATGCTAGTCTGCTTAAAAGCAGAATGAGTAGGCTTTTTGTTGTGTTAGGTTCCTTAAAGGCAGAAAAAGTAGTCTTGTTAGGCTGCTTAAATGCAAAATAAGTAGGATTTGTCATGTTATGTTCCTTAAAGGCAGAGTTAGTAAGATTTTGTGTTATGTTCCTTAAAGGCAGAGTTAGTAAGATTTTGTGTTATGTTCCTTAAAGGCAGAGTTAGTAAGATTTTGTGTTATGTTCCTTAAAGGCAGAGTTAGTAAGATTTTTTGTGTTATGTTCCTTAAAGGCAGAGTTAGTAGGATTTTTTGTGTTATGTTCCTTAAAGGCAGAGTTAGTAAGATTTTGTGTTATGTTCCTTAAAGGCAGAGTTAGTAAGATTTTGTGTTAGGTTCCTTAAAGGCAGAGTTAGTAGGATTTTTGTGTTATGTTCCTTAAAGGCAGAGTTAGTAGGATTTTTGTGTTATGTTCCTTAAAGGCAGAGTTAGTAAGATTTTGTGTTAGGTTCCTTAAAGGCAGAGTTAGTAGGATTTATGTGTTATGTTCCTTAAAGGCAGAGTTAGTAGGATTTTTGTGTTATCTTCCTTAAAGGCAGAAGGAGAAGGATTTGCTATGTTGGGTTCCTTAAAGGCAAAATGAGGAGGCTTTGTTGTGTTATGGTCCTTAAAGGCAGAACGAGTAGGATTTGTCATGTTTGGTTCCTTAACGGCAAAATAAGTAGGATTTGTTGTGTTAGGTTTTGTAAAGCAGAATGAGGAGGCTTTGTTGTGTTATGTTCCTTAAAGGCAAAACAAGTAGGATTTGTCATGTTTGGTTCCTTAAAGGCAGAATGAGTAGGATTTGCTGTGTCAGGTTCCTTAAAGGCAGAATGACTACATTTTTGTGTTATGCTCCTTAAAGGCAGAATGAGTAGAATTTGTTGTCTTAGGTTACTTAAAGGCAGAAGGAGGAGGATTTGCTATGTTGGGTTCCTTAAAGGCAGAATGAGTAAGATTTGTAATGTTAGGTTCCTTAAAGGCGGAATAAGTAGGATTTGTAGTGTGAGGTTCCTTATAAGCAGAATAAAGGCAGAATGAGTAGGATTTGTTGTGTTAGGTTCCTTAAAGGCGGAATAAGTAGGATTTGTAGTCTGAGGTTCCTTATAAGCAGAATAAAGGCAGAATGAGTAGGATTTGTTGTGTTAGGGTCTGTAAAGCAGAATGACTAGGATTTGTTGTGTTAGATTCCTAGGGTTGTAGGGTTTGCTGTTTTAGGTTCTTTAAAGGCAGAAATTTAAAGGTCACCTTCTTTAAGGTTGTTTCATTTTTTCTTTGTAAAGCGATGATATCACCGAAAGAGGCCGTTCCAAACTTTGCTATTTGAGATCTAATTGAGGACTGAGAGCATGTTCTCCATTGTCAACGTATAATGCGAAGCCATTAGAAGTATTGATCACCAAATGCTCTTCTGGCCTTTATCAACACTTTACCTTGAGCCTGATGTAGCACCTCTATCAATAACCAAGCACAATAGACGCAGAGAAAGGCACTAAAGCGTTAGACATGAGAGTCTGGGTTTGAAGGCCTCCACTGGTTGCTGTAGGATGTTCTCATTTTTGAATGATAACCTTTCACACCTCTGCTTTGAACTGCTCACTGCCTTTAAAACCCTTATATTGTATTCTTTCCCTATTTGAATTCTCCGTTCTCGTTTACTCATCTCACTGAATGATTCTCTTGTGCTTCTTCTTCTCTCACCTTGTCTGAAGGTTGATGCCCCAGCGAAAGCTGACGTGACTACAGCCAAATTCCCCCCATTACCTTCAGGATATCCCAGCGTGATAGGCCTGCCTAGGGCCCCGTTCTGCAGGCTTGCAGCGAGCATGCTACTTACTGGGATCTGTCACATTCTGCCCGCAGGAGCATGCAGGCCTTGTTTTCCGTGCGCTCAATGGTAATCTGAATTTGGTCAGGAAATGGGCGGACCTCGTTGCGACTGTCACTGAAATAACAGATCCCCGGGAGAAAATAATCACAGTCAAGAGCTGAAATCCAAGGCCCAGTAGGGCCACTCGGCAGGCGTAGAGCGTTTTCCACTGATGGAGGGTCTAATGTTACATGGAGCCAAAGATGAGACGGATTGTGCAGAGCTGTCTCTTTTCTAATGGATGTTACTGCCCAGCACCTTGCTGCCAACCAGGCACCTGATCCCATCCATATGACAGAAAACTCTTTGGCTTTTGCCAGTGGGTGCTAACATTAGCCAAGCTAGCTCGCTAAAGTTAAAGCCCACCAAACATTATATTGCCTTATGATTTGTAACTTATTAACTGCAGCCATTTTCTCCTCTCTTTCTCATCATAAAGGAACATGCTACAATGACAACGGAGTAGGTTTGTGTACTCAAACCTCAGCCAATCCAGTAAAGCCTATGACCCAGCTGTGAAGGGACACGTCTCAACATATGGATGCTCTTATGAGGCTTCAAAAAAAAGTTCTCTATACCGAGGTACAAAATGCTATAATATTTGCATTGCAATCTGGTTTTATATCCACTACAAGTGCTCCATTTCTGCTGCCGGGGTGAGTTTGTAGTGGGGGAGATGGATCCAGGCTAGAGCAGAAAAAGCTTCTGCTGATGTGCACGTCCATCTAATTGATCTTTCTTTCGCTGATGGAATTATTTCTACAGCTTTTCTATGGGTGTGTGGGTGTACTCTGGCTTCAAGTGAGTAATCTTTCCTAATGGGCGACTATGTGGCGAACAGAGGCGCAGCCGGAGTGGAACTATTATTAACTCTCCAGTGTCCCCCGTTAGGACGACTCACGGCATTTGTCTCGCACTGTGAACACTCCTCCCCTCCCTTAGCTGCGGCTGAATGGACTGCAGAGCCACAGCTCATAGAGCAGACTGCAAAAATCACCCTGGCCCTGCTCAAGGAACTGAATGACAACATTACGGATAATGGAGAGGAATAACCAGCAAGCAAACGTGGACACTGACGATGAAGTTTAGACTAATCATTAACAACTCCATGAACCCACAAATGCACAACTAATTCAGCAGTGCTATTGAACGACTGTGTCCTAGAAGAACCACATTCTCCATAAATCCACTATACATCTACGCTAATGTTCTGTTAAGATCTGTAATGAGTTTGATGGCCACCCCCTGCATGAACTCCCAAACTGCTCTTCCATTAAGTAATCCTGCCTCACATTAATACCTTGTCATTGTCTGACAATCGGTAATCTACCAGATCTCTGACAGAGTTTTGATGTTGTTCATTGCCTTATCTCACAGATCTGGTGCCTCTGTTTAACCTAATCACATGTAGATGTCAAATATTATATGTATGTTTGGAGCTTTCTGTGTGCTACGATGTTTTCTATCACTATATAAAAGAAGCGCGATGCTGCTAACTGTTGGATGCACTGTGTTGGCTTCTGCCTGAGCATGTGCACACATACAGAATGGAAGGGACAAGACAAAGGGCTCACCATTAAACAACATATATACAACATACGCTGATCAGCCAAAACATTAAAACCACCTCCCTGTATCTACGCAGTCTGTCCAGCTCCACCTACCACAATAGGAGCATTTAATAGTTCTACAATTACAGGCTGTATTCCATCTGTTTCTCAGTGTACTATATTACCCTGTTTTTGGAAGTCAGGACCCCACAGGACCACCAGAGAGCAGATATTATTTGGGTGGTATCTGTTGTGATGATATGTGTGGATCAGACACAGCAGTGCTGCTGGAGTGTTTAAACATTACGTCTCTCACAGACACTCCCAACTTGTTGGTCCACCTTGTAGATGTAAAGTCAGAGATGACAGCTTATCTGCTGCTGTACAGTTTGTGTTGGCCTTCTTCTAATGCGTATCATTACATACACCTAGCTTACTGCTAGACTGTGCTCCTGAAATGATGGTGACACAACCTAATATGAATTGGTGGATTCATCTGCCTGTTTAGTTTGTTGACACAATCAAAGGACCACCACATCAAGTAAAGATTTTGTCATATTGACAAGATCATTCACTTCATGCACAGTAAAGCAATGATGCTGGTGGGCAGAAGAGTCTCGGTTCTGTATTATATATGACTATATATTATATATTATTCATTTTTAGGCAATTATTTCATGGTTATATTATTATTATTATTATTTAGCCCTATGAAAAATAGTGGTATGTACGTACATGCTTATGGTTCCACACGGGAGTTTCCAAGTTCAGCTTTCTTGGCTTGGTGTGCACCCTTGGTGTGCACTCTGGGAAGTAGCTTTAAATGATAAATCAAGTTGAACTGAATTACTGTTATATACAGCAATCTAGTTCTTACTAACAGATTATGCGGGAACTTGCTTCTTTTTGCAAATTTTCAGTGCAAACAGTTGAACATGAAGCCTAATTACTGAACAGCAAAGCAAACCAGTGAGCTCCTGTTTTGAAGGCTCTGAGAAGACTGCTAGCCCACACAGGAAATTAAAACTAAGTACAGGCATTAGCTGTTAGAGACAAGCTTGCAGTTCATTGTTTGCTCCTCCGTGCGTAGCCCGAGCCCACACATCATTCCCACAGTGGAAGAGGAAACTCCTTCAGTGGATATATCGGCACTGCCAAACTTGCAAAAAGAGGCGTTAGATCACGCACAGTGATTGCTCTGATCTTATGACTCCATATATATCCCTGGCATTTATGGTGATATTAAAACATAATTATCTTTGCTTAATGTATCTGGAGATATGCTTTATTTCCTTAGTAAATTACATTTCAAGTGCAGGCGCACTATAAAACCACGGATTTAATTTCACAAGGTCATCGTTTACGCAACAAGGAATATCTCCGCTAGGGACCAACAAAATAAGCTGCTTTCAGGAAGTGTGATAATATTCATAAATACAACATAAAAGGTATTAATAAGCCCTTGACTTGGGATGTGACCTTCAGAGCTGAAATTTTGCGGCAGCTAATTGTGTGTACTGATTTCTCATTCTGATGGATGAGCCAGCGTGATAGTTTTCTCTCAGCTAGCCGAATGGCGAGTGACCTCTGAAGCGCTGCTGCGAGCCTCCAGTCAAGAGTTGAAGCTGTAAATGGGACGTAACTGTGTCATAATTGCTTTGTTACAGCTCTCGATGCCATCATACTCAGTTTTTGTCACAGGGAAAAAAAGCTACCAGCGCTCACAAGGTGAGCGTTTGAGAGGAGAAAGCGCTATTATGGGAGGTTAATGCTAACAACAGTGCATTTTCTGACCTGTAGTCTCTCACACACCTCTGTGTGTGTGTGTGTGTGTGTGTGTGAGTGTGTGCGTGCATGTCTTGTGTACATAAGGAGGTGTGAAGATTAATGTGTCGCGTTTGCCTGCTGACGGCTGTGGGCTCTCTGTGCTGTTGCAAGTGTACAGACTTTTAAAGAGAGGTCATGGGGACCAGCCGAACATTCAAATTTTCCTTTTTTGTCATCCCAGGAACGTCTGGTCCCCAAAACAGCCCGAATACATAGATACACACCATTTAAGCAACTTACAGGGAGTCCCACACACTCTTGTTTAATTTCTGTGAAATTAAATCTTTAAGAAGCTTACCAAAACCTTCACAGTGGTGGTGATAGGAACCAGACATCCACCTAAAACCTTCCTGACAGAAAATTATAATGAATACACAGAGTGATGCATGAAACACTGTTATATGCTGGCTTTGAGGTAATTTTTTGGCCATACATGCATTCATGGTGGAGGGTTACTTGGCAGTGTTAGGGTTAGCAAAATAGTCGTTAATGTATGTTTTAATGCATATTTTCAGATTTACCACTGTTTTACCATCATTAACATTCCATATACAAACTGTATGTTCACAGGTGTGTAAACAAAAGGACTGTTTTTGCCTTGTAAACTGAATTACAACGACTGAATTACGTAAAATTTTTGTTGGATATAAAGGAGCAATTTGTAAGATGATCCAGGCTGTCAAATCTATACTTTAAACAACAGGGGGCAATATATCACCTGAAATTGTACAGACCCTCTTCACTCCATACCAGTCCAGAAGAGAGTTCAGAAGCAAACTTCATCCCTTAACTTTCCAAGAGTGTCTCCAGTGGTGGAAAGCAGCACCAATGTTAACTTTAATTCTCATTCTATTTATATCACTACTTTAATTGTTGGCGATTGTGGTTTCTTGCCAGGAGCAGACGGCCGCAGTCGCTCCCCAAGACCTTCAGCCAGCGTTGTGTTTATTGTTCCTCTCATTGGATACCTTAACTTACATGATCTAACCATTGACAGCATAATAGACGTTAGAATAACGTCTGCCTGAAGAAGCAGCTAATAGACGTTAGCTGCTTCTTCATCCTCTCATGTAGAACTAATTCTACTTTACACTGCAGTGACTCAATATCACCTCTTGAGGTATAAAGTGGTATTACGAGACAGGACGGCCAGGGGCTAGCTGGTTAGCATGCTAATTTCAGTCGATATTTATGCAAGACGATACATGGATGCCTTTGACTACTTTGATTGCTTTACATTCTGTTAATTGTTTAATGTTGTAAACTAAAAGTATTAAAAATTGCATTATTTGACAGGCCTAAATTACAAGACTTCATCGAACCAGCACACTCTACCATTTTACAAAATAATTAAACAAACCAATTATTGAAGATGATGCAGCTAATAAGTTGCATACTTTACATCAATATAATATTTATGATTATTTATTTTTTTTATTGTGATGTGCATGTGAATTACTGAAAGAAATATTGAAACTAACTGTTCTCATTGTCACCTGCAGGCTGCTTAAATAAATCTGGGATCTTAGCACACTATTCTAGCCTTTTTGGTGTACTTTCTTTGCAACTCTGGCCCTGAGTTATTTCTGCCAATGTTTTGGCAGGGAGTGCTCGATACTGTTAATGAGTGCTAGCTAAATACTAACAGTGTGTGCTACACTGTGGGAGGTTTCCTTAGAACCTTGAAAGAGTCAAGGATCTGGTCCATGCTTACTATACTTCAAAGTTAGGCAGAGAGAAAGCATCAGGGAGACAACACAAACTCTGCTAGTGCTAGCTGAACTGTTAGCCTAGCTCTGCTTTGTTTACAGCTCTCTTGCCTGAAGCTGACAATCACACAACACATTAAACCAAAATACCTAAACATGTACAGACTTTTAACAACCTTCTCTATAATCATTTTTATACTTGCATACATCAGACTGACTCCACAATACTTTCACTTTTGATAGAAACTTCTACCTGCTATTATGGATTGTGGATATTTAGGACCCTCACAACACAAAACCCCTGAGGAAATTCCCAAACTTCCAAATGGCCGATCTGTGCCTGAGAACTTGTATTGCACAGCATCTGTTCCATTGCTATCATTAAGGTTTGATAAAAGACCTGATGTTAGCTTTAGCTAGCCTTTTATCAGCCCTATCACTCAAAGCCTTCTCGTCCCCTGTGAAAAGCTCCTGTCCAGTGGCTGAAAGCTTTCATCCATGTAGGCTACTATTGGTCTTTAGTCTATTGGCAGAACTGCTGTGGACGCTGCAGGTGCACACACACACACACACAGGCTTCACGTGTACACAATGCTAGCGTCACTTTGATGAATTAGCATGGTTGAACTGGGAATGAAAAACATGGCATTCATCAAAGTGAGCAGCAAGATTGCTCTTTAGTGCTTCCACAGCTGCTGGAGTCTGGGAATGTGTGCGAGGGTGCATTATCTAACTATCAGCACACACTCTATAGAGTTACTCAGCACAGCCATGCTTGTGACCGTAAGGCATGGAGCGTGACACATCAAATGGAGTTTGAGACAGACTGGGGCTGTGTAGTTAGAGCGGGGGGTCAGACGGTTCGCTCCGAGTGCCACAGAGACTCGTACTTGTGTGGGCTTTTATTATGCTGAAGAAGCCGCTATATGGACATGAGTGACAGGAGAAAGTTTTTACTACGTGTATAGCCGCTGATTTCTCACCACGTGCCTACAGACAGGCTTCAGCACACCTGCACACACATCTACAACATCATTTAGTGGCAGCATCCGACACACATACACATACAGTTGTTTTTTATACAGTTTTAGGACGCTCCTGTTAAATTACATCTTTTGTTGATTGTGTAAATAAAATTAAGCAAACACATCCCTTTACAGAGAACACACGTAACTGTGGCAACGTTTAGTGCAAAGATTTTATATATCTGCTGAGGTTAATGTAGAAATACATAAGATAGAAAACACTGTGCTCTGTGCTTTAATAATTAATGCTCTTTTAGAGAACACAGCAGCCGAGAACTAAGAAAGTAGCTAAATATACATCTTCACTTCAAAGTGGACAAGTGACCCAACACAACTATTTCCACAACACAGCAAAGCACAGGTACCATATATACATCTTAACTGACATCCACAACATAAACTCAAACACTGAAGTCTTTCTCTTAGCTGGAGCACAGAGCCTTCCAAGTCCAAGAGTAATGTAATAATAAGACCTTTCCCATAACTTGTGACACAATCTTCATGATTTGGGCTCTGCCACCACATTGTATTTAAAATAAAACAACTGGGATGTATATAAGTGCAGACTTTTCGGTTTAATTCATAAGGTTGAACAAAATATCCTATGAAATGTTTGGGAATTGCAACCATTTTTCTACAAAACCCCCTCATTTCCGGGGCTCAAAAGTAATTGGACATAAAGTAACATTACTGTAAATAAAATGTTAATACTTTGTTGAAAATGTACAATACTTTGTTGAAAATCATTTGCAGACAATAACTGCCTGATATCTGGAACCCATAGACATCACCCAATGCTGGGTTTCTAGCCAGGCCTCTACTGCAGCTGTCTTCAGTCATTGCATGTTTGAGGGTTTTTCTGCCTTAAATTTTGTTTTAAGCAAGTGAAATTCATGCTTAATCGGGTTGAGATCTGGTGATTGACTCAGATTATTCTATTCCTTTGCCTTAAAAACTCCTGGGTTGGTTTCACAGTATGTTTTGGGCAAGGGCGTAGGAGTGGGTTTGACATTGGGCGGGACACATTTGCTAATATGAATCAAAGCCCACCTTATCCCATAAGCTGTCCCCTTACACTGTAGGTAAGGCAGTAAATCACTGTATGTATAGTGACGTAGAGCAACATTTGTGGAATTATGATTAAGTGCAAATAAATAAACAAAATACAACATTATCTGTACGTCTGTTTATTATTAGATAATTCCAATATAATATCACATTACATGGCACTGTTGTCAGAAAACTTTTAAATTATACATAATGTATGTAAAATATACATACAAAACCAAAATAATTATTATTTGGTGGCCTGATGCTGAAATAAAATGATAAATAAATGTATGTTAAGATTTCCTGACTAGACAAGACTAACATTAATGTTAGAGAGTAAGGCTGTGTCCCAAACAGCATACTCTGGAACATTACATACTGCACTACTAAAAAGCACTTCTAATGATTGTGTGCTTTTATTTATTAATTAATTAATGTATTTATTTTATTTAGTATATTTTATTTTTTACGTATTTAGTGTAGTAGCAGTCTGCAGCAGGGGCAATTGTAGGCTTAGAGGTTTAGGGGTGCTTTTTATATTTAAGAGAAAAATAAATAGATCCATATCAATTTAACATTCAGGGCATGAGACATGAGATGAGTGTGTCAAGACAGAATAATTAGAATAATTTAGATCAGACACACCAATCCTAATAATCAGTTATTAATATTATTATGATTATCAACAGATTCTGAGCATATGATCAAGATCATGTTGGCCTTACTCGAATTAGAAAACTGAATATCTATAGCTGACCTGCTGACCACACACACACACACACACACACAGTTACATTATAGCATCATCTCTTCATATCTTATCATTCTGTAACATTAATTAGCTAATACACATACAGACAGCACTACTCTAGCACCTTAGCTTTAATAACATAATAGCATTAGCCTGCTAAATTAAAATAAACCGTCAGATAGTCACTCCTAGCTAACAATAGCAGAATAAAGAGTGCAGCAGAAATATGAACTGCTGATAATGACTGCAATGTGTTGGTTCTGAGTGATAAAGTATAAAAATACTCCTTGCAAAACTAACTAGACACACGACACCAGTCAAACAAAACACTGCCACTGTGTGTGTGCGCGATGCGAAAAGAGAAGCTGGATCAAACCATTTTGCAAGGCGTGGAGGGGGCTGCATTTTCGTTGTTAAAATAATTGGTTTAACCATATACTCTTTATGGTTTTAACATTTACAGCTTGCCACAAACAAATTAAAGATAAAAGAAAAAAAGTGTTTACTATAATCTTTAGGGGTTTGGGACGTGGCCAGAGTAATGTAACTTTACGTTTCAGTGCTTTCTGACTAAAGTTAATATAAACGTTAGCTAACCCAAACCTCTGTCACCAAAACAACACATTATACTAAAGCTGTTTTATTACAGTATATTTTGTTGTTCATTGCACTCATCACTGACCCCGCGTTTAAAGCTGGCTCGATCTACCCGACACTCCAGCGAGGCGAGAGCTCCGGTCAGTGAATCTCCCGACAGCAGGATAATTCTGAACAGGCATCTCAACACAAACTTTAACAAAGACCACCTAACAACCAGAGTATGTTGCTAACAACAAACACAGCGCATGAATTGTGAAGGCTGCCAAAACGCGTTTTTAAAATAAAGTGTTTTTAAACAGTTTTTAAACTTTTTCTGTGATTTAAATTCTTTGACTGCATGTTGTGGGTTCACAGCAACAGCTTCCAAATGCAAAAAAAATGGGATCAACTCCACACCTTTAACCAGCTTAATTGATGATGGAATAATGAGTGAAAGGCCCATGAAATAGCTTTTGAGATGGTTGTCCAATTACTTTTGGTCCCTTGAAAAAGACATGAATACCCTTAAATTAAAGCTGAGAGTCTGCAGTTTAACCCCACATTCATTATATAACAGTATCTTCAATATGGTTTAGCAAACAGTTGAAATGCCAAAACTTGTGTCACTGTCCAATTATTTCTGGGCCTAACTGCAGACATATATATGTCTACCTTTCTGCCTGCCTGTCTGCCTTTTGTCTAGTTGTCTGTGTGTTATTTGTCTGTCAGTCTGTCTCTGTCATAACATTCAAGACATTTTTGTTCTGATTAAGTACAAAATCATTCACAGGCATATACACACGTCTTTCATTGGCAAATACACTGCATTAAAATCTCAGTGCCAGCTCCCTCCACTTACAGAGGACCTCGTGCTTCATTTTCCCTCATAATGCATCAGAAAAAGACAAGTCCAGCGTTTTCAATACACTCTGCATCAGGTTACATCTGCCACGCACAACTAATTCAGCGACATGCTCAGGGACTAAGGTGCGGCACTCAGAGCCTTTCAGGAGCCGTGTTTGTCACCATCTCTGTCCCGCTCCAGATTAATGAAGCTCCGAAATGGAAACCATCACTTGCCAAATCACAACCTGCTTTGCTTAATGTGTTTAGCTTAATGAGCTCGGGGAGAGACAACAAACAGCCAGTGAGCGCAAGAGGCAGAGGGAGGGAGAGATAGAGGGAGAGAAAGAGAGAGATAGAATGGGAGAGCAGAGAGAAAACAGACATGCTTATATTTTAATAGCTAATGCTAATGGTGGCTTTCTGTGGTACCTTCTGGGGCAGGAGTTTTCAAGGTGTTTATGGAATATTGAGAGCATAACTGCATTATGTTCTTATGGAGCCAAGTACCACTCCGTTTTAGTCAAAAGTTTGGAGATATCAATCTTACCAAGGCCCCTGCCAGTGGCATCTGCCACAAAACGATGAAAACAGGTTCTTAGGCATGTTCTTTATGAACACAGAAAAAACAAAGAAGAAAGGTAGCAGAGATGAGAGGTGGGAGGATAAAAGAAGGAAAAGGTAGAGGGAGACAGAAGAGACCCAGACAAAGACAGAGAGGGTGTGTTATAAACGCTTCAGTAAGTCTAGAATGTTCCCGGCCCTTGGCGTCTCTGAGAGCTGGGCGGATCAATACACTTCAGGAGATAAGCAGCAGGCTTCCCTGCACTGTTTCAGATAATAAGTCCCTATCACCTGAAATCAAAGCCTGAACTGGAGCAAACACAGGCAGCCCATGCAGGCCGGCCTTCCACTGGACAGTACAGCTCACGGATACCGCTTCATTTGGACCGAGTCACATTGTTGTACACTAACATTACAATAGAAGGTTAAATCTTTTTAACACTGTTTGGGAATTAATAGAATAGAAGTTTTTGACCATTTTTGGATCCTTTCTATCATCAATAAATACGAGAATGTTTTGAAGAGAAGAAAAAAACCAAAAATAAAAACAAACAATATCTTAGTATAAACATGAAGTACATACCTTGAGAAAAAAAGTAATATTCTTTAATCCGCCTACATGGTTTTAATCTGTCTGACCATCTGTCCAGCAGACCATCAAGTCAGGAATATAGCCTCAAGTTGGGTAACAAGTCAGGAACACTGCCTCACAAAAGACATTTAGTGATGGATTTAAGTGCAGTCCTTTGATGTTGCATATAACATTGTTAATCTGAGAGGCTTCAGTAAATGAAGGCTGGTCTCTGACTCTTGTGAGGTACCATAATTATGGATTATTTTTGTCACTGCAAACACTGGATGAAAAAATGGAACGACAGAGTAAATTGCTGTAACATAATTTGCCACTGGTTCAAATATTGTGTAGCATCAATCTAAACACATTTCTACTTTCTCTCCTCCAGGAGCCCCCCTACGCCACCCCTACGTTCCCTACCCACAGCTGATTTCAGCAGCCTCCATGAGCTCATGCTATTTCTCGAGACACAATAGCCGCCACTTCCTCTATCAGCTTCTGTCCAAGCTCCTCTGGATTCTTTCCAGCCACAAGCTCCGTTTTCAAGGTAGCAAAATCCATCTAGGCCCGTGCCGTGCTTAGGCAATCCAATTCCCCCGCCCTTTAAACCAATTTCCAGCCTGGAATCACTTATGTCGGCTTGGCTGAAAAGGTCACAGGGAAAACAAAGCTGTGTATTTCACCCCCCCCACCCCCCACCCCCACTGAATCCCCCTTGCTCTACTGATCACATAGCCAAAAAGAATAGCACAGCAAATCAGTGATATCAAAGTCAAACTGACTCTCTTCTGTTCATCTCTTGCTGTGTGATTGTGTGGGCCAACAAAAGTGATTCCACCTGTGTGCAATACATCAACATAACTTTGCCTTTAAGTTTAGTTAGTGTTGGACATATCTGTGTCTAATACATAATATAATTAGATTTTTTTTACACATTTCTCTCCTTTACATGTAAACTGAGAGGTCTTCATTTTGCGTAACGCTTCCTTAAACATTGCCACAGAAGGTTTTCAGAGTGAGAGATAAAGCTTTAGCGAGCTAAAACTAGCCCAGCATAACCAAAAGCTAGACCACCTGTCTGTAGCTGCCTCTCACCTATTCATTCCTTTATCCATCATCAACATTGTTCCCTCATCCGTTCATTACTTTATCCATCACCAACATTGATTTTTCATGCATTTATTACTTTATCCATCACTAACATAGTTTCTTCATCCGTTCATTCCTTTATCTAACACCAACAGCATTCCTTCATCCATTCATTACTTTATCCATTCACCAACACTGTTCCCTCATCCATTTATTACTTTATTTATACACCAACATTGTTCCTTCATCAGTTCATTACTTTATCCATACACCAACACTGTTCCTTCATCCGTTCATTACTTTATCCATACACCAACACTATTCCTTCATCAGTTCATTACTTTATCCATACACCAAAACTGTTCTTTCATCCATTGATTACTTTATCCATACACCAACTGTTCTTTCATCCATTGATTACCTTATCCATACACCAACACTGTTCTTTCATCCACTGATTACTTGATCCATACACCAACACTGTTCTTTCATCCATTGATTACTTGATCCATACACCAACACTGTTCTTTCATCCATTGATTACTTGATCCATACACCAACACTATTCCTTCATCAGTTCATTACTTTATCCATTCACCAACACTGTTCCCTCATCCATTTATTACTTTATTTATACACCAACATTGTTCCTTCATCAGTTCATTACTTTATCCATACACCAACACTGTTCCTTCATCCGTTCATTACTTTATCCATACACCAACACTATTCCTTCATCAGTTCATTACTTTATCCATACACCAAAACTGTTCTTTCATCCATTGATTACTTTATCCATACACCAACTGTTCTTTCATCCATTGATTACCTTATCCATACACCAACACTGTTCTTTCATCCACTGATTACTTGATCCATACACCAACACTGTTCTTTCATCCATTGATTACTTGATCCATACACCAACACTGTTCTTTCATCCATTGATTACTTGATCCATACACCAACACTATTCCTTCATCAGTTCATTACTTTATCCATACACCAACACTGTTCTTTCATCCATTGATTACTTGATCCATGTGCTGTTGAAAGGAAAATTAATGTCACATGTTAAAATGTGCATAGCCATCACCAACATTGTTCCTTTATCCATTCATTACTGCAGACATCACATTAAGGGTGTATAAGTAGTGTATATTTCAAAAAAATGCATCTTGTCAGTGTAGTTAACCATTCCAGAATAGTTGTATTTGCCCCTATGATTTACAGTTTATTACAGGCTATTTTTATCTGTGAATATAAAAAGAGTTTACAGTATGTCTAATTCGGTTTGACGTTTGACAGCCAATTAATCCACAAACTTCACTAAAGCATAGAGTGAATGTGGGAAGGCCCAGCTGAGCTGAAACACACTCTCATTAGACACACAGCAGGACAGTGGAAAGTTAATCATGTAATTACAAAAAAAAGCCCAAAGAAAGGTCAGTGCAGCCAGAGGTTGAAAAATTCCATGTGAGATTATCCCAGACACAAGGGATTAAAAAAAATCCCCTTAAATCCCAATTCCCCATTTTGGTGTGTGCCTGTGTGTGTTTTTGTATGTGTGTGTCTTGTCTAGTGCTTGATCAATAGTAATATATCACCTTTTATAACAAGTACAGGACGGCCTGCTGAGAGCATACAACACGTTAAAACATTTTTAATTTACACTTGAGCCACTTCTCATTAGACCAAACCTGGCCTTTCCCTCAGCTTGCTACGCTTTAATTAAATTTCATGTCTTCAGGCTAAATAAAAAAATATGTTTACTGCACTATAGGAGAGCAAAGAGTGTCAACACCCAACCCACACACAAGAGTTTGTAGAATTTTATATATATATATATATATATACAACCCCACAAAGGTCTATGCTATTTGAAGAATCTTTCAATGTTAAGATCTAATTTCTTCATTTCTTATGTCCACCTTTTGCTTTAATGTCAGCGTGGATTCGAGCTGTCATGGATTACATCTGTTAGTGTAAAAACTGAGAATCATCCGAATGCATGTTTTAAAGGAATATGACCTTAAAAACACTGTCCTTTTCTGTACATCGGCCATAACAAAACTTGGTATTTTAATTTTTATTGGTTTTCAGTTTAAAAAAATTTAGAAGTATCTGCTGCCCTCTACAATTCGTGTAAATCTCATGATGAATATACTAAAATAAATAGTCCAGAAAGACTTGTGCAAAAGTTTAGTTTTATTGACTTACATTGAAAATAAAGTATGTTTTTTCTGCTTTCTCCTGTAACGTAATCATTTTGGTTATAGAAAGCTTTTTTCTGACAACAGCCTAAGTACCTGCATGAAAGCATAATTTTCTGAATTGCTAAAACATTCATTTTCAGGCAGACAGATAAACAAAGCAACACAGGTGGATCAGCAGGAGAAACCCTTATGTGCCTTAAGTTCAATGTTTTCAAATTTTGTGTGGCAAATGCATTGGTATCATGCACTCAAATCACAGTTTTTGCTAAGGTGGCTTATTGCTTTCAATTTTTTGTGTTTCTATTTTCAAGGGAAAAACCAGTTCCTGTTTTCACTGTTAAAATTGGGGTGCCTTAAAAGATAACATTGCAGTCACCAAGGTTACCACATGGGCAGTATGAAATGCTTTGCTGAGTAATGTTCTTAATACTATAACTTGAAAGCCCTTAAGCCTAACCCCAAAATTAATACTAACCTTAAATGGGAATTCCACTTTTTTTTTAAATTTCAGAATATTTGACTGCTTGTGGTTTGGTGTGATTCGGTATATATGTTTTGAACTGTGATGGTTACCCAGGGGTCACCATGTCTATACTACAGACATAGACAATTTAGTAACTCACAAAACCACCAGTGAACATACATGAGTCTTCAAAGTTTTGTTTGAAATGTTCTACATGTATTTCTCCGCTATGAATGGATTTCAAGGCCAAAAACTTCTAAAAACTATCACAAAACGACATCACAGACATTAGGCAGTGTATTCAGAACCACTTCATGTCATTAATAACTTTATATGAAGGGATTTTATGAAGGGGGATTTTAGAGCTAGATGCCTGGTTCCTATCACGAGCCCTGGGGACAGCTCTGACATTCTCTAGAACAGAACATTTAACACCAAACCACTCTGAACAAACTTTTACATCTCAACTGTTTAATTAGGCAGAGAGGTTTTAAAAATTGGTGCACTTCCCTGTAACCTAAGTTACCATTAGGAAATTGTTTTCCTATTAAAATAATAATAAAAAAAGAACAACTATATAACCCTTTTTGTTGGACTTTAAATTGTAGATTAACCCTCTTCTCCAAATCAGAACATTTGTGTCTTGAGAATGCATGACAACAAACAAACCAACTAACCAACATACAAACAAACAAACAAATACATACAAATGCTTCAGACACCTCATCTACACATACATATTAAAATGCACTTGGCGGGAATGCCTGTTCACAATCTAATGCAGGGGAACTATTATATAATCCATGCAACACATATGTTTGACCATACGCGCACCCACACAATCTCACACACGCGCACGCACACACCACAATGTGAAAACAATAAACAGCAGCCTCCCTCCATCCCGCAAACACTTAAGCCAAGGCCACATTCAGCTTGTATTTACAAACAAGCGTGAGAGAGAGACTGAGAGGGGCATACACATTGTGTGTGTGTGTGTGTATGTGTGTGTACGCGATCAAACAGATGTCTGTGGATGTCTGGATGCTGTGAAGTCGCCTAGGGCTATACACTGATGTGTTGATATAAAGCTTGGTTAAGGCAAGACAGCGTAAGAAGAACATTCACACACAGTCCATTGGTTTAAAGCACAATAGAGAAATGGCCCGAGGCCTGAAGCTCCTCAGCTGACTACGTCCAAAAGTCAGCGGGTGGTGCCCATCCTGTCGATACAAAGCGTATTCATTACAGTTCACTCCAGCGATTAGTGTTCATTTATTTTAACCTGAAGAAGGTGCAGCTGAAGATATCAGTTGAAGATATCATATAAATATTCTGTTGTTTATTTCTCACATAAATATTCTTGAAATAGGCAAAAGTGATTGTGTTTGATGATAGTTTGTTATGATTGGAATATAATGAAGTTGTCCTGTTTTCAAAAAAGGAAACAACTCTCTGGTAACGCTTTACTTGAGTGCATAAACATGTCAGGGCAGATGTCATATGCTGATATCCACCTTATTTTTTAAGTCAGCTCATGGCCAAAATATCTAGTTGGGGAACGGAAGTGTTGTTCATTACTGTTTAGCTTCGTCAAGGAACTTGTGGGCCGTTTTATGACTGGTTAGAAGAGTAATATGCAAGATGACACAACTTTTCAAGTTCATACTCCAAACAATAGAGGGCAATAGAGGGCACCAGAAAGTTGTAAAGGTTTCACACCTCACCAGTCTAGAAGAAACATTAAGAGTTCAACTTGATTCCTCCAAGAGCATCTCCAGTGGTGGAAAGCAGCATCAAGCGTTAACTCTTGTTCTGCTTGTATTTTTATAATGTATTTTGTTATAAAGATGGCCTTCCCATTATTAATGTAGTGTTCCTCGTAATGTCTGTGTTCAAGCATCCATTTGTAATTATTCCCATATTAGGCTTTTCCCATATTATTGTTTTTAGAATTATTTAGAATATTTAAAAAATTTGCCAAAACAGTTATGTCCATGTAGGAATAAGGGTCACATTAACATTAGCAGCAATTGTCATGGCAGATATCATAATGTTGGATAGTATGACAGCTAATGTCACATGCTAGATTTTGCTGTATACCTGTAAAGATCAAAAACGTATAAAATTGTAAGCTTAACAATGCACCAATGTTACCATGTAATTGATTACGCAATAATTGCACACTCTAAATTGAATCCACATCACAACAACAATAACTCATCTGGTCCCTTCATATAAAATCTTGCTTTTGTGATAGATTTCAGAGCTGATGATTTAGTCAGGATAAGCACAATGGTTGTTATGTGAGCACTGATGTCCTTTAGCATTATGCTTGCTGCCTATCATAATGATGGGCAGCTAGCATAATGTTAAGTATAAAGCATATCACATGACCTTACACCAGGCAAAGCTTTACAGAGCTCATTAAGCATTCAGAGCTGTTTTACATTAGATCTTTGATCTTCCCATCAGTCTCCTGGCTTTATACTTCACAGTTTGGAGAGCTGGCCAGAGTGACACAGAGAATTCTAAATCCTGTCCATGGGTTTGGAAAACGACCTCACCAGATTGCATAATTTATCTTATATGAGAGCTTTTTCATCTCACCGCTGTGGAACTTGGTCAGAATTTTAAACAAAATGCTAGTCAATAAAAAACTTGTGATACGATATAATTTGCTTGGACAGTTTCTAGAAATATTCACCTGCATGCTGCGATCAAATGCCATGCAGGCAAACAAAAGCTAGAACTGACTGTAGATCAGCCGAACACACAAAGCCTTGATTCCCATTTGACCTTACAACCTCACTGATTTTACACACAACCTTTGACTTTCCCACCGTTTGCAAGACTGCATATCAAACTATCATCCCACTGCAGCTTACAAGAATAGCCTGCGCGAACAAAGGCGCAAGCTCATCCAATAGAGTGCACCCGAGTTCAGAGCTGCCTTCACCAGTTAGATGAATTAATACACCGGCCAACATAATTCAACCGCGCTGCGTTTCGCAACATCGTGAAGAAGAGCTTGGAGTGCGCACAAGCTGACATCAGTTGCTTTGCTGACCTCTAGGCGTAAACATTATCTCGCCTGTTTGAGACTGTCTTGGCCGTGTTATTTGGCCCATCAGCAGGAAAGGAGCAGATGTACTTCGCAGTAAAGCTTTTTGTGGATGACTCCATCGTCTTGCTAAATTTATTGGACTCGTTAGAGGCTCTGGGGGAATATCCAGAGCAGGTGAACCCTTTGAAAGAGCAACATAATGTCCCACACAGTTCAACACAATAGAATTTATCAATACAGCAGCCCAGAAACACCCCACCACCCCAGCCCCCCCAACCTCCAATGCCTCCACAGTGGAGACAGCCAGATCAGAATCGCGGCGCAAGAGGATCTGTCGTTTGTAAAAGAGGCTCCAGAGGTCCATTTGCCGAGTGATGCTATCAGAGTGAGACAGGAAGCAGGATCCATGCGTCCAATTAAGAATCAATCACGTTTCGGCCAATAAAGGGATTTGGGCCATCTCTCTCTGCTCTGTTTCCATCGGCCCCCTCCCCAGCCCCTCATTTCATTCTGCCCAGCTCAATCAAGAACAGAAGGAGATCTGAGGCTGGCTCTGATCAGCAAGGCACCAAAAACCAAGAGACTGTGCGCATCCATGGCCTGGTCTGAGTCAATAAACACCATTTTGCACAGACGTAGGAAAGATGTGCTCGGTAACGAACAAGAGGAGCGTGTTTGTTTGGGATGCCGAGCTTCGGGTGACGAGAAAGTTTAGAATGTTGATTCGTCCCAGGAAAAGGAAACATATCGACAGACGCGAGGTTGAATGATTCATGCGCTGTTTGTGAATTGTTTGTTTTCAGACATCTACAGAAGTAAACAGACCTTCAGAGGTTCGGCAGGCAGGGCGGTGAGGACGAGGCGCATTCTTTTGGCTCAATCAGTTTTTTTGTAGTTTGATACTGAGCAGTAGTGCATGTAGTGTGCCGTAAGTGCACTAGAAAATCATTAGCATTTTGTAAATACCCACAAATAAATAAAAGATTCATTTATTTGGCCATTACTACCACAAAAAATCCTTTACCAAACGGAATTAAAACAACCTCTGACATTCCAAACAAAAAGAAACACTAAACCTTCCGTACATCTGGTGTAAACATGCCTTCTTGCATCCTACAGCAGAGCTGCAGTAGAGTTTCTATAGTGTTTCTACCCTACAGTGAGTTTTCCCACTATAACCATTCAAAATGGCCATGACTTACCAGAGGGACCAAAGTTTAACTACACACTTTTATAATCTAAGCATAACTTGGTTTGCACCGTAGTCCATGTGGTTACTAAAAAGTGAGCCTTAGTATGCAAAGCGTCTGGAATTTTAAGGGGTTAAAGGCTCGATTAAACTTCTTTCTGATGCTAAATTTTGAAAGTGGAAGAAACTTAAAAAAAGTTGCTTTGGGGTAGTTTTTTTGGGGAAGCAAATTTTATATGTTGTAAATGGCGGTATTAGTGAGTTTGCCATTAGCCATTCTAGTAACACTATGTTGCAGCTACAAGGTTGCCTGGGACAGCTGCTTGGATGCTGCTGACATGCAGCTGTGGACCTTCCTGGACCAGCGGTGCTCTGCTGCATGCATGAGTAACACCATACGCCACAGCTACAAAGTCTTTTGAGTCGACTATCTATGTTACAGCTGTGCGGCTACCTGGGCCAGCTGCCTGGGTGACGTTGCATTGCTGCTATGCAGCTGTCTGGACTGATGGTAAGCTGTATGAAAAAATACTACCCCTTCATGGCTGAGAAATATTTCTGTCCTATGAGGCTTCCTAGCCTTTGTGATGTACGAAAGTTGTGGAATAAGATCTTCCACCACAGCTAAGTACTCTTCCCAGATCAGCTACGTGACTCTAAAGCTGTGGGAACTGGTGTGTCTTGTTTTATTCACTGTTGATTCTGTCACGTTTGTAAATCGTCCGATTGTAGAGCAGCTTGCATGAACATGGCTTGAGCAAGCTAGGACTGCAGCTGCTGTCTAAATGCTTTTAGAACAGTTGTCTTTAAGATGTGCTACAAATGCTTATCAACATGGCTGTTGGTATTTTATGTTGGAGTTACATTGCTATGTGCTAGGTAGCCGAGTCTTGCTAACCAACACGATGCTTGATGTTTGTACATGTGGTCATGTATACTCTGTTGGTAGCTGCGAGTGGAGCGGTGCAGCTCTGCCTAGACTACACCACTGATCCATACCACAAGAAGTTGTTTAGTATACATCTTTGAAGTGATACAACAGCAACTTCAAAGCAGGAATAAAAATTATCCATGCAAGTGCTGCTTGGGAGCTTGCTGACAGCACCAGTCATGCACCTGACTCCTTTTTTAGCACCGGGCTGGGCTGTGAACCCAACACTAAGGATGCCACCTCGCTTCCTCACATTTTCTCCTCTTCCCCCTGCTGATGAGAGCTCTAAAGATATATGACAGCTCATCACTGTTCCTTCTCGCGCCATCAGCTCCCGACAGCATCCCTCCTCAGGACGAAGTGTTAGTCTCAGACCGGCACACCTTAAGCTCGCAGCCTGCAGTGGTGACAGAATTCACACCCGCAACCCGGTTTAGATAATCATGTGTCCCCTGTAGACAAGTGACATCAAACTACAGTCCCACAGAGCAAACCTCAGCCTGTGATAATAGCTCAGCCTGAGAGAAAGAAGCCTCAATATGGGCAGAAGTTGGTCTGCAAGCTAGCTAAAGTGATGGCGTGGGATGGCTCTACACCTTGGTTAATTAAAGTGAGGTAAAGTTGTGCAACCCCTACTATAAAAATAACTTTTGTTTTCCTTTAAACAGGAGCTTTTTCTGTCCATCCTGACATCAGCAGCCGGTAGATAAACACTCCTGGCAGGGACTTCTGTGGTAATCAGAATGCACATGCAAAAACATTAACTGCATTCTGATACAGTCATTACTTAAAAGTTAAACTTTTATATAACATTTTATGCTGTGAACCGGCATTAAATTAGACATTTTCATGCAGGGGCTCATGGCGCAGGGCGGTCTACAGCAACAAGGGTGTCTCTAAAACTTTTGTTGCACCCCTTGTGTAGGTGTTGACATAATTGGTTTCATCAACACGAAACAGACAGCCCTGTTGTCTTTTTATACCTGAAACAAACTATAGTTAATATTTATCATTTAAATGGTAAATATGTAGTTAGAGGCTGGAGAGTGAAGTTGCATTTAGTAAGAGTTTCATCTTCTTGATAACAAGCAAAAAAACAATTAATTATTATTAAGAATTATTATTCATTTGGAAAGTTATTAATGTTGTTGCTATGGGGCAAAAGCATGAATCAACTCTGATATCCTCTTGGCTTAGAGATACACTATGATCAGGCACATGCACATATAGACAGCAGGGCTCCTGCCCACTAGGTTGGTGTGTATAATACTTGTGATTTATATTTCCTCCAACAATCTTAGAGATCCTCCATGAGTTGGACAGGGTTTTATGTTGTTCTCTGGTTCACTACCTGTGGTTCTGAACTCTATTGCATCTTTGCTGTGCTGTAAATCCCACCAATACAACACTTACAATCTTTTTAAGGAAGTGTAATACTCCATAATATGGTTGTTTTGCACAAATAACAAACTTTGCCAATATTGGAATGTTAATGATGGCAAGTATTCACTGTTGTGAACTCTGTGGAGCTCTGAAATAGCTATAACTTCACAATGTGCTTTCATAATGTAGTGAGTAACTGTGACGTTTGCCTGCCGGCAGCTTGTATTCAAATAGATGCTTGGGGAAAAATTCTGAACACTATGCTTGGTTAAATCTGAAACATGACCACGCTGTATAAGAATGATCGCCATATACTGTTTTAACAAATCAGTTCAATTAAGTTTAATTCATATACACTGTCAAGCCAATTTTGTGAGGCCTGATTATGGTTTTGTAATCAGTGTCTGCAGATAAATCCATAAAGGAGATCTATTCTGTCTTTCTGGTTTTTTTTACTCTCTTCTTTAGTGCTTTTAGCTTCTGTGCATGTAAATGTTCTGCAAATTTGTAAAGGCCAAAGTACACGCCAGAGGGAGAAACTCTCTCCTACAGAAATCGTTTCTCTCAGTTGCCTAACATTGCCTTGTTGCAATACTAGCCCTTATCTCTGTTACAAGAGGACATTATCTTGTAAGACTGTCCTTACCAACAAGCTCTGCACATCCTCACACAATGCATAGAGAGCTAAAACAGTAATAACTGACCACTCTGAAACATCCAGTCTAACTTGCAAAGGGGGTTCTACCAACTTGTTCTACTGGATTTTTGGGATCAAACTCTGGATTAAATTGATGCAACAGAACCCATACCACTGTAAGAACAGTCACAGTGGTAGTAAGTCCTTTTACAAGGGCAAACACTGGGAGGTGAGACTTATAGACACAGAGAGTAGAACCCAAACATACAATTATCAACACTGAAAATGAGCTTAACACAATGAAGAACTCCTTTTAGATTTAGCTTATATTTAAAATTACAATTACAGACATATTTATTGCACTCCAAAGAGCAGAACGTTTGGGCCATGCTGGGTTGATATGCACTTTTTATTGCACTTTTAATTTTCAGGAATAAATAATTCAAACCAAAAAAAAAAAGTCAACTGTAACTGGGCCAGCCGCTAGGAATAAAATCTTTTTACATTAACGTGCATTAAAAGTAAAGAAGGTTTTTGGCCTCTGCTGCAAAGTTACCATTTAGGGTATAACTGTTTTAAACTGTGATAAAATGCTAAAATGCTTCTCCTGCTCTCATAAACTTATCAGTCCTTTCTTCCCCTACTTTACAAAACAATAAGCTGGTTCCAACTGCTACTGCGACAGGACTTCAAATGTTTTCCTCCTTTTTGTCTCCATATTTACTTAAGCATATTATTCTTTTTATATCTGTACTTGTTTTGCTATGTGGTGTTACCCAGAGGAGGATGGGTTCTCCTTTTTGAGTCTGTTAGTTAGTTTTTCTTGCCACTGGCACCTCTGGCTCGCTCATTGTGGGGTTGAATCTGGATTTTTCTGTAAAGCTGCTTTGTGACAACATCTGTTGTAAAAGGTGCTACATAAATAAATAAACCTTAACCTTAATCCAGTTAAGCTAAGCGTCCACTACACAGCAGATTTGTAAAACAGAGGGTGCCACAAACTTAATATTAGTCTTTAACAGAATTTCTTGTCTTCTTTCACCACAGTAGACAATTAGGCAAAGACAGACTAAAACAAACATGATGAATGTTGGCTACAAATAAAAACAAGGTTAGTGGACTGGACCTGTTTTAGCTTTTGTTTGTAGCATAAATGCAAACTGGGGATTGAGTAATGCTAATGTCACGATGACAACTGGGGAAACATGGCAGCTCTTATTTGCTTGTATTTTACATGCAGCTCCTCTGTCTCCACACTCCGCTGGTCAGGCACCATGCATGCGTGTCTCATCAACTTTTTTCTCTAGCTTTCTGATTGGCTGCATCACTCATTGATCTCTGACTGTCTCTTGCTGCAAAAGTTGTGAATTCATGAGTCGTAAATATCAGGTCTGATAATATCAGACAGCCATCAATCACTTCTACTCAAGTTCTTAACGTGGAGAATTGTAAATGTTTATTTATCAACATCATTATGATGGTCTCTAATTGGTGCATTCCTATCTCGAAATATCTGTCACAGTATGAAGCTTCTTCAGTTCATTATTTTCCTTTTTTTCTTATTTGTTTTCTCCATCCCACCATCGTGCTAGAGCTGTTGCTTAATGACTTTGCACGGATTCGGCATTAGTGCAGATTTATTTAGTAGCCATCCGTGCAGCCATCAGTGCCTCCAGTTCCAAC
This sequence comes from Megaleporinus macrocephalus, assembly GCA_021613375.1. NCBI lineage: Eukaryota > Metazoa > Chordata > Actinopteri > Characiformes > Anostomidae > Megaleporinus > Megaleporinus macrocephalus. The sequence goes on from CM038720.1 coordinate 18,685,475, forward strand.
TGATCCTATTTAGGCAAGACGTGGAAAAAGTTAGTGCTTTGAAACAAGCTGGGAAGCGCCTCGGCAATAATCAGGGATTTACCACCCAGGCCGACAGATTTGTCCTAATCCTGCCCGTACATTCGGACAAGTTTAATGTCCTGATTGCTGTCCATTGCTGTCCATAAGGCCTGTGCTGGTGCCTTAAGGCATGAAGAATACGTAGCATGCTAAGAAGGGTCAATCCCCATCGCTCCTCTCACTCTGCACTTAGCTTTGAGACTTCAAGGAAGTCACCAGCCGGATGCTGGAGAAGTGTGGACCCTATAGATGCCGTGGGCTAAAATAAGCAATAGATTAAAGGCAGCAGTACTGGCCCACTCAGCAGAACGGGAGGTGGACGGGACAGTGGGTGCACAGATACATTCCGTCTCATTTGCACTTAGGAGCTCATGAATAATTAAAGAGTCAGTGATGGGCTTGTCTGGACTTCCAGCTCTGTGATTGATGGAATGAAAAGAGGCTTTGTCTGCCCGTTCCTGCTGGCGAGAGAGGGTAAGATCTTAAAAGAGAAAGAGAGAGAGAGAGAGAGAGAGAGAGAGAGAGAGAGACAGAGAGAGAGAGAGAGAGAGAGAGAGAGAAAGAGAGAGAGAGACAGCAAGAGAGAGAGGGAGTTGAGAGAGTCTTAAAGAAAAAGCAACAGAATTACCACTGAAGTCTAACCATTTCTTTATCACAGCAAAACATTAATTACCAGCCAATAACGTGTGTTAAAGCATCCAGCTCTAATTGTTGTACTTAATTAGAAGTTAGTAGCTTGGAGCAACATCTGAATAATTTCTCCTCAAACTACAGCACCATATAAAACTCAATAAAACATATAAAAAATTTTTGGACGGCTTGCTTTTAGTTTTCAAGGAAATCTGCAGCTATACCTTCAAAGTTCAGGCTCAGAAGTTGGTTGTTTTTTTCTGCTTCTCCCCATCCAAGTAGTACAAATTTACAAATCCACACACTTATTCTGACCTATAGTGTTAAGGTATCTTCTCACAGTGGAAGAATGGACCGAAACACCTGTGGATGTTTACAGTTTTAAAGTTTTAGTGGGTATACCAGGTCTTCCAGGTAATTGGTAGGTGTCTAGTTTTCTCTTTATTATGGGTTGTGTAGACTGGCAGACTTTACAGCTCAATGATGATGCTTTAAGCTTAATATTGACTAGTCTCTGATGACGTGATTATGACACTAACCACATGACAAGACAACCCAGTGATGAACCAGGTGATTTTGGGGTTAATATCTCTGTTTTCCTGAAGACTAGCAATGAGATCCAGAGAGAGCACATCAAGTTCTTCTGATCTTTGTTCTAACATTGCTGATCTACAGAGTTTCAAGGAAGCCCAAGTTGGATACAAATTTCAGGGGCTGTATCTCTGGTACCCTGAAGGCTATCAAAGGCACCCAAGGCTCATTAGAAAAGGAATATTATGCTCTACTGACCTCCTGACCTTAAGGTTTTTAAAAGTAGCTTTCTGTAAAGCATTCCCTTCTCCTGTGGTTTTATTTATGATGTCATCTGCGATTAGTCGCCATCGACTTAACGACTCTTGCATACCCTACAGTATGTCTTTAAATTAACGTTGTAGAAACTCTTTATCTGCTTAGAAATATAAGTGCTTCTTAAAAAATTACTTAATACTTAAAAGTTGTACTTAATAGTCATTTCATTTGGAAAACAAAATAGATAAAGGGCCTATTGCTAAAGTCACACATATTCGTGTAAATGATAAACAATGCAGCTGCTGCATTATTTCCACCCGGTAAGATGGGTATCCGAAGGCTTTGTTGATAAAGCTTGAGTTTTCTTTTATTATTCAAACTGTTAACTATAAAAAAGTACTGTTTATAGGAAATGCTTACCTTGCTGGTGTACACTTACAGGTTATAATCCATTTTTTGCCATGCACAGCTTGACCATAGCCATTCTCAGCTCTTCAACAGTAGTCAGTTGACAAATAATGCCTGGTCAACAGCGGCCCTGCGGTCATAAACTGAGCAATGATGAATGGGGAAGAGGATGGCTGATAAACCATGCATGGAGAAAAATGGGCTACAGAGTGTAACTGTACACCTATATGGTGGGCCAATAAGGTATGTGGAGCTCATAAAGTGGTCAGTGAGTGGAAGTACAAGTTAATGGTTTCTAATAAAGTGAACCGTGTATGTAGCATGTGTATTTATGAGAACCTTAAAGTATACGAGCCTTGCCATTTAACGAAGGTTATCTTTTTGTCCCAGGGGTATTCTACTCAAATATCCGAAGTCAGATTTTCATCGTAATTTATTTTGAAGTTTTTTGTCTGTAATGTCTGCATATACTTCTTGGATATTTATATTTTTTTATTTAGGTTAAAGTACAAAACACACAACCCCCCCAGATGGCTGTTAGGTTGTGCGAGTCAGTGATAGAGGGCTGTTAGGTTGTGCGAGTCAGTGATAGATGGCTGATAAGTTGTGTGAGTCAGTGATAGAGGGTTGTCAGGTTGTGCGAGTCAGTGATAGATGGCTGTTAGGTTGTGCGAGTCAGTGATAGAGGGCTGTTAGGTTGTTCGAGTCAGTGATAGAGGGTTGTCAGGTTGTGCGAGTCAGTGATAGAGGGTTGTCAGGTTGTGCGAGTCAGTGATAGAGGGCTGTCAGGTTGTGCAAGTCAGTGATAGATGGCTGTTAGGTTGTGCGAGTCAGTGATAGAGGGCCATCAGGCTGTGCGAGTCAGTGATAGAGGGCTGTTAGGTTGTGCGAGTCAGTAATAGAGGGCTGTTAGGTTGTGCGAGTCAGTGATAGAGGGCTGTTAGTCATGCAAGTTAACTGGAATATTAAGACCTCTGATAAGGTCTATCATATTTCCATTTTCTTGTTCTCTATTTAAACCTTACTGGACGTTTGACACGATGCTCAAGTTTAGAATTATAAACAGATTTTAATATTTCATAATATGTTTCCAGGGTCTTGTCTAATATCTCTTTCTCTACTCAAAAGGAATTTGTTTACTAACGGCCTATAATCTGAACAGCTAGCGCCAATCAAACTTCAACCCCAACCAAGCTCCTGGCTATTCTGCATGAACACAAATCTAATTGTGTACACAACCACAGACGCATGAGAGCAAAGCAATCACTCCACACTCAAAGCAGGATGATGAATGCTTTGATACTCTGTTATTGGAACGGTGAGCAGACAGCTGCTGTAAGCATGCAAGCATTTTGAAAATTTAAAAACGAACAAACACCCTGCTTCCATATCTGAGACGTCTGTGAAATGTGAAACAGCAGGAGAACTGTTTGTGTATACATTATTTGCTTTATTTATCTCTTTAGCGAATTCATGAGCAGTGCTGAAAGTTTAATGATGATGTCCCGTGCTGTCAGAGCGCACGCATAATTACTGCACAAGCAGCCTTTTCCATTAATTTACATCAATGTTTGCATTTGTCTTGCCTCCTTTCGGGGTGTATTTGACACTAATTATAACGATCAAATCATACCTCAGTCAGACATACACACATTAAAACTTCCCCTGAGAGGTCGATGAGCATTGCAGTCATCAGCATACGTAGGGTCTGTGTGAGCAAGTATTGGTTTTTGCGCGTTTTCAGTATAAAACAGGGTCAAAGCTAATCACTCATACTTTTAGAAAGGAACTTAGCTCTACACTCTGAAGCATGCTGGTTCAACAGAAGCATTTCTTCAACTTTTCTGAATGTGTCCTTCAGATTGACTAAGAATGTATACAGCAACCAGCCATTACTTTAAAACCACTTCCTTGTTTATACAATATCTGTCCATTTTATCTGCCCCACTTACCAAATAGACTATGCTGACTATAGTCCATCTGTTTCTCTGTATACTTTATTACCTTGTTCTTTAATGGTTGGGACCCCGCAGGGACCACCAGAGTGCAGGAATTACTTGGGTGGTGGATCATTCTCAGCACTGCAGTGACACTGACATGGTGTGTGTTGTGCTGGTACAAATGGATTAGACACAGAACTTAAAAAAAATGTATGTAGCACCAAAAATACTTTTTCTGTCTATTAATATTCTCAATCAGTCTGATGAATCCTTTAAATATGCAAAACTATAATTTCTACATTCTATTTAGAGTTTATAGCTCTGAAAAGAGCGTAATATAGAACACTCAGTGTAGAACACCAAAACCAGGCATCTCATCTAAGATGTGGTTTTATGGACAGATGAGTCTAAACATGTAATTTGACAGATATTGTTTTAATTGCTTCTCTTCAAATAATTTTATATTGTCAACACATGTCCTGACACTGTATTAAAAACAAACCACAGTGTGCATGTGTGTGTGTGTGTGTGTGTATCAGTGAGACAGCAAAACTCATTAAAGGGACATGCAAGGTTGCAGCCTGCAACAGCACATCAAGTTTACAGCTTGGTCAGCTGTGAGCACTGCTGACCAGATCCCTGGACAAAGACTGAAGCATCATCAAACAGTGACATCACCACACCAGTCATGCTGCCACGGAAACCAAGAGCCAAAGGCCGGGGCACAGCGGTGATGTAATTAGGACCGAAGGAGATGATGACCACAGTAGTGGTTTGGTCATGACGATGATGATGACGACAGCATGAGAGCATCGCTGAAAAATAACTGCAGGCTCAAAGCCTGGAGCCTTAAGACTGAGTCCAATCCGCGGCTGAAGGAGGCTGACTGCCCTGCAATATTCAAGCTGCTCTAATTGATTTCTTTGTGTATCCTGAACTAATTAGTCTGAGGCACACAAAGAAACTAAGATAGAGCAACTCAGAGACCCAACTGCAATCAATGGTCTCAACGCTGGGATAAATCTCTTTAATTCTGTTAGGAGAGTTCTGGTAAAGGAAAGAACCAGCTACATTTTTTATCTCTCTCTGTTAGCGATTTGTAGAAATTCATTACAATGCATTCTTTCTTTGCAGATATACTGAACTTTAAAGATTGTTGGAAAAAATCCCTTTGAGATGAATGAAAAATCACATTTGTGATCATCTGTATGTGAACTCTCATCCTAATGTGTGTTTGAGGATGCCTTTAGATGTGTATGCATGTGGATCTTGTCCATCTAGAAGGCGGACAGTGAAAAAGGACTGTCAGTCCATATGAGCCAGTAATAGGGGACTGTTGGTCAGTATGAGTCAGTAATAGAGGATTTTCAGTCTGTAAGAGTCAGTGATTGAGAACTGTCGGTGGGTAAGTGTCAGTGATAGAGGACTGTTGGTCGGTATGAGTCAGTGATAAAGTGTAATCAATCTGTATGAATCATTGATAGAGGACTATTGGTTGGTATGAGTCTGTGATAGAGGACTGTTGGCCGGTATTAGTCAGTGATAGAGGACTAATGGTTTGTATGAATCAGTGATAGAGGACTATTGGTTGGTATTAGTCAGTGATAGAGGACTATTGGTTGGTATGAGTCTGTGATAGAGGACTATTGGTTTGTATGAATCTGTGATAGAGGACTGTCGTTCGGTATTAGTCAGTGATAGAGGACTGTTGGTCGGTATTAGTCTGTGATAGAGGACTATTGGTTTGTATGAATCTGTGATAGAGGACTGTTGGTCGGTATTAGTCAGAGATAGAGGACTATTGGTCGATATTAGTCAGTGATAGAGGACTGTTGGTCGGTATTAGTCTGTGATTGAGGACTGTTGGTCGGTATTAGTCTGTGATAGAGGACTGTTGGTCGGTATTAGTCTGTGATAGAGGACTATTGGTTTGTATGAATCTGTGATAGAGGACTGTTGGTCGGTATTAGTCAGAGATAGAGGACTATTGGTCGATATTAGTCAGTGATAGAGGACTGTTGGTCGGTATTAGTCAGTGATAGAGGACTGTTGGTCGGTATTAGTCTGTGATAGAGGACTATTGGTTTGTATGAATCTGTGATAGAGGACTGTTGGTCGGTATTAGTCAGAGATAGAGGACTATTGGTTTGTATGAATCTGTGATAGAGGACTGTTGGTCAGTATTAGTCAGAGATAGAGGACTATTGGTCGATATTAGTCTGTGATAGAGGACTGTTGGTCGGTATTAGTCAGTGATAGAGGACTGTTGGCCGGTATGAGTCAGTGATAGGGGGTTATCAGTCTGTATGAATTAGTGATAGAGGACTGTCGGGCCATTCAAGTCAGTGATAGAGGGTTAGCAGTCTGTATGAATAGAGGGCTGATAGTACATGGCTGGAGCAAGAGTAGAGTTTGTTCCATATTTTTGGATAAAGAAATATAAACCACTGAAAGAAAATTGTGGTGAGAGTCAAGAAAAAGCAACCATAAGGGCAAAGAAGTCATACAGAGCAGAAAAAGTGAGTATTTTCTGCCCATGCCTGCCTATCCACGTCTCCACGTGCCTCAATGTCAGAATCTGTTGCAGCAGAAGTAACAATTGTTTAAAGATTTTGATGAAGTATCCGGTTTCTGTAAACAGGCATGTTTCTAGCCTCACATAGTTAAAGCAGTATCCTAACTAAAATACAGTCTGGGGACTGCGTTTCTGCCGCTAGTGTATAGGCACTCCAAGAGCCAGGAATCCAACCAGAAATCTGCCACAGGCTTGTTGATGGCTATCGAAAGTGTCCACATGCTGTGTGTTTATTTAGCACTGTATGTATAATTTTCACTCTGTGTAGAATTCAGAAACCCCCCGAAATCCTGACTTGTGCACTAAATTCTTGTTTTTCCTCTGTTAAAGATGTTTGTGCACTTACTGTGCCCCAAAAGATGAAGTCCTTAAAGAAAGTATTGCAAAATACTGCCATGAAATTCATGTCCATGATGACTGCATATAAATGTCTGGCAGTAACTGCAGGAAAGCTGCCTCAACACTGAGATAAAGTCTACAGGGGGTGTTTAGATAACACTTTTTCACCTGTCTATGGAAATGCACACTAAAAGAGCACTCTTTTAGCTTGTGTAAGTAAGGTGTAAATCTCAGGAATGCTGCACGTTGGAGACAGGTTGTTCTGTTCCAGCGAGGGCTCCGTTGTGATCTCGCCCCTTTCAGAAGCTTTGTAAAGCAGGCTTGAACTGTACTGTCTTTTGGAGACTTTGTAAAATAAATCCAAGATGACAAATCTAACACTAGATGTCTTTTATGATTATCCATGCATTTATCCATGTAGAAAAAAGTTGTTTTTGTTAGCATAGCATAGCAGTCTACTGATGCCTTGGCTTGAGGCTGTCTGTGTTCCTAGCTTGTTGACCAATCAGGCACTGTGTTCCTGGCCTGTTGACCAATCAGAGGCCATGTTCCTGACTTGTCGATGGACCAACACTATTCTTGTGGGTAAAGAAAAAGTAAGTCTCCAGTGTGCAGCGTTCATGGGACATGCAGTATATTCTTTTGTGTACGACCTGCTTTGATGTGGCATCCTCGACCTGAGAGGGTTAAACCACGCGTTTAAAAACCATCCACCATCATCTGGCTGATCACACACAATAGAGTACCAATGTCAACCACAGCTGACGCTGACCTAACAATAGTGAGGATGACTTCTCACTAGTCACTCATCTAACAAAAGCTAGTTTCTGAATACCCAGAAACAGAATACAACATTCCACACAAACTTCTAAACATGTTCTCTGATGGAAATGCTGCATGCTAGAGACTTATTTACACTTTTTTTCCAAGAAGGGTGGAGCTGTTCTGTTTCTAGTAAACAGAGACTTTCATCAGATTGTCAAGTGTTCATATAAACACCTCAGTCTTAATCCATAATCACAATCATTCAGATTAGAAAAAATCTTTCCCTGTAAATAAAATTTTGTTCTTGGTCATTTTGGACTATTTCTACTGATATACTTGTCACAGTACTTTAATAGACTGTTGTGCAGTTGGGATCAATAAATAAAAAATAAAATCACTCTGACAGTGATGACATTAACTCGCTGTCTTGCATTTACCTACTTGGGAACTAAATGTGATGAACTGCCCCTGAACCGTGACAAACGTCACTTTTCAAAACATCTGTGCTGGACAGATGTCACAGCGCTGCAGGCCTTCATAGTCCTGCACTAGTGACAATATGTCAGAATAAAACCTCATCCTTCTATGAAGACTTGTATGACAGCAGAGCTAATGAAACAGTGAAACTGCACAGAACAGCCTGAAAACAGCTGCTATAGTAAAACTGGATTAACAGCAGGGATTTCAAGCTGCAGGGTCGCTACAGCAACCAGGGCTGCCACGCCACACAGGGTTGCCAGATTCACAGTTTTCACCAAACTTTCGGCCAGTTTGGTGAAACTACACGGTCTCTGGATGCATTCTCTGTTTGGACAGCATTCTAAATAAGTTGTTATTTTAAAATTAAAGATTATGTTAATCCTAGTTTTGAATAGCTGGCAACCTATTCTCCTTCTACAATGTGCAAGAGGCACAGCTGTGTGACTGCTGTAGAACTGTGAGTTTGAATCCAATCCTAGTACTCATCAACGTCTGCATGAACATTTCTCGGCTGGACTATAATCTGGCCTTCAGGAGACGAGGAGTTTGTTGCATTTACCAAGCAGATGATAGAATGACACCTATTTCTGTTAAGACGGCAGGAACGTAGTTACAGCTTATCTCTGTAACTCAATGCAGACTTCATACATGTCTCCAGCCTAGTTTATCTTTGGATTCTGAATGAATTACGACTGTACATCAGCAGATGAATGCGCTGTATTATGTGTATATGCTGGGCTGATGTGATGTCACTGTAGCCTCAGTCATTTCTATAGATCAGCTGAAGTCATCCGAACTGTCATCAGCATTTCAATGAAACAACAGCTCAGTGGGTACTCAAGCAAGCATGTGAGAGACCATCAACAACAGCATGACCTCCACTCCACTGCCCTGTCCAGGGCTTTGTTGCTGAGCTCTGTGTTTGACCCTATGACAGAGCAGACAACCAGGCCATGTCTAACGCTCCCCACCCAGCAGTCAGGTGATATCAGTCTGCCCCTGTATGCACACTGTGACTCCACTGTTTGAGAGAGAGAGAGAGAGAGAGAGAGAGAGAGAGAGAGAGAGAGAGAGAGAGAGAGAGAGAGAGAGAGAGAGAGAGAGAGAGAGAGAGAGAGAGAGAGAGAGAGAGAGAGAGAGAGAGAGAGAGAGAGTAAAACAAAGTAAAACAATGTGAAACAGATAGAAGACAGAGTGAGTGAAAGAGACAGTATGAGAGTGAAGGGGAGAGAAAAAAGGCAAGAAAGAGAATGGCAATAAGAGTGAGAGAGATAAAGAGAAAGAAGAGAGAGATAGTGTGATAAAGGACTGAATGTGTGCGCGTGTGTGTGTGTGTGTGTGTGTGTGTGTGTGTGTGTGAGAGAGAGAGAGAGAGAGAGCAGTAAAGAGAGACAAGAGCCAGAGCTACAGTGGTAGAGTATTAGAAAGTAAAGGTAGAAGAAAGAAAAAGAGAAAAGAGGACAGTAAAAAAAGAGTTAAACAGAGAGAAGTACAGTGAGAGAGAGGTAAAGAGAGATAGGAGAGATAGAGAGGTAGAGTGAGAGGGAGAGAGGTAGAGAGAGAGAGATGCAATAGTGTATCTTGTTACATTCAAGCTAATAAAGCATCACTGAATAGAACAGAGAGAGAGAGAGAGAGAGAGAGAGAGTGAGGGATGAGGGTGAGGTAGAGGACATAAAATAAAAAAAAAACTTTACCGGGTACTAAATATAAAGCCCTGATACTCTACTGCTCGTCCTCGCTCTTGTTCATTACCAGAGAAGTTGCTGGAGAATATCACAGTAGTTGCTGGAAAATAACTCTTTAGATAATAAGATTAATATAGTAACTAATTAATAATCTTCGCTTTAAGACCTCGGATAACACAGTCTGAGACTAAACTGCAATACCAGTGTTTCACCATTAAAATCCCATACGCTTAACCCCGTGTGGATCCGGTAAACTGACTTTCACACGCAGATCTGAAGCCCTTCGGTCAGAGTCTGGACCCACCCACACAAAGAGAAACAGGAAGTAATCATGAGGAGATTGAGCAGCATGTTGGACAGGGATGGAGAAGAAAAGAAGGGGAAGGGTCTTACCTTGCTGGCTACGTCTCTGGGCATAGACCACCACCACTGCCGCGAGCACCACACAGCACACCGACGTCACAATGTTGGCCATCTGCAAACACACACACACAGGGCGACGGTAAGCTTCCGGCCAGAAACACCCACCCAGCGGCACTGATGACCAGCCAACATCAGGAGACTCCCTCTCTCTCTCTGCCTCTGTGTATCTCCCAATTCCCCGCCCTCTCCACTCTTCTCTCTCTCTCTCTCTCTCTCACTCACTCACTATTCCTTGCTCGCTCACCATCTCTCTGTGAGTGGCTCCTCATCCCCTGCCCCCTCCTCCTCCTCTCTCCTCTCTCACTCATCCCTCCCCTCTTTCTCTTTTCTCCTTTTACCCTCCCTTTCTCTCTCTTTCCTTTTACAACCCTCTGTCCCTCAATCCTATATATTGCTTTCTCACTTTTCCTTTCTCTTATTTCCCTTTCACACACTCCCATTTTCTCTTTCTCTCTCTTCTCTTTCTTCTCTTGCTCTCTCTCTTTCTCTCTCCCTCTCTCTGTCTCTCTTTCGTCTTACAGTGGACGGTCAGTAGAATGAGCATCCACACAGAGAGCTACTCCTCAAACAAACATGCACGCAAGAGGCTTTAAAGGGCCAGCAGAGTCAGAGAGCGGCCTGACCTCAGCCTCCTCCCTCTGGCCTCAGGGTGAAAGAGAGAGAGAGAAAGAGAGAGAGAGAGAGAGAGACTGAGAGAGGGAGACAGAGAGGAGTAGACAATGCCAGGCTCTGTATGTCTGCGGATGTTTTCAGGCTTTTCTGGTATGTACACTACTGCACACTGGTCTCTCACTCCACACCCTGGTCTCTGAACACACTGGTCTCTTAACATCATAGCAACTCCGAACCCCCCCACCTCCCGCCACCCCGCTCCTGCCTAAAGCCTATCTCACACTTTCCTTCACTCGCCATCTTTCGCTATGTACTTTCGCCTCTCTACTCTGGCTGCCAAAAGTTTGAGGACATCTCCCATTCCATTTGAAATGTAATTCTAAAGGAGCTGAAACTTCATGAGCTCTTTTAATCACAGCTGGGATCCACGTTTGAGCTGGTGTTGGAGATTCCGCTCCCATAAACGAAGCACGAAAACAAACACACTGAATGTCTTGAAGTGTGAATAGGATCTGATTCTTTGCCTCCAGCAGACTGGACGTAGCATAAAAGCATCATGATGATCCTCATTAGTTCATTCAGCAGCTGAAACTCCATAATGTCAGTGGTCAGAGAGCTTTTGTTGGCAGTGAAGATTTAACAGAATAAAACACATTATAATAAATATGCATTCTAATTCATTTACTGTCAGAATATATTCTCCATTAATCTGTAAAGATAATTGGTTCTTTGAGTACTCATAGATCTAGACAGAATCGGCGTCTTTACTAAAGAACCACTGAAGAGCCATCTTTTTAAAGGGGGAACCAGCTTTCAAAAATTCTACACACTACATAATTTAATAGTTGAGATGTACACAAAGTAATTCAGGGCAGTTTGGTATAAAACACTCTGTGATAGGTGATAGGAACCAGACGTCCACCTCTAAAAGTTTCATCACAGAAATATATTACATGAAATGGCTATGAATATGTTGCCTGGTGTCTGAGGCATTGTTTTATGGCTGTTTTGTGATTAAACATTAAAAAGATTTTTATCCATTTATTTGAGTGCATTCATGGTGGAGGAATACATGCAGACCATTGTGAGGCAAATGCTCTCATCAACATTCTATGTAAAAATAAGGATGCGTCCGAAATCGCCTATTTACCTACTACTCAAAATCAGTAGGCGAGCGCGGCTAGTATGTCCGAATACCTAGTAGGCATTGAGTAGTAGGCCAACGGTACCCAGATGACCTATTGAATCGGCAGCCATTTTTATGTATGCGACCTCAACACACTGTGCTATCCCATCATTTACCTGGAGCCACGGATGAATTCAAAGCGTAGAAAGAACGGTGAAAGCGTACGTAGACATAGCTAGTGAACTGCCGCAACAGAAGTTAGAGCTACTTCTGAGGTAAACAATGTTTCGTCTTGTCCGAGCTATAGCTCGACACCGTGTGAGTACATATGTAGACAAAGACGCAGATCAGTGTCACAAAAAGTATCTAAATCTGTCAGTAAACAGGGCTTTTAAATGAATAGCAGGACTTTTACGGTGGTGGTCTGACGTCTTGTGTCACAGCACGTTGAAAAGATGGCGGACGTAGTACGCCCAAGTTTATGTGGCTACTAAAACTCGCCTACTGAAATTACCTGCTAGTCTGCTGCTCGAGCTGTACGTACTGGCTCTAATCTAGTACCTACTGACTAGTAGGCGATTTTGGACGCACCCTAAGACACGTGTATGTTCAATAGTGGTTTAGTACAGTAAATAAAATTGTTGTTTTTGTGTTGAGGTGACCCCTGATTTCTATCACCACCACCACCAAGAATATCTTAGTCTCAAGGATTCTTTTTTTTTTTAACTTGGCAGAAAAAATTGGTGGAATTTGCTATTAAAAATGTAGGGTAACTAAAATCCAGTACTTTCAAAGCATAGACTCAGGTACTTGAAAAATACCATAGTAATATCTAATTTAATACCAAATTTGGTAGGCATGCTTGCTCTGACATCTAGACTACTGACCGGCTGCCTAACTACATTCTGTAAGTACACAGGCCACTCCCACTTTTGTTTTGTAATCATATATATATATATATATATATATATATATATATATATATATATATATATATATATATATATATATATATATAAACTTGATTGACATCAAGGTATTAAACTCTAAAAGCGTTTGGAGGTGGTTTGAGTGATTTGAGTGCTGCCGTCACAGAAAAGGCATAAAACATTGTTCCTAAATAAGGCACTCCTTAAAATAAACCTCTCTTTAATATGTTAATTTACTGCACACTAACAAAGGAAGCATGCTCCTATGTATTAAAAACACAACAAGCTAGGTGTCCCCAAACCTTTGACATGCAGCGTATCCCTCTCTCTCTTTCTCTCTCTCTCTCTCTCTCTTTCTCAGTTCTTAAGAAGACTCCCTGAGCCAAGCATCTGAAACCCAGACCAAGAACAACACTCCTCAGGGTCGGGGTATCAATCCGTCTCTCTAAGTATCTCCCGCATTTCAAACATTAAAGGGACCCTACAGTTAGAACAACACACAGACGAGCATTTTTCAGAAGCAGACGCTCAACACAACCGTTCGAGGCAAGAGAAAACACTGTTTTTTCCAGTTAAAATCACAAAGTCAGATGTGGGAGGGAACTCAGGCAGAAGACTAATAGACTTTTTGCACCAGTTAATTGTTTCCCCTGATCCCAGTGGTAGTTATTGATTAGAGTTAAACAGGAAATCATCATGTAGCAGCACGGGAAAGGCTAACACGCTAAGGGTGTTTAGCTATGAGGCTTATCACAACACCAGCTCGCTAATATGAAAGAGCTTAGCCCTGCTGCTCACTCGTCTTTGGCTCCAGCGTCAGAGAGATGAGTGTTCCATGTAAACATAATATTTATGCGGATTTTGTGTTGCCTGTCCGCACAGTTAAGATGGAGGATGATCACCCAGGGACTGGTTCAGACCAGATCCGCCACTCATTAAACACAAGATGTAATACGTTTACTAAAGTCAAAACGAGAGGAAACTGTTTTCTTAGTTTGATATAGCAGGCATACTTGGATCAACAACATAAGGGGAAAATGTTAGAAAGGAGTTTATTTGCATTTGTATCTATGTGAATCTTAAATATAGTTCATGCTGTCAAAGCTTTTGTTTATTTCAGTTATTAAAGCTGACTTGTTGGACTTATTGGTTAAGCCACCTGACTTTTTAAACAAGTTTCAAACAAGCCAGACATCTACTGAGACACCATAGAAAACTTTGTCCTTCATCTGCCATGGTAGACTGAATCTCTCTGATTCAAAAATCACACTATTCACAAAATTTACTAAACTATCTGTCGCTCCATGAAAGTCACTCATTTATATCTTGGCCCCCCTTTTGTATACGCATGTCAAAATAAAAGATTATGACACTGAAGGAAATAAGAACTCATAGACAGAAGTTTTACAGACCTTTTGTAAGTTTTTAAACATAAATGCATCCCAAACTATTTTATTTAGAATGTTTTGTATAACTGAACAGTACAAATAGTACAGCATGTATGGTAACCACCTGACGTTTATAGTCTTTTGGAGGCAAAAAAAAAAAAGAAATGAATTTTATATGATTGCACTAAAAACTGTTTGCAGTAAAAGAGGCATTGTTGAATATATTGAATATATGACCATATTTCTGGAGAAAATAATCTTTTTTTAAATGTTTATATCAATGACTGAATTAAGATATAATAATGTGAAAGAGCTAAGAGATTTTCTACTATACGTTTCAGTCCCTCTGTAACAGATCACAGGACAGCACATGGTTCAGTATGCAGTGTGTCTTAAGGCTGGTATGCACTGAATGCAGCAGTGAATGAATTTAGTCACACTTTTGGTTGCTGAAAAGTTTTAGAAGATTATTTGCTCTGTGTTCGATTTTAATGAAGTTTTGCCAGTGACAAAAGCAGACTGGCCACTCATGGTCATCTCTGCCATTAGCACGACGTCAAATGTTCTTTTACCTTCACCAGAACGAACAGTAGCCCACTATAATCCCTTCTGCTGGAACCAAAGAATCAGATCCTATTTACACTTAAAGACTCAGAGCAGAGCTGCAGCTCCAAAACCGCAAAATTCTCTCAAACTCAGCTAAGATTCTAGTTCCTGAAATTTTTCAGCCCCTGCATGAGGAAGGAAAACTCCCACTTTTCTCTCACTTTTCTAAAGTGGAAAGCATACTGTGTCATAGTTTTTCCAATTCGTAAGGAGCAAAAAATCTGTTAAAAATTCTATCCATTTTTTTCATGTACATATATTTCAAAACAAAATAGTGCTGAATACAGTGTGTGTGTTTTGATGTCAAAATTCAGAAATTTTTGCCTTTCTGTGACTTGCATCAGATTCAGTGTGTAACAGTCTTGAGAAGTGAAGTTTTAAAATCTACACTTTATATTATTTAACACTCACCTCCTTCATAGATTATCATATCTGATCTCTGAAATTGCTACAAAAACAATACTTTGTACTTAATGACCGTTTGGATGACCGTTTGGACTAAAAGCTATATGTATTCATGGACAGTGTTGTAATCAATATTCCCATAATTGTTTAAACAAGACAAAATAATAATAAGATGTATGTATCTTTTATGATTATTTTTTTAAGACCTTTAGAACCACCGAGAGGGATTGGTAGATGCAGTCTTGAATGTTCATTATTTTCAGGGTATGTTTTCGAGTACTTTCAAAGCGTTTTGAATGAATACTGTAACTGAAATATCAAAACATTACAACTGCGCTGCTTTGATTTTTTTCAATTACCATCACGACTCAAAGCCACAGCTTCTCTTTTTGGGGTTTCTAGAAAGTTCTGAAAGCCAACCATCCAGCGTAGTGCTTGAGGATATCTGGTGATTGACACTTTGCATTTATTCCTGCGTTACAGAAATAAAGCATACTGACAGCGGTGAAATTAAAATTGCATCTCCCTGTCACCGCTTTAGAATCGCGCTCTTGCCCGTAAGTAGCATTTAGCCTATCAAACTCTGGAACAATAAGTTTGATATCTGACAGCTCAGGATCTTTTTTCCTTAATGACACCCTGTGGCACTGAGGATTTTATAATAATACCAGCCAATTGAGAATCATTTCTCTTCCCTTCATCTACTTCCATATTTATTTATTCATTTTTTATTTATGGCTTTTCGGTGCTGAATAGGCGTTTTGCTCTGTGCTTAATTAAAATATATAATTCATCTGGGCTACCGAATGATTTTCTCTCTCTCTCATCGTTTCAGGTTCTTTGAGATGTCCTGTACAATTTGCATTTAAATTGGAAATTCCGGGCTGAATAGTGGCAAGAGAGGGTATGAAGTATCACAAAATAGAATCCCAGGCCCAGCCAGAGAAGTCCCAGCATACCGCTGACTGACACACCGACAGTAATCATACCCCCCCCCAACCTTTTCTTTTATTGTCTGTTTTATTTTCTCATTGGGAAAAGCTCTGAATGTGTGAAAGTGTTCCCTATTATCAATCTGTCTCCTTTAAAGCTTGTGAAGATCAGGCTAGATGTTTAATGCAAATGGCGCCAATGGCAGCTCGGTGTTGTGGAAAAAAAAAATTATATATAAAGAAGAGCAACCTAAGGTGGATCTGTAGGGTTAGTCATAGAGCTGAGTGCAGAGAGGATGCTGCCTCGCAGGAGCTACAAGCGAGATGCTTTGATTAGGAATTCTTCTGAAGAGTTTTCACAGCATCTCACCTGATGTGCTGTAAAATCTGCAGCTTAAACTGGAACTTCACGTGCCATAAAAAAAAACGCCTCTGAGTTCTAGAGGTTCTGAATCTATTCACCGCCTAAATGCCAGTGATCAATGAGCAATTACTCATTTCCATTCCTCACTCAAACATACAGCTTGGGGTCACTGATAAACTGTAAGTGAGAAATATCACACAGCATTGACAATGAACTTGCATCCACAGTGACTTAAATCTGATCAAATATAACCAAACCTCAATAATTAAACAGATATTCATAGTAACAACAAATTGAAAGGACCAGAAAAGCTTATTATTTACGTCCAAACTTTATGTTGTTCCCATAATTGTAATTTTACAAATAATTCTGATGATACTCTGGCTACAATAGGGAGGCATGGCTGTCATTCCCAGTTTGGGGTCAGAATGTCTGCTATAATTAAAACTTTGGAGGAGTATGTATGAGACCATTTACAAGAACTGTGTAACTCCTTATGGCACCACGTCACATATGGGTCTTCAGACAAAGCTATAATATAAAACTAGCTCAGTATTCAAAGCTTGGACATCATAGCAGAGGCTGAGAAGAGAGGGATGGAGATGCTATCATAGGAAGAGAAAGAAAAAGAGTGATCAAATAATTCGGCCTGGCATTAACTTGCTGATGAGAGCTAAAAGAGATAAAAGGATGCGATACAGTCTTATGGTTGATGAAAAAATAACAACAGCAGACTATTAATCCCAGCTAATGTTATTTATAAAAGACTGTAGACTGGAACCTTATCTGTGTCATCCCTGACTTGTAGTTTTGTAGTTTTGCCGAAAGTAATAAATAAATAAAACTCATGCCAAAGTATTTAATATTTTCAATTAACATTGAAGGTTGAAACCTCTTGTAATATTTCTTTATGCACTTAAAAAGACTGACTCTTCAAAGGTTTCCTTAGCAAAGAAAAAGGTGATGAAGAGAACAATCAACACTTATAGAACCCTTTGGCATGACTAAATGGTTTGTTACATTCTGAAGCTTTTTCAGGTTGATGGAGAAGGTGCTGTATATGGGCTGTTTTAAAAAAGGTTCCATATAGTGCCCATAAGGATTACTTTATTGTTACAAGCAGATATTGTAACTAAAGCAGAACTATTATGTTAGTATCCAGAACCAACACATTAATCTGAGAAAAGCTTTAGGCAAAACATGCTACGTACAGCTGACCATAAGAAGCTCAAAGCACAATCTGTAAGCGACATATGTATTTACGACAGTGGTGTAGATAGATAGATAGATAGATAGATAGATAGATAGATAGATAGATAGATAGGTAGATAGGTAGGTAGGTAGGTAGGTAGGTAGGTAGGTAGGTAGGTAGACAGACAGACAGACAGACAGACAGACAGACAGACTGACAGACTGACCGATACCACCACTCCGTCATATCACACTAACAACACCCTTATCCACATAGACTGGAAGGTTTAATACGTAACCAGACAGAATAAAGGTGCTGGAGGCTGTGTCTAAGATAAGTAGGGGAGGATGTGTATTTGCACATGCTGAAAATGGCTTAAAGTCTCACATAATGAGGTTTTGTATGAGCTTTAATCAGAGATCCATAACTATAATCTCGATTTCAGCCAGAGCTCAAATCTTCCACAACACAAGCACTACATAAGCCCATCTCCTGTAATTAAAGTCTTGCTTCCTGGGCCCCTCCTGATACCAATTCCCTCATCTCACACTATCAGAGATCACTCTGATTAGTTTTGGGCTGTAAAAGCGTATGGTCAGTGGCCTGTCCATGCATGCTCTGCGGATCCTGGGCTTTGTCTTTACTAGCATGCTAAAGACAGCATCAGTGCTGTTAAGACCTGCCTGATGAGGGGACTGCAGCCTCCAAGCTGCCAGGATGGTTCATGCATTTGAACAAAGAAATCAATATAGCATCAGTGAGCAGAGCACCTAACGACTCTTTCAGTACCTGTCTATGTTCAGCATGTTGTGTGCGTGTCAAGTAAGTGTGTGTTTAGGCATGTGTGGGCCCGTGTGCGTGAGCATGCATGCGTAGCTGTTTGACTAGGCTGGTGGGGGTTAGCCATCTGGATTGCGTCCACAGGACCGGACCTGTTCTACACCCTCGAAGAGCTCCCTAACCAAACAGAGGTTACTGACCTCCCGACCCTCCTGAGTGTATCAAACTAAAGCAAACAGGGCAGGACTGTGGGCGGCCAAGGCCCTTTCAGCACTGATAGGCTTCAATCTTCTGTAGAACAGAGTGGGAACAGTTCTGTAAGCCATATCTGGTGGGCTCAAGCCTCATGTTAAAGTTAACACTATTGGCGCAGTTAGCAACAAGAGCACATATAACTACAATTAAAAAAAAAAAAAGAATAATGATTTTTTAGAGCTATTCCTCAGATTAATGGAGAATATGTTTTATATGGTTGTAGAACCCTTTTTAAAATGGGTGGTTGCTGGGTGGTTGTTCTTCAGTAAAAACACTGACTCTATTTAGAATGATGAGTCCTAATTAGAAGTATTTCATGCTGATAAGGTCTTTGCATGATGAAACAATTCCTTAGACTGAAGGAGTATGTGTCATATATGGTTCTATAAAGAATGATTCTATATAGCCCCAGTAGGACTGTAGCTCGAAAGTCTTTCAGATGTGAAATGTGCTGTTCTAGAGTTTTTACAGAAAATTGCGTGCGGTTATAGTGATAGGAACTAGACATCTGAAGCGTTTAATGCCTATAAAAGCTCCCTTGCAGGAAGCTATTACATAGAATACACTGATCTAATACCTGAAACATTGTCTTGCTCTTGAGCTAAAATATATATTTTTAAATCTATTCATGGCAAGAGGTCAGTGCCAAGAGTTAATGGCGAAATAGTCCTTGCAGAGAACTTTAACATTCCATATAAGAACTAAGAAGACACATGTAGGTTCACTGAGGTTGTGGTGAGTCAATAAAATGTCTATATTTGTGTTGCAGACATGATGACCCCAGGCGGTCCTATCAACACCACAATAAAAACATCAGAGTTTCTACAATCAACCATTTCACACCAAACCACTCAGAATTACTTTGTTTATATCCCAGCAGTTGAATTATGCTGGGACTTTGAAAAATCCTCTTTAACACCACTAGAGTTACTCATTCGCCAGAGATTTGTCTGCAATCAATTAAGCTTTAATCGGGAAGACTCTTCTGATGAATTCATAAAACATTTTTGTGGCTGAACTATCCATAAACGCTTATGGCGTCATTGGCAGGTTGATATGAGCAATGAATTTGTCTTCACCCACATAGACCACCATAAAAAAAAATCAGACAATAAATGCTTTACGGTTATTTTAAGACAAAATGTCCAAAGACTGTTTAATAAATTAATTGCTTTGGTCTCTCACAGCCGACCATCACATTACCCTGCAGTGACGGCAGGGTATAATTTTATGCTAATTATTTCCATTCGCAGCTCATTTAAACCAGAGTAGGAATAAACTTTCAATCAGTAAAACAATGTGAAAGCCAATTTGATGAAAACATAACTGTCAACATACCTCTAACAAAAACAGCAATATCGGTGACGGAAACCCTGTAGAATTCCAGCATGTAGAGCCCTGACAAATATTTGATCATCACAAATGACCATAAATCTACTCACATGTTTACTTTGTCTCGATTACTTAATCTTAGTTTACACTCTTACTTTCAACTTGGATCAGCAAGTTAATATAAAACACCTGGCATGCTTTGATAATGAAACACACTTTAAAAACCTTTTCCATGTTGCATATATATTTGCTTGTATATTTCAACTTAACAGAATTTTAAACATGCTACGATTATATTTACAATAAGTGAAAAAAATGGGACATACAGAGTAACAGGAATTTAAAGACCTGACAGTCTTGACAATTCTTGACATTTCATGTCATAATGTTTTCATATTACAACAAACAAACGTAACTGAAATGCTGATTTGAGCGAGCCTGCTAATTAATTCTTACTTATTACATAGTGAACATATATATTTATATAAGAATTTGCTGATGGATTGAGAAGACAAAGCTTTAACAACTTTAACAAAGAATGTGAGTTCACTGTACGGCTAAAAGATGAATCATTTTTATGTTGAAATTGCAATTTAAAAGAGTGTAATTTTCTAATCACATTTTTTTATTTTCTACATCATCAACAATGATGTGTTAAGTTTGAAAAGGCATATGAGTTAGTATAATAAGAGGCAACCAAACCTTCACAACTTCACAACAGCCTTCAAATGGCATATTTTTATCTTATTGGCACAAAAAATACACTCATTTTAAATCATTCATAAACACTTTATAATAGTAGTCTTACTACAAGTGGTACCAACACAATATAGTTGGAATATAAGTCACTAAAGCTAGTATTTTTGTAATTTTTTCATTCCATTCATCATAAATTTTACATAGGCCGTGAAAACACATTTTCACATTACATATATTTTGCTCAGTCTAATGTTACTGCATATCTGTATCGGCAATTCATTAAGTAATTGGTGCAGACTCAAAGCTGTTGATTGTAAATTAAATGAAAGTTATTTATGATGTATTTATGAAACTACATAAAAAAATAATCTCTAGCTAAATAAGAACAACGCTAGATTTCTGAGGGCTAATCTTACTAAAGCACCTGCCCATTCATCTCATCAAACTTGGGGCTACTGTACTAGCTTTGCTCCAAGTTGAACTTGGATAACCCTGATGCCACTTTACCTCCCACTCCGCACATCCACTGTAAATGGGTAATAGAGGTGAAAAACGCGTCCGGCCATGAACCGGCCTCTGTACATTACAAACACACTTCTGTTTACTCGGCTGCCACCCTTAAAATACAACCTCCATGAATAGTGCTTTCCTGCTCCAGCAGCAAGCGCAACAGTGACCACCCGGCATGCTGACCACACAACGCAGCCTGGCCCATTACCGGGAGGCTAAATAAGCAGACACCCCACAGCGAGATGCACACAGGATGCTTTTTCCTCCATAAGGAGCCTGTGTGAGGTGCGGTTGTGTCTAATCATAGTGCTGTTTTTATGTCCACTACGAGCGCATAATAAAATGACTATGAGGTCGTGAATAGCAGCTTCAACTGCATGATTTTTCAGGCGTGGGTGGGGTTTGGCGAATCAAGCTGTCTGTTGATAAACACAACACAGACAGCACAGCTTGCCCGCTCTTCTGGATGCAGGCCCAGATTTCTGCCTCCGCCGCGAGACCGGGGGAAAATATGTCCAAACGGCACCGAGGTTACGGCAATGTTGTCTAATGTTTATGAATTCCGTCCTTCTGCTCATTCGCTGTGATCGTACATGGCGAGGCATATGGAGCAGTCGCCAAATGAAGGGCTTGAACAGGTTGCCAGAGGAAAGGATGTGAAGGATGACAATGATGATGATGGTGATCAACTTGCTGGATTTTGTTTTGTTGTTTTTTTGTTTTTTTGTTTTTTTATTTTAGTGTCTCTGCAGAAGCACAGACATGCTTTACTCCTCTACGCTGAGCAGAAGCAGAGAGGAGCCATTTGACACTCAGTGATCTATGAGTCGTAATATAATTATCTATTTCTTCATCAGTTCCCTAGCCCTGGGCGGACATCTGTCACGAGAAGATGGGGCTTGGACTCTCTCTCTCTCTCTCCCTGCCTGTCTTGCTTTCTCCTCAATTCTGAGTTGACAACAGCCTGATGAAGTGACCATTTGGTGGGAAATCAAACATAAAAAAGTAGGATTTATTTTTTAACTCTAACATAGTCAATTAGACATGATCTCAGTCTTAGATGCTCTACCAAGAAAGGTCTGATGTCTGTTCCATATTAAGCTGTCTATTAAGCATGGTGATAAGAAGCAATGCCTCTCCACCGCTAACAGCTAAAAACACAGCCCTCTGCTCTAGTCTGGAAAACCTAACACTTCTCCTGTATTTAGACTCTTCAAATAAAAGTTATTCTGGAAATGAACCTAAAACAGCACTTAGACATATCTTCTCCTTAAAAATCTGAACTACTTACATCGTGGTGACACCACGCTACATTTTGTCAGCACATTCTTGCGCTCTCTAAAGCGCTAGTTAACATGTTATCCCCTAGCTTGCTGCTAGGAGAGCAACAGGGCTGGTAGACGGAGTGAAGCCATGCTGTGAGCATCACAACGCTTTGAGAGCAAAGTAGGGAGCAGCCCCCAGTTGTGTGTAAGTAGAAACAATTCACAAGCACAGCCTTACTGACCACAACCATTTGAATTTTGTATGCTGCATTCTGCCTGGACTCTATACAGTGCGGCAACTAGGTCATTAGAAAGCATTTTGAGGCATTTTGTAACTAGTAAGTGATATATATTCACATTTCAACATACACCACTTTGTGTCCTGTAGAAATGACCATGGTTGTTTAGAAAATAGCCTGAAAATGTGATTGAGTTGAGTGCACCCAACCCTCTGATGATGGGTGAAAGTCCAGCAGCTGTGATCTGTTATCTATTACTTTTGAAGCTAATAAACTATCATTTTTAAATCTGAATAACAGTTATAAATCTAACTGTATTTCTTAGGAGAGAAATACTGGCCTTTCTGGACATTTATTGAATGAGAAATCGACAGGAAAATCCAGAGTTTAATATAACCCAGTCTGTGAAAGTAAGTAAGGCCTTAATAACACTTAATAAACTGTCACGCCAACAACAACAACAAAGTACTTAAGATCAAACTCAGTATTCAGAGATCGGCTGTGTTTTAGTGAGGTTTTCTTGTTCAGGTGTTGGCAGGCAGAGTGCAGAGCTTGGACAGCTAATATGTAATGAAATGAAAATTAAATAGACAAAATATTTAAGCCTTTGGCGTTATTGCTACGATTGTTTCTATCAATGCAATGCCCCATTTTATAAATAGTTATACAGTCAATTTCTATAGAAAGTGTGTCAGATAGCACATAACCAAGTCTGTTTGTGGCAAGATGATTAAAGTCTGGAAATTGTACAGTTGTTTGGGTATAAACATTGATTAACTACATTAACATAGATTTAACGCAGAAGCAAATGTTTTCTGGGCTGATCAACTACATTTGGGATAAGGCGACAACTGTGTAAATGCCATTTCTTTTTGCCAAGCTCAAGCGTTCAAATCTTCAAACGCTCTGCTCTGCAGGAGAAGCTGTGCCTCACATTTGACATTTGATTAATCTTCCTATGACAGAGCGGAACAGATCTCAATGCCCCGCCCTGATGAACCATCTCGGTGTTGTGTTGGGACCACGTCCTTTATGTTTACCAAACCATATCAACCAAATGGCCCCGACCTGTGGGAGTGGTTAGTCTTGTTTATGGGTTGATTTATCAGAGGCACGTCATCAAACAGCCGGGTGGCGGCGGGCTCCACTGAGCTCCAGCATCGCGGCTGGCGCGGGGCAGCCTCCATGCCCTGTGGCATGCACACTAAATGTGCCTGAGCCTGCCACCACTGCAGGAAGACAACATCTGTTCTTCTGACAAACCAGCGAGCAGGAGCCAATAAATTACCGTGCCGTATGGAGGCGGCAGGGCGCACGGGATGTGCTAGGGAACATAACAAAGAAAAAAATAGCACTTTGTGAAAAGCAGAATTAAGAGAAATGTGAGGAAGGAGGCAGAAAGACATAGACAAAGGGGAAGGGAGAGAAAGAGGCACAGCCTCAAAAGTCAAAAGGTGCTTTCAACTTTTCACATTTAAAGAAGACTTTTTACCTCGGAGCAAGGTGACGCTGGCACTTTGTCAATCACGCAACTCCTTCTGCGCATGTTTCTGAGCGCAGGAGTCTGCCAGGTGTCAACAACACAGCCCTCGCTTCAGCCTATGATGCGGCTGAGATCAGGGAATGCCTCCGAGACCAGACGTGCGGAGCACAGAGCGTGTAGTCTTTGCTTGTCTGTGCTGAAAGCGGAGGCAATGGGTGGCCAAGGGTTATAACCCCGGTTATGTAGAGCGAGAGAGTCAATCAAGATTGGTGAAGCAAAGCAAGTGCAATGTGCAAATTACTGGGTTCAGTTTTACAGGGAAGAAACTAAAGGTTAAGAAAGACTGATGGATGCTAGAAAGAGGCTGCTTTAAATTGAGGATTGCCTGTTGTAATGACTCTCATGTGGAAAGTGAGGCAGCACAATGCCCAACTCTAAGTTTTACAATCAAGCCACATTCTGCAAGCTAATTTTTAACCAGGCGGTGGCTACAGTAAAGCAGGTAAAACAGAAAAAAGGTAAAACAGAAGCAGGTGACATAGACATACTGCTAGCAAACTGACCAGTCATCTACATATCAATACATTTAAGTATGGCAAAATTAAGTTTGTGATTCTGCATCATTTCTAAGAAAACACAGTATGTAAGTATTGTAGAGTGTCTAAACCCCCAACCGCTAGATGGGAGTGTTGTAATCATTGGCCTTTACTTCAGTGAAGACAAGCAGGATGCACAGATAATGCACAGATGATCATACCTATGCATATGGTATTGCGGTACTATATGGTACTATAACCTTAAATAATAATTAAATTAGATATTGCAATATATTGCCTTGTATCACAATATATCCCAATATTTTGAACCGTAACTCCTGTATCAACATATCCCCTGGTTCCTGCTGACACACAGAATCACTCTCTACTAGTAAAAATAGTCTGAACAGTAAGATGCTTTTGGAAAATAGGCCCTGATTGTCTAGGCTATAAAAACATTGCTAGCTATTATGTTAAACAGGGGTTGGCTAATGGATTTACAGCTCTAATCACCAAGTGTTACCATCACAGCTAAGCCTTAAATTCAGGACATAGAATGTTAAATTTATGTTAAAGTTTGGTGAAAAAGAGAGACCTTTACGGTACTTTCGCCCCCTGGGATCAATCTGCAATTTCCCCCTGCGATCAATAAAGTAATTCTGATTCTGATCCTGGTACTGCTTATTTCTGTTAGGGCCTCTTTGAGATTTCTAATATTATACTGTATGCACTTTGCCATTTAATAAAGTACCCTGGTGTAGAGATGCCACTACAACACCAACGCTTGTAGTTATAATCAGTGAACTCCAGGTGGCTTATGGCACGACCCACTGAAAATCAAAACATTAGTTGATTCCAATGTCACTTCTGATTATGTTGGTAGGTAATCTAATGTGCAATACCTTCATTTTAGCTTCTCAAGGTTTACTCGATGGAAGAGATCTAAGATATTAACTCCTTTGTTTCCAACTACAATAAAATTAGTAGTAGAAATTTTACCAGCTCTCTCTAGAACTGTGCCCTGTTCACTGTGTAGTGCACTGCAAAAAGTAGAGTGCAACTGTTGTACGGAAGCGGAAACATAATGCCTTGTCTCCTGGTTTTATTCTTTTAGCTTGCTAGATAAATCCTCTCAGGTTGTTAATGTTGTATGTTGCATCAAAAGAAAAGTAAATAAAAAGTATATATAATAAAAAAAAATTGTATCTTGGGAAGTGCAGGCTATTTGATATTGACAAGCCAGGAACACAGCCTCTGATTGTTCAACAGACTCAAAGGCATCAGTGGACAGCTAACAATCATGGTAACAAAGTCAAGGGCGTAAAATTAGCATGGACTGAAGTGACGTGTCCCCACCAATATCCAGCGATTATTGAATCGTCCCCACCAAAAAATACCTCTATTGGTCAACATCTCATTAACCTAGAGGTGCAGAAAGG
Source organism: Megaleporinus macrocephalus (assembly GCA_021613375.1). Lineage (NCBI taxonomy): Eukaryota > Metazoa > Chordata > Actinopteri > Characiformes > Anostomidae > Megaleporinus > Megaleporinus macrocephalus. Next base: position 18,711,664 of record CM038720.1, read on the forward strand.
GTTAAATCATGTTCTCTACTGGAGTAATATGGCCAGTGTGATTGGCTGTGCCTTTCCCTGCTGTCATGTGAGACTCGTGTAGCTACATTTGGTTGTTAGCAGCGGCAAAACTTACCAGTCATATGCGACTCACTGTGCACGCCTGCAGCGTAGGTGACACACGGGTGAGAAAAGCGAGTGAGGACGGCAGCAAAAAAAGCTACTTTTGAAATAAATGTCACTTAAAGTCTAGTTCAATAATGAAATGGTTATAATAATAACGTTAATGACAATGGTGGGCTTCAGCGCGCAGCATACAGCAGGCTAACATTGTCTCTATCTATAAATAACAAGCAGAGTTCCTACTTTTATTAACGCTTATGTATAAGAGATGTCAGCTGCACTATGGCTAAAGTAATGTTGATAAGTCTTTAGATGTAAACTCACTGATTACTGGTTTGAAACTGGCTGAAACAAACCTACGTCTTATAGTTTAATTGAGACATTAAGAAAGATTTAATTGTTTTCTGGGATTGCTACTTTAGTTTTGAGGACAACAGCACCAGGTTAATCAGTGCTCCATGTATTAACCCTCATGTTTGAGACCTGTTTCACGGACCTCCTGTTTTTGTTAGCTGGGCTTTCATTGACACACTGAGAGAGATATTTTTTGTGATTTTTTTGTGCACGTAAGTCTAAACTACTTCCTTGTAAGTCATTAGTTTAACATATTTAATTAATTTATATAATTCATGAATTAAATTCTAACTTGTTATTCTGATTAGATGAAAAGCACATAGAATTGCATATGTAGTATGTCAGTCCTTCATCCTTTTATCATGAAGCAAAGATAAAACAACAAAAAAAAACAAGTAAGGGAGGGCGGGGTGTGACAGGGTAGATTCATAGGTCCCCACCAATGTCCAGAAGAAATCTACGCATTTGGTAACAACAACAATAACTTTTTGTCAAGATGAAAATTACAAAGGATACAAGGATTACAAAGCTTCTGAAAGTACAATGACTGCACACTGGTTTGTCTAGCAAGCTAAAAAAAAGCCATCATCATCTGGAGATTCTTTTTTGTACATGGTCCCTTTTTGTTGTATACCACATTTTGTTGTATACCACTAAGAGGATTATTTAAAATCAGTTTCATTTTCAGGTAACCAAATAAACATTTAATGACCTCAGAATAAACACGTTTGTCTGTATGTTCCTTCAACCAAAAAATATGTTATTGCTCTTGGAATTATTTTACCTAACAGCTTTACCACCACTGCACAGTAAAAGTTCAAGCTACGCTTCTCTGTACACATACTATATGCAGAGCTATCACTGCATACATTGTGCAGACAGTGTGCACTGCACTTCTGTGGGTGGTCTGGTGTATGTACACGGAAGTGTGGGCAGCTCAGGGCCTGTGCTGTGCTGAGTAACTAGTGTGGTAGCCGGCCACCTCGCTGGGTGTAGTGTGGACAGGTAGTTCATTGTGTGGGTAAACTGTTCTGACTTATGATTGGAGCAGAGTATGTGCCCCTGGGGACTGGAGTAGCAGTGCTGTCAGAGGCAGCCTGCAGCACCGTGGAGAAGCCCAGGGGCATCCCAAGCTGCGGAGGGCAGGCTTCAGCAGCCCTCGTCACAGCGCTGACAGAGTCATTAGGATTCTATTCCCAACTCCCTGCTCCTTTCATTGCTTATTAGCCATACAATCCATTACAGGCAGGCCATGCTCACGGCCTCCTTCCCGCCAGCTCTCCAAATTACACACGGGGGGAAATATTCCATCAGCACAGCCACTGTTACGAAGAGGAGAGAAGGAACTTTGAAGAAAAGCAATGGGAGATAACAAGGCCAACGCACCGACGGCGGTACCAAAGACACCAAAGGGCACTTAGTTATGAAGAGATTGAAGAGTGTTGATGATTTCTTACTGCAGGGATTGGCTTCTGCTTAGGATCTAAGGCCCTATCATTATGGGTACCTTTATTATAAGAGTGGCTGCACTTTGTCACAAACATAGCCTACGGAATGTGAAGCAAATCAAGTCGGCCGCATGCATTCTGTGCTTTTCAGGCCATCGCAGAGCTAATCAAACAGCGTCTCTTTCCATAGGAACCATTTGGAGTTCAATTTCAGATTCCATTTCACAGAACTGCGGGATAAGCAGCAGCATCCTGGGCCCGGCGATTCGGCGCGATTACAATTGCGGGGCTGGAAACCGTCGAGTCTGCACCCCTCTCTCTGACAGAGCCCATTGATTTGTGCTGCTGGAAATAGAGAGAGAGAAAAAGAGACAGCCCTCTCACACGGCGGAGTGGAACCTCCACACAGCTCACCTGAGCGAACAACAGTGAGATTATCTGCAGCTGGCCTGCACTCTCTGCTCTGGTGGGCTGCAGGCTTGAGTGACACAGGCAGCTGGCCAGTTGCAGCTGAAGGCTGAGGCGTGAATGGAATACACGAGCGATGGTCAAGCTCTCTGTTTTGATAAGAATGATAAAAAGGAAATAAAGAAACGAAAGCACCAGAAAGGGTTCTTTGGACTAGTGCCAGGGAAGAACCGCTTCTAGTTCCCTAAAGAATCGTTCACTGAAAATTCAATTGGAAAGCACTTGATGGAAAGGTTGCTTCACGGAACCCATTTGCCACCAGAGAAACCTTTCCTGCATTTCGACTAAGAAGCTGTAGAAGGACATTGAAGACCGAGGCCATTTGAACTGAAGGAGCTAAAGTTTTCTTAACTATAGCGGCCAGAAACTTGCCTGGCCACTCAACAATCCCTGCTCCCGCTGCATACAAAGCCAGTCTGCATTTTGCAAAGTGTCCGCTGACACTCCATATGCACTCCCGCACCAGCAAAAGAAAAAACAATCACCTCAGCAGTGCACAAGAGTGCGATTGACAATTACATTTTGCACCAACTGGAGAATGCCTGTCTCGAGAATGTCTGTCTTAGAATTAGATTATCGATTTGTTTCTATCTCATCGTCGTTGCCCTTAAAGACAATGGCACCTTTTTCTACCTTATCTGCACCAACCATTCCATTGGATGGAAACTCCAAAAAGCTGGATCTTTCAAACCAAAAAGAAGTTATATAGTTGCTAATTCTAGAGGAGCTGAAATTGAATGCTTGGGAATTTGCAAGCGCCTCTTCAATAACATTCTGCTGCATGCCTTTTTGTTTGTGCCCAGCCAAAGCACACGGCGTGTTTGCTCTCCCCTCTTATGAATGCAACTCAGCAAAAAGTGCTAATGGCATGCTAATAGGGACGGCTAATGGAGTTTATTTTCGGGCGCCTCCTTTGTGCATCTATCGACAAGCATCCAAGAGGGGATATAAGGGCATGCTATTCTTTACACCTTCTCATCTCGATTGCCTTCAGCTTGTAAGCTAATATATTTCGAGCTTCACTGATCTATTGATCTCCTACGCAAGTAAAAAAAAGGTCTCTTTTAACAGAGGAAAATGAGATGGCGGGGGGAAAAATGCCTAGGCCTTTCAAGGAGAGAGGATATTAGCATTTTGATGGTCTGAGGAGAAGATTAGACCGTGTTTAAGAAGAAAACAAACAGGCGGTGACGTGGCGGAAAAGATCGGGTATTGTTTTATCGCTAGATATTGTTGGTCACAGGTCCACCGCGACTATTATTGCTGCAGCTAAATGATTCTCCAACGTCATTAACCTCAAGTGCATCAGCAAGAGAGCTAAAGCTAATACGTACAGCTCTTCCTGGTGCACAAAACATTGGCCCCAGGGTTGTTTATCCCGTTCTTGCCCATCTTAACTGCTACTGACACATGGTAATGCACATTTGACTGTCTCTCTCTCTCTCTCTCTCTCTCTCTCTCTCTCCTTTCTCTGGTTGCGGATGGTCTGTAATAAACACTCTACGCAGGGCTCATCTGCCACTGTCTTGCTGAGCAGAATCGGCGGCGAGTGCATTAGCTGCTCTATCGGAGAGCATATCGATCTGCTCTGAACATGGTTTACAGCTACAGAAAAAGCCAGGGAGAGCCAGGCTACAGGAGAGGGAACGTATGTTTTATTCCACCACATGGCTCCCGGCCAATGTTTCATAGCTACATTACATAATTACAAATGCTTCTTAGCGGATGCCGAGACTTTAGGGCTGGTAGATACCGCTATGAGAGGAATGAGAATGAATTGAAAATGCAGCAGGAGAGATGCTCGTGCTTGTTTTGAGCTGTACTTGTTATATCAACTGAACAGAACTGAACGGATCACAACACTGCAGACTAGTTTTGCAATCCTTGTGCTTAAGCAATAAGGAAAGTCAAAGGAAAAAATAAGATTTTTTCAAAAACATTCAAAGATCGAAAGAGAACGGGACTCCTAACAACCACTTGGAAAAGCAGGTAGACCAATCTGCATCAGATAAGCAGCACTTAAGGCTTTCATCTTTGAAAGAGAGAAAAAAATCAAGCTTCAGATTTAAAAACATCCATATCCATCCTTCCACTGTGAGAAGACACCTCAGTGCTGTGGGTCTGAGAGGATGTGTAGCTGTTCCAGAAGCTCCTCACTGAGAAAAGAAGACATATCAAACAAAAAAGCCGCTGGTGTTCTCACCACCTGACCACCCCAGAGTCCAGACCTCAACGTCACCGAATGTGTTTGGGATTATTTGGATAATGAGTAGCAGAAAATGCTAAACCAATGTTTTAGACTGAACTTAAACAAACTCATAAAGGGATAAATGAAGGCAGTACTTTACATTTCCCCACATTAAAATATTGGTGCAATATCTAATTGAATTCTCCAGGAATTCTAGTTAGTGTAGTTAATATAATTCCATTTCTACATTCCTAATAAACAGTTCACATGTTGGATGTACTGTTTGACACCAAACTACAGTTGGCATTGAACCGGTATGTTTTTTGGAAAAAAACGTTCCTTCACATTGCCCAACTGTCCAACCATTTGAAAAGTTCTTAACCAAGAACCAAAAGACACAGAGAACAATAAAGCATTTTTAGGAGTGTTTGTAGGTAGTGGTTTAGGCTACTCAGCTAACTTAAGAGGCTTGCAGTAGAAATTTGGTAGGCATGCATAAGAACATTGGAATCATAACAGTATTAGCTGATAACATTTTTTTGTTTATGTCATGAGAATTGCTAAGATATTAAGATTTGACATGTGATATTTGATGACGCATTTATTGATTGCCAGAGGAGAACGCCTTTAATGTTTAGGTGACGCTGTCAGAGCTACAGCAGTGCAGCTAAAATGTCTCATGCAAGCACAACCTGCAGCTACTCTGGTTGATCAGCTCCTTCAGAAATCAAGCACATTCCACACAAACAGCCCAAATGATACAAGTACTGCAGCAAAGCTGAGAGAGTTCATCGTTCCGGACAATCAGAAGATGATGTTGAGTTTCAACTGCTGCTTGAACATCTCACGCATCTGCAGAGATTCATCCGTAAGCTCCGAGGCGATAATGTGACGTCCATTAGTCTTACCAACGACATTTGGATATCTGATGTGAGTTTTGTGAGTATTCTCAGTTGAACCGTGCAACTATTTCTAATTATGGACAACATATTAGCTTAGCGTCATGTAGCACAGCTCTACTATAGAACACAGTCAGAGAGTCTATAAACAACAGGTTCATTTTTACTCTCTGTTAGTATAAACTGAATGAAATAAAGTGCTCAGTATCACTCATCACAGTATCGTGCCTGGTATCAGTTTGCTACGTCTTCACAGACTGTCTGTTTTCCAGCTGAAATAAAGCGAGCTGAAAATGGCTAGGCTAGTAATGTTAGCTGAGCTATCAAGCCATCAGCATGTTTATCAAACCATCAGTCTGTTTTTATTCTGTGTCTGTCTGTGTCTCAGTATGGCTTTAATTTTATGTAGCAATGGCAAAATCTGACATGCTGATGAATTGATCTGGGCTTTGAGCTGCTGAGCGCCAACATGCATTGATGCGGAGTGTCAGCACCACTGTGTGTATCTCTATTGAAAAACAGTGGGTTGGAATTTTTGGTGTTTTGTGGCTGAAAGGCAATTCTGCACATCAATGAAATTAGGATATGCAATATCGGACATTGGCATCAGCCCAGAATCCAAATATTGGTGCATTCCTGATTCCTACTACATTTAACCTCTATTAGCATATGACCTAAAGCTTGTAAAAAGCTGTTTTTCTCATTTTGGTGTACAGAAACACAAAGCTGTGGCTCAAAAATGAGAGTAAATATCAAAGCTAAAGTCATTACAGTTGTACTTATTTGTACTTAAGTGCATTAAATATTCCCTCATGTTTTGTTATTCTTTATTATGATTCTTTGTCATTTAGCACAGCAGCAGGCGTCCTTAGCCTCAACAATTAAGCAGTAGGGGCTAAAAATGGTATTTCTCAAAAAGCAAAAGGAAGCTGTGGTGGCTCTGTGATGTACGAGAAGAAAAAAAAAATCATTAGGCCTCAGTTCAAATCAGTCTCCTGAGTTTCGGCAGTACTTACACCCTTGGCTTTCGTTATTTAAACAAGCAACCTGGTCGATAGCAAAGTAATCGTAATTGTCAGGCAAAGGGGGTCTGCTACCTCATCAGGGAACCTTTTCTTTCCTTTTTTTTTTACAATTCTCGCTCAGGTTTGCTTCCTCAGCTCCAGCTGTGATGCAGATCGAAGCATCAGCCGGGTGGAGCCAGAGGAGCAAGGCCAGCCAGAGACGCTCCCCGCCATGCCCTTCAAAAGCTTCTCAGCCAGGGACAGCTTGTGTAACATCAGCTTATTGAGTTCAGGCTAGGAGACCACTTCCATTCCTCTGCTGTGGCTTTTGATCGATGGTGAAATGGAGGGAACGTTATTGTGCATGAATTGAACAAAGCAAATCTGGTGAGTTATATTTTTTTTTCTCCCCCCCTCGTTTCCTCCTCTCGCTCTCAAGGGGAGGTTGCACCGAATGAATCATTACAGTTCTGCGTGCCTTTTTAACGAAAACAGAATTAACGCTGGTGATTCCCAGCATCCTCAGACGCATCTCCGTCACTTCTGATTAGCGCTGTCGATTTTGCGGTGAGGCCGACTGGATATAGTTGGGGGGGGGCAAAATTACTCAGTGACCCCTGCAATCTATATAATCAGTCTCAGTGCATACTGACACGCTCAACTCCCCGAGTGAGGTCAAGGTACTCGCTTGTTTAAGGCTCGCTTGTTTTAGGGAGATGCAACCGCCATTATTATGAATGATTGTCAACAAAGATGCTTTCATTTGGGAAAAAACACACACTTATGCATTTATACTTGCTAACAATCATTTTAAAGTCAAAAAAGATTTTTAAAAGGTTCTAGGAAAATCATTTAGTTGACCTATCCATGTTTTGTTGGTGGCAACAGATACCAGGTTGAACAAGCGTTCCACAACACAAAACATCAAGTTTAACCTAATGAGAAATTGTAGTTCACTTCACTATTTGCATCAAGTTATAAGTTGGATTATGTTGTTGTAGCCAATCAAAACTAGACAGGTACAAAATGACGACAACAAATTTGCCACAATGCTAACATTACATCAGTTGACTGGACCTGTTCTACCAAAGGTCAGATATAAGTTACATTATTTCAGCCCTGATTTGCCCCCAATGTCCTGGTCAGGAGCGTTATTAGAGTAGATCAATATCACAAATGATCTGGTAGTGCAAGAGTAAAACTTTAGTCCGCTGACTTTAGTCCGTGTACTGAAAATCTTCATGAATCTTGTAGTGTGAGATACCTAGCCAACAAAAGTGTTAGGGGTAGAGGGCACACAGATTTTTTTTTTGGCAATGATGCTTTAAGCTTGATGTCAACTAGTCACTAATCATTTGATTATGACACAACAGCAACATGGATGCCTTAGAGAAGACAACAGTTGAGCAGCCTTGTGATTTGAGGTCTGAAGACTGCAGTGAAAAGTCATGTGTGGTTGGAGGCAAAGCATAACGCCCTTTCTAGTTTGGAGGTTCTCTAAATTTCTCTGGCTCGCTGGGCTCGCAAGTGCACCCAAGTCAAATACACATGTGTCAAATTCTGGGTTCCAAATCTCGGATTGAAACATATTTAAATGCACATTCATTATACAGGATTTGAAAGACCTGAGTTGAGTATGCATTAATATTTATTCATTTTCAGTTGGACTTTTAATGTGTTCTCTTAACCATTTACTTCTAGCATTCTGATATTGTTATTGTAGGTATTGTTCAATACCTGATTTTGTCTATTCAATGATTCCCTAAATCAGGTAGGTGGACATTCCTCTTACTTTCGACTGGATATGTGTTTGTTTGTATTTCTTGCAGTGTTAAAACACATTTGTTTAATGGCTTAAAGGCTTTAAACAATTTGCATAAGCGCCTGAGACCTTTTCACGTTTGCTTGTATGCGATGGTCGACTGTGTTATGTCCAAGACAAATTTCCCATCAATGTACAATAAAGCATATTCAATTACTTTCAATTAAACTCAGTTGTTTCTCACCTGTGCCAAATCAAAGCAAGTCTTTTGGCTTTTGAAGTCAGCATGAAGTCTAATTAGAGCTGTGATGTACTTTGTCGTAGACTAATGGCAGAGCTTTTTATGTAACAACACAAATGACCACAAGAACAATTATAACGCAGGTGGGCACGAGTCACAAAGTAATCACACATCAGTACGTACTGTCGAATAAATCGTTGCTGATCAAGATAATGAGATGCTGCATGATGAATAATTTAAATTAGATTTTAATCAAGGCTAGATTAATCTTCCCTTGTCCTATTTACAGATTGAAATTCTAAAACACTTGAGCGAACATTTGCATGCCTCTTATTAACACAGGGGGGTTGGGGGGTGGGGGGGACTGCGGGTGGCAGCTGAACAAGTCATCCCGAACTGCTTGTCTTCGAAAACCACCAACCTCTTGTTAACCTTTTTTTTCTCTCTACGCTATGCAGGAGTGGCAGTGTCCCTGGTTGTTAGTCTTAGAATAATATGATTTGATGAATGACGGGAAGGAAAAAGTGAGAAATCCCTGCTTGTGGGATCAGAGAGTGGATTAAAAGATGGAGCGCTCAACTTTCTTCCCCACTTTCACAATCGAGACAGGCACGGCGAGCCGAGCCGCAGATTTCATGGCAGCTTTTAAGGGATTAGGAGGCAAGCCTCTGCCTTATACACCCCCCTACAGCACCACCACCACCACCACCGCTGCCGCACTCTAACATCTACCCCCACCTCAGCCTTTGTCTTTCTGGAATCATCACCCAGAGCAGCATTCATCACGCTGACGAGTTTGAAAGAGAAGTCACGAGTGCTCCCCTTCTAAGAGCTGCTTTTTGTTAAGAGGAAAATGAGAAAAAGGAGGGATGAAGATGGCCTCTGCTGTGTATACTTAAATAAACTCTGCCTGTCTAGGAATAACATAAGCTTTTCCCTTATTTGCCACTTAAAACAAAGTTTGGCTCAAGTGTAGGGTTCTAAACAAACTTCTAAGAGCTTAGTGAAGGATGGCCTTTCGTGACATAAGCTTATTTGAAGGCTTTTTCCAACAATCGGCAGTTGTCATAAAAGCTGTCCTTGTCCATTTTTGATGGTATCCTACTTCAGCAAATGTCTTACGTTGCTTTATAAAAGTCCATATAGCTTTATTTTACATCTAGACTTAAGATCAATTTCATAAGATCAACTTCATTCAATAACAGAAGAGTTAATTGGTATATGAAGTTTGGTAGACTCTGTAAATAAAGGCTTTTTAGACAACCATTACTGTAAAGTGGGTGAACCTCAAACATTTCTAGAAAGAACTCTTATACTGGTAACAAACCTTCACTTTATTCTAAGTGTCTTTTAAGGTGCCCTAGAATAAAAACCTGTATTTACATTTCCATAATTCAATAAGGAGAGTTTAGAACATAAAACCAACATACAGTGACGATCAAATACTTTTGTTCCTCCTTAAAATACAAAACCTGTATTTATAAAAGAGGACAGTAAAACGAGCCACATAAACTGTCACATAACAGACTACTAACATCTACATAAAACCGTAACAGAGCAACAGCAACAGTAATGGTGGGCTATGTTCTATCATTCCAAGCTGTGAGGGGGATGTCTGTGGTACATGGTTGATGTTCATCTTTAAATGAGGCTGATGTTGGCTTCCTATTTGCCAGCTTTTAAATGGAATATTCTGTTCCACCTTAAACACTGTACTTTCTATGCAGCAGGTGGAACAAAGAACTCCCTCCCACATCTTTAACATTTATTTCAAACTATAATTCAAAGTTTTTTCTCTGGACAGTTTCTCAAACCTTGACAGTAATCAACAGCTGTGCTCTACATTTAACACTGAAGAGACTGAGAAGAGAAGAGAAGAGAAGAGAAGAGAAGAGCAGAGCAGTTTCACCTTTATTAGCATCGCATGCTGTGTAATTTTATCATTGTTTGCCAGTTGAAGTGGATTGGTGTCTTGCTGTAAACTAACCAATCAGAACAGAGCTTATCAATTTTTCTAAGACCAAATCATGGGGTGTAAATGGGCATGTAAATAAGCTTCTGGGCATTTTTCAACCTGACCATTTACATTTCCATAATTCAATAAGGAGAGTTTAGAACATAAAACCAACATACAGTGACGATCAAATACTTTTGTTCCTCCTTAAAATACAAAACCTGTATTTATAAAAGAGGACAGTAAAACGAGCCACATAAACTGTCACATAACAGACTACTAACATCTACATAAAACCGTAACAGAGCAACAGCAACAGTAATGGTGGGCTATGTTCTATCATTCCAAGCTGTGAGGGGGATGTCTGTGGTACATGGTTGATGTTCATCTTTAAATGAGGCTGATGTTGGCTTCCTATTTGCCAGCTTTTAAATGGAATATTCTGTTCCACCTTAAACACTGTACTTTCTATGCAGCAGGTGGAACAAAGAACTCCCTCCCACATCTTTAACATTTATTTCAAACTATAATTCAAAGTTTTTTCTCTGGACAGTTTCTCAAACCTTGACAGTAATCAACAGCTGTGCTCTACATTTAACACTGAAGAGACTGAGAAGAGAAGAGAAGAGAAGAGAAGAGAAGAGAAGAGCAGAGCAGTTTCACCTTTATTAGCATCGCATGCTGTGTAATTTTATCATTGTTTGCCAGTTGAAGTGGATTGGTGTCTTGCTGTAAACTAACCAATCAGAACAGAGCTTATCAATTTTTCTAAGACCAAATCATGGGGTGTAAATGGGCATGTAAATAAGCTTCTGGGCATTTTTCAACCTGACCATTTACCTTGTAGAACATAAGAGAACAATTTAAATAATGACTAAATATATTCTGTGGCACCCTTAAGATGTTCTTGCCAAATCTCATGAATCTCTTGATTACTTAAGGAGCCACAAAGAGTGAAGCCCTTAAGACTGCACGTGGGAGGTCTTTTAAACCTAAAAAAGTTCGACATGCATCTAAGCCCATTGAGAGGTTCAGTGAAAAATGAAAAGCGGTTTGCCTGTGGCGTCGCTCCTCGGGACCTTTATTTTAAAGAGTTTACATCTGATTAGTTATTTTCTTTACTCAAATGAGCCACTTAAAAGTGTTACAATGGCAAACATCTCAGCCCTAATGAACCTCTGCTGCAAAACAGTTTGGGGTTTATAAACATCCTTTTGTTTAGGCTTGCTCCTTTTTGATTTATTGACCGGTCCTTTTTGAGTATCGAGCGATGACAAAATATTACAAACATGGCTCGAAACTGAACCTCGGAATCTAAATCATGCACGCACATGCCTGCACACACATACAGCCTGTGTGAATTTGACCCAGGCTCTCTCCTTACAGTTGCTCTTTGGTAAAAATGCATATTGGCCTTTTTGCTGCATTATTAAAGCGCTTTTTGAATGATGACCTTTAGTACACAGGGGGCGGAATTGGCGGGGGGGTAGCTTGGTTTACATGTCAGCATATCACAGGGCCGGCCACGGGCCATGCGAAACCCTGCAAGCGCGTCCAGCGCCATCAATAAAAGCAGAGAGGGACTGCCAGGGCTGCACTCAGAGCGACCCAGGCCAAATCCGGTTTCATATTCACACAGATGAAAGGGAACCCTCCCTTTAAATGGGAACGAGATGGATCCTCAGGCTCAAAGAATCACTCGGGAGCAGAGACAAGAAAGCAGCTCCAGGTTTACAGCACCGATATTTGCAAGTCATCCCAGGCCGAGGAGCAACACCGGGGGGAGAAGTGAGATTAGCAAGGCTGTACTGATGTTGCTCTCATGACTTAAACACTACTCGAGCAGGATTAGTTTTACCTGAGGACAGTTTGTAATGCAATTTGGCAGAACTTAACTGCTACCTTTCCTGAGGACACCATAGACTTACTTAGACTTACATGATAGGCAACACATTCAATAACAATAACAACACAGCACAGGTTCTGTTATTGCATTAGTTAGTGTGGAGTGGTTCAGCCAGTTACAGATCATTCACTGCATGATTTTTACTATTAAACTATAATAAATACATGCATTGCAGATTCATAATGGATTGATATCTTAATTATTACATAGTTATTTCTATCAGACTATAAAAACAACATGCGTTGCAAACTCACACTGGATTACAATCTAAATCCTTACATAGTTATTACTGTCAGACTATAAAAACTACTGTATGAAAAGGGTTCTTCCAGGGTTCCTCAGTAAAGACAATTGTTCTACATTTAGAGCCATGTACACATTCACCATAAATCAGAAGAACAATTTCATCATGGAATAAAAAAAAGCTTTCAGATGGTTCTTTGCATGTACATGGTTTTTTACTACAGAAGACCAATTTCAGTCTGTATTCTCTGATGATTAAAAACAGGCAATAAGCAAGTTAATAAAATTATTACCAATGAAAGACACCAAAATATTCTACTTGCTGATCAGAAGTTAAACATCTATATCAGTTCTTTAAAGTTTTCAACTTTCAAATTTCTTACATTTACATCAATACCCAAAAAACAAAACCCACAACGTTTTAAATAATGTAAATATAAAACAAGCCACACTTAAATAACATAATGACCTTAAACAACATTAACTCTTGAAATACTGAAAGCTTTAATGTACATATGAAAAAGTACCTAACAAAAGAAAAGCACCCCAGATAGTCAGGAAGGAAGTTATTAGCACCTCTAAGCATGGATGTGCTGCTGAAACATGATCAATACTTCTCTGCTTTTGTTAGAAATCTATGGAACTTTAAAATCGAATGATATATCGGTGGAGCCCTGGCATGAGTAAGGATGTCATGGATGCAGCCTGAAGCATGAGTTTTGGGGTTAGAGGCAGGGACGGAGGAGCAACTGCATCAGCGTCTCACACACACATACAGCGGTTCTATGAGTGTCCAGGCCCTAGATTTACAACCCTCACCCAACAGGCACTGCGAGGCACGGCTGTGTGTGCGAAAGGACTGACATTAAATAGATTTATGCAGCAAAGCGGCATGAGACGCTGAGGATTAAGGAGATGGAGGGGTTTCATTAATTTAAAAAGCGAGCAGCCTGCAAACCTCAGCCAGGTCTACTGGTCTGGAACAGTAACGTTCCAGGATTAGCAGGGGGAAAGGTCTGGGAAGGAAGCTATTTGGCCAAACTAATTAACGGAACCACAGAAGAAAAAAACATATTCGGTGGAGTAGAATGGGCATACCTCGCTTTGAGTCAGGAAGAGGACAGAATACAGACGAGCGACATATAAGGCTCCATGAAAAGTGGATTGTGAGAGCAAAGAGGGATGACATTGCGGTGAGGCAGATGAAGGTTGACGCTGTATGATGATTCTTTGGAGATGGGCTATATGGTAGTGGAGAAAGTAAACAGGAAAAGTGAAGCATATTCACATAACTGATGACCTACACACTTGACCACTTCTGTGGTCTGTAAATGATGAGTAGCCCAGCATCAATTTCCTTCAAAAGGGCCTATATCCTACATTTCCCTTGATTACTATTTGGTTGCCGAAGTCCACTTTGAATGTTTTTGTTTTTTTGTCAGAATTCCTTTATGTTTGTCAATTTTTTATTCCCGCTTTATCCCTTCCTCTTTAGCATATTATATTATTATTATATCACTGCTGTCAGAGCAAAATCTCACATCTAAAACATGATTACAGGATTAGAAAAAGCCTTACTTTACTTTTAATGTCATTTTAGGCTATGTCTTTAGTCTGTTCATTATTATTTTCTACACAATTTCAAGAGTTTTAAGTACTTTTAAATATGTCAAAAATGATATATGTATATTAGCTCTTCGCTTCTGATTGGCTGCCCTGCATAGTGCTTGATTCTAAAACATTCCTTATGGTATGAATAGGTAGGCTAGCAAGGTGTATTCTGGAAAGGTGGGTATAAAAACATAAATGTGTTGGCTATTGTGACATCACAAACACTATTCATTTAAAAATTGATTTTTTTTTTTATTTGAACATTTTTGTAAACAAGTTTTTGTATATGGTATATGGACGGTATGGAATCCATATACAGTATGGATGGTGCTGACATGTTAAAACTTCCCACAAATCCTGTATTCATAAAGCATACAAATGAACAAAACTTTGTATCTTCAAAATGATAACTTCATAAGAGAAGAAAAAACAGGCTTTACTTTTAATGTAAGTCAATGGAACCAATTTCTCATTGTGATTCATTGTGAAATGTACGCATAATTTAAAGAGCAACATTTAAGTTACGTAAAAACTGAAAAATTGGAGATACAAGCTGTAAGTATAACTGTACATTGTCAGTTTTGTAATGCATTATAACATCTGCCCAAAAAGGCACTGTAAACATGTGGGCTGTAATGCAATATAACATACTATAGCAAGGTTGTGTTATATTTTCTGCTGGCTGTGTTCACATCTTCTTTTCATCTTCTTGTCTGAACAGCTAGATTTTATTATCTCAATTCACCTAAAGCATGCAATGACCTGGAACAGTGCTTTTCAATATTAGAGTTATTATACTATTGCTTTGTAAAGTGTTATGCATGTAATTAAACCACTTAAGAACAATTACACAACGTTGTGTCAAGCATTATAAGTTATGCCATATAATACATTATGAATAGAGGCTTCATTGATAGGAAATGTTACAGTGTATTTTTAATGTTGCTTAGTAGGAAGGATGATAAATCCATGGAACCGTTTTAGGCCTTATTCTTTGATAGCATCAGGAAATAGGAGCTTTTTGTAAAAGGCAGATTCTGAAATGCCGCACACTAACCCTGGCATCTTTTGGACATTTGCACAAATCCTCTAAAGATGACTGGATCCCATTCAGCTTAAAACAGCATGTCTTATGAATGTCACGAACATTGGAGACATCTGTTCATTGAATTCCACTTTTCATTTGTGTTCTATGTATAGCTTTATATATCAGTTCCATTCAAATGGCATTTCAGCAGAAGGTTAAATTCAGCTCAGTGTTTCACTGGAAATTGGAGCGACTTCTGGAGTGGATTCCTTTCCATTATGCATCACCCCCCACAGGGGCTTATAGTGTGAGTCACACCAGTTCAAACTTTCATAACACAATCACTGCAAAAATAACATTACAAAAGTCGCATACTATGTTTAGATCCCGATCTCTGTTGCAGTCCAAAAGCTAACAGCATTTAACTGAAGTAATGAGCAACTGCACAATGCCAAAAGTGAGTGTTTGCCTCTTTTTCCTAAAGCGACTTCTGTATTTGTTCTTTTTTATTCCCGCACTATAACAGCTAGAGAAAATTACACTGATGCTTTAGTACACACTCTGAACCCAGATGTTCTCTAATGTATTAGTTCTGGTGACCGGAGGACACGCTCTCCGTTTCCGACAGAGGTCATTTGAGAAATCATTGCAGAAGAGGAGGAATTAAATATTCTCAGCTCTGTCAAATTAGAGCAAGCAGTCTGCAATATAAATTACGTTTTCCTAGAGCGTTGTCATTATGTTGGGAAGCAGGAAGGCAGAGCGAGGCAAGGCCTAGAATGATACTCACTCGAGCGTGCTCACTGATGGCTATTTGAGTCCTACTTAGATAATTAGCTGATTTACAACAGACTGTACAAAACTGGTGAGCACAGCACACAAAGTAAAATTCCCACTTCCAAAGGCTCCCTTCATTATTTTAAACTGTGTAAATTTTCCTCGGAGGCTGCTTGGAGTTAATTTGCATCGTATTTATAATATCTTTTGCAAGGTACACTAATGGTTTTACATCACATTGCCTCCCATTCCCATTTATACTCATATAAAAACCACATTCCTAAAAACATTTATTAGCGTTAAGATGATAAGCTGGGCTGAAAAGGAGGAGCCCTGAATTAATTTGGCTGTTTTGAATACACCATATGTATTTGTAGACCATCTGGGAATTAAAGGGGACTTTGTCCACTTCGCTGTAGTAACAGCCTCTACACTTCTGGGAAGGCTTTACAATAGATAATAAACATTGCTGTAAGGACATGATTGCATTAATGAGGTTAGGTGCTGATGATCAGGGTCACTTCAAGACACCATGGTCACTTCTTGCATTTTGAGCATAATGATTATTTTTGGATAAGGCCAAACCACATAAACCTGCAAGAGTAAAACACCAGAGACACACGTAAAACAGATACAAATCTGATCAAATTACTTCAGGAGGTGGTCTGAGCTCCAATTGAGCAGTGTTAACACAGCCGTCTCTCTCCACCATTCCACAACCTCCCTCTCTCACCAAACTATGTATAGTCAAAGGACCTCCCAGTACAACATAAACTACTCCCAGTACAATCAAAACTCCTCCCAGTACAATCAAACCCCCCCAGTACAACCCAAACTGCTCCGAGTACAACCAAAACTCATCCCAATATAACCAACACCACTGCCAGAACAACTAAGTCCCGTATTCTGAAATTCCGTAATCCTAGTATTCTGTATTATCGTCGCTGCAAAAACAGGTGTCTCCAAAATTGCAACTTTACAGGAGAGACCGAAAACATACTTTACTTTCAATGTAAGTTAATGGTACCAGAATTTTTTCCAAGCTATTTTGAGCACTTCTATTGGTTCATTACTCATGAATTTTTCACACAATGTAAATAACCATTGGTGTGTTTAAATGATGTAGAAAACTCAAAATCGTCAAAATGGAGATACATGTTTTTTATTGGACAGCGACGATATGCATCTTCTATTTGCATAATACGCATTTGACTTACAAATGTAAATGTATGTGATACTAAACATATACCAGATGTAAACAGGGTTCCAAAGGTGAGAGCTCTATAACTCCAGAGACTTTTATACCCTACTACCTGGCGCTCACCATTGGGCTCCAGAGCGTCCCATTCTATTGGTCAATGATTTTCTATGGCGATTATACAAACGTGGATGACCTTAAAGTAGCTAAAATGACCAATATGTCCAGATACTTTTGGAGTTTATTTGTGTCTATGAATAAATTCCATATTATGGAATTTTTTTAGATGTTGTTGCTTCTAAACACAATCACTGCTAAAATAACATTATAAAAGTCACATACTGTGTTCAATAGAAATGTAATTATATATCTGCAATGGATTATTATAGTTAGATTAGATTCCACAGATTGTCTTTACTTCAACAAGCCGAAGAGTGAAAATTAACCTACATAAATAGTCCAAGCTCCTCACATAACTGACCACAAATCATCATATTAATGATTTAAATGTACGCAAATGTCAAATAAACCAGAAGATCATTGCCTCGGATAAACTCATTAACAATGGCGCCATTTTACACGAAGGACTTGCTTCGACTCTGACACCCGCGAATACGTGCTCATGCATCTGGCTCAGCCATCGTATCAATTGGCAGGCACGTCTTTGCCATACAGCGGCCATCTGGTGCTCTCGGCTGATTTAAACTGACACGCGTGTTAGGAAGTAATGTCACAGAGAAGCTCCTGGAAAGGGGAACCAATGACAGCGGCACGTTTGGCAGGAAGTGGACGAGTTCCAACCCCGCCGTCCATGCCAGAAGGATCCATAAACTCCCATCTGGCTCCAAATATCCCCGCATCCTCACAGTGATCAATCCTCCACAAGCACATGCACGAGTCAGGATGCTCCACATGCGGACCCGTATTTAAAACAGCGTGTGGAAGGATGGAGTTGGCTGTGTTAAAGTGCAGCACAGTGATTATGGAGGTCATCCCTCTGCAAGTGCTGAAGACTAATTGCAAATTTGGAGGCTGTTCATAACCATAACATGCACAGCTCGATCATCTGCTTATTAACCTACAATTGTGTACAGGGGAGCAGCCAGAAAGATAACCAGCCTCCACTAAAACCTGGAAGACCCAGTAGACCACCATCCGATAAACAGCACGTAAAACTTTCATCTCTGAGAGAGAGGGGAAAAAAGTTGCTCCAGATCTGAAAACTATCCACAAGTGTTTCTTTCCATCGGTCCACTATGAGGAGACACCTCAGTGCTGTGGGTGAAAGGATGTGTAGCTGTACAAGAAGCTCCTCACTGATGAAAAGGAGGCACATCAAACAAAGTAGCTGCAGTAGTAAAGTAGTAAAGACTTTGGAGAGGTATCTGCAGATTCTGCATACAAAGCAAGTCTCCTGAGAAGAACCGCAGCTGTTACAAACTCAAGCGGTGGACAAACTGATTA
This sequence comes from Megaleporinus macrocephalus, assembly GCA_021613375.1. NCBI lineage: Eukaryota > Metazoa > Chordata > Actinopteri > Characiformes > Anostomidae > Megaleporinus > Megaleporinus macrocephalus. Next base: position 18,730,310 of record CM038720.1, read on the forward strand.
TCAAATTATATCAGTGGATGGAGCTTCTATGTACTTTTTCCTGAAGAACTTAATGGCCAGTCACAAACTTTTGCATGGAACTGCATGTCCAGGCCAAGACCTTTAATTTTTAATTTTAAGAGTGCACTGCACTTCAGAATAAGGCTGGTGATGATGTACAAGTTGTAACAAGCCAGCTTCACTTTTCCTCAATAAATTAGAACGGCTGATGGTGGTATCTTTCCTTGGCTCTCTTCCCTTTGAACTTAATGACACCAAACTACTCCACTTATGTTCAAAACAAGCTAAAACACCATCTCGCATGTCTGTCTCGTTGCCGTATCTTTGAAGACAGGCTGGCACAAAAGCAAATGCAATATTCATTTTCTTCAGAGACGCAAGTAAAAAAAAGAAGAAAATGCCTCACCTTCACAGAAAACAGGTCCACACAGGGTAAATAAAATAAGCCTTTCTCCGGTCGCCACGGTTGAGCCAAAACGAGCGAGAAGCCGGCAGCGTTGGGCAGCAGCAGCATTCCAGATGTTTTGTTTGAGATAATGTGATTTTAATTACCGTCCCTAAAGTGTGATGGCTTAAACTGAGAGTTAAGCACTCAACCTTTTTTTAATTTTACAGTTGGATAAGCAAGTTGTAAATCTCGGCTTAAGTAGCTTGTCACAGTATCCTAATCAAGAATGCAAAATCACAGATTATCACAGATATTTGCCCGTTTAAATCCAAGTCAAGGTTCTAAATGGTTCCTGGCTTGGACGTATAGGTAGCCTTCACTCCACATTACATCACCAACTGAACATCAAAATGTCAGTCTTTCTTGCTGGGGCGTGAGGAAGCACCTCCAGGCTTTCAAGATACCCCCATCAAGACAATCTGTGCCTGATCTATGCCTCCTTCATGCCTGTCTTCTTAGTTTTTCTGGATTGGTTCCTAGAGAGATATGAACACAAGCAGTCTCTGGCAGGGATAGGCACATTCTTTATTCGTTTTTTATATCGTCCACGCCATGGTCTTTTTCTCATATCAGGAGGTCAACATGCACTCGACATAACATGTTTAGTCATTCGGCAGATGTTTATCCAGACTGGCTCACTCAAAATTCACATAAGTGGCTGAAGACATTATAAAATGGGGTTTTCACAGCATAAATCTTAAATTATGGTAAAAAAAAAACAACTGCAGTTCAACATATGTGATAGAGTTTCTAACCTACTTTTAATTCTCTAAAAGGAACAGCTATGATTTACATGTAGAGCAAATGCAGAACATTAACTTGCTGTCGCAATGTCATCAATGCTGGGGTGTGTTGTGCCTGAAAAGAAAATGAATGTGTTCAATCATACATTATTATCTTTTAAATTCTATTTTAATGAATAAGGTTATTATTTGAGGGCCAATTTTTGACTGTGCTTTGCAGCAATAATGAACTTTGGGCTTGGCAGGACAATAGTTAGTTATGTTTTGTTGTTATTATTGGTACAATTGATTGTGTTTTAACAAGAACAGACAGTTTTATTTGTTCCACAAAACACTGCTCTTACGACAAATCAAAAGCTGACTGCTAATGGAGCTCTAGTGAAGAATATTCAGTCCGCATGAGTGAGTAACGTTACATTAACAGCACCTCATCAAAAAATGGCACTCGGATACAACACACAGATTTTAAATCCCTAACAGATTATAAAAGACTGGGAGACTCGCACTGCCCGGTTTCTGCAGATATTTTTGGCCAAGTGTAATTCTGAGAATCAAATAATGGCTGAACTCACACACTCACATGAACTCATGCGTAATGTATTTAACGGGACTGCTTTTCTTTTAGTGTTGTTTAGTTTGTGTTTACAAGTGTTTTGAAAAATGCTAAATCCTACATTAAAAGGATGGGGAGAAAGTCACACAATGGCACAGCCATTACTGAGGGGTTTGTAGTGATGGAAACACTCTTGACGGTTTATCAATCAGAACAATCAGTGCGAGAGCTGACCACACTTACAGGGAGGTGGGCCTTAAAGACACAGGAGATCTAACATAGCGTTTTAGACAGTGTTTTCTTTTATTCCTAATTTTTCATTGACTGTTGGAGGAGTCGCTTCACATTGTTAACCAGTACACATCACTAGATTACTAGAGTTGCATGAAAAATTGAAACATGATCAGGAGGCAAAAACATTCAACTCCTACTGAGCCAGAATCTGCAGGCCTGAGTCGACCAGCACAGAATCACACTGAGAATCAGGACTAAAATCACCCCGGCTTAACAACATGCCTTAACCATCACTGTAATGCACGGCCTCTCTTAACATCTTTTAATAGACACTCCTCAAAAGCTTATCAGTACATATGTTCAGCTCCAGCCTTCCTCCATGTTCTTTAACACAAGACTAAAAATAGTATAGCAACTTGTCTGTGGAAGTAAGGATCCTGCGCAACACTACGGCAGATCTCTGAGGCTCTTCTGTGGTCTAGGGCTCTTCCGTCAGGAGCAGCACTCCTCCTGGAGAAAAAGGTTGAGGATATGTCACTCTGTTTTGCCTCTGTGGCCCACTGGACCCTCGCCAAAGACCTTTCTCATAAATGAATTTCGCTCAAGGGCCTGATGACCTTTTGCTCTGGAGCAATCTGTGAGACATTCAGCTAGGCAGCTGGTGCAAAAGGCTAAGGCTTGCCAGTGCCGAGCGCTTGTGATTACACACATACATGCTGCATTATGATGATTCCATGGGCTGACATTTCATGGATGAAACAGGCACTAAGGTGCCAGGAGTCACAAACTACACAGCGCAATGTCAAGATACATCTCTCGAAAGGTTATGGGGTCTGAGGCCTTTTCTCGTGGCTTTCTCATATATGTGAAGACTGCTAACTGCAACAATGATTTGTAGCTGTAACTAAAGTTTAACAATTGGCAATATTACCAGGAGATCAAGAGAGTCAATGTAAGCATGAGTGTTCTCACTTACTAGAGGTGGGTGTCACATCGTCACTCAGTGCTACTCAATACAGGCAGGCAATCGCAATAGAATTGGCGGTTAGCATTCTCCTTCAAGCATGCTTAACTATTCAGTGATTATGTATTAGGCAAAGACCTAGCTAGAAGGTAGAACAACAGCAACTAACCGAACATTAGTCAGCCAATTTCACAGCCAATAAGAGCATATATGAAGTCCCAGATGATGCTGTACAGGCTCTCTGATGGTATTTAAACAACAATGCTCAATGCAAGAAGTAAAAAGCTATGCTGGAGTTCTCTCATTGTTTTAAACAGATTAGTTCTTTGAAACTTGTGTGAGCAAACTCTCAAGGACAATCCGCCTGGTGCAGACTGGAGTTAATTGAGAAAGGCAGAATTATTCTAAAGGCTATTTAATTGATTTCACATTTTGCTATTTGCTTTGGGCCAGTGGGGGATTTAGCAGTTTTAAAACGAGACGCAATAATTATCGCACTTTTAAACCATCAGAGATGCATCATTTCCCTTATCTCTACGCTTCCTCCTTGGAACGGGCACATGTTCACCGTTGGGCTCAAGCACAGCCACTGCAGTGAACACCCCAGCTTAACCTTAATACTGTGATTAACTCTCGGCTAATAATCCATACTGGTCTACATACAAATCCATTAAATCAGACAGCAGGAGACAGAGGCTCTGTGGTGAGGTGCGGACAGTGTGCGGCAAGAAGCATTTTTCACAAACTAGCTGGGATGGTCTGAACACGCAGGAGCTGTCGTCCTCCGTTGGTTTGATGGACATGTGTGGCGGACTTGTTTACGGGCCCAAGAGCGGAGCTGTCCTTGCGGCTGATGATTCTGCACCCAGACAGGCGGCTGGTGTCTGTAGTCCACAGCAGGAGAGATGGCTTAATCAAGCAGGCATGGACAGCATGCGGAAAATTGGAGAGTCATCTACATTGGGACAGCTAGGCTGTGTGTTTTACTGCCATGGACTGAAGCACTCTGGAAGCACTCGTAATATTAACAAGACTCCAAGAATGTTTGGACATTATTCAGGTTTTTGAGTGAAAGCCAAATAATAAATAACAGTGAGGGACCCAAAGAGCATTCTACACTTTCAGAGAAGGCCAATCATTTCTGTGAATTAAAAACAACATGTGAGTGGTACTTTTTATTTAATAGAATGATTGTGCTTGCTGTATTTCAGCTATAGTACAGCTATTATTTCCATGATCTGTTTTGGTTGGAAACAAAAAAAAGGTCTTAAAGATTGTTTGTTTTTAGCTGTGTTTTTTATTTACCTGTAGTAGTTAGAATGGCCAAAAACAGGTTAGTGCTTGGTTAGCTTAGTGCTAACATACTGTTAGATGGTGAGATAGCAGAAATTAGCATTGTCTAGATTTTTGTTTTTCCATTAGGTATAGTCATGGTTTTGTAATGGATAGACAATATACTGTAATTAGATATTTATAGAAATTTACTGTCAAATCAGTTTTGGTCACCACTTTTCAAATTCAAGGTATTGTGGGTGTTAATCGTGCAATCATTAATTAATATCACTTCATTTACAGCAGTACTTGCTGAATACTGAATATACCTTTCTAAATGCATTCTGTAACACATTTTATTATAATACATACAGTAACATATTCAGCAAACATCTAGAGTACATGGGAAAAACTTTTTTTTCCTTGCTGTCACTGACTGTTTTTTTTAAAACAATTCTTCTGACAATGTGTTTTATGAAATGTGTTTTTATTCATGCTACTGTTTACTGCTTTTTTACTTTTTTTTAACAGAGTTCAGTAACACTCAGATTGATACCTGACCCATCACAGTGATTTATAAGTCTACTCAGACTTTAGCAGAGATCAGTAACACTGAGATTAATAACTGAACACACTGATTTATCAGTCTACTCAGACTTTAACAGAGCTCAGTAACACTGAGATTAATAACTGAACACACTGATTTATCAGTCTACTCAGACATTAACAGAGCTCATTAACACTGAGATTAATAACTGATCACATTGATTGATCAGTCTACTCAGACTTTAACAGAGCTCAGTAACACTGAGATTAATAACTGAACACAGTGATTTATCAGTCTACTCAGACTTTAACAGAGTTCAGTAACACTGAGATTAATAACTGAATACACTGATTTATCAGCCTACTCAGACTTTAACAGAGCTCAGTAACACTGAGATTAATAACTGAACACACTGATTTATCAGTCTACTCAGACTTTAACAGAGCTCATTAACACTGAGATTAATAACTGATCACATTGATTGATCAGTCTACTCAGACTTTAACAGAGCTCAGTAACACTGAGATTAATAACTGAACACAGTGATTTATCAGCCTACTCAGACTTTAACAGAGCTCAGTAACACTGAGATTAATAACTGAACACACTGATTTATCAGTCTACTCAGACATTAACAGAGCTCATTAACACTGAGATTAATAACTGATCACATTGATTGATCAGTCTACTCAGACTTTAACAGAGCTCAGTAACACTGAGATTAATAACTGAATACACTGATTTATCAGCCTACTCAGACTTTAACAGAGCTCAGTAACACTGAGATTAATAACTGAACACACTGATTTATCAGTCTACTCAGACATTAACAGAGCTCATTAACACTGAGATTAATAACTGATCACATTGATTGATCAGTCTACTCAGACTTTAACAGAGCTCAGTAACACTGAGATTAATAACTGAACACAGTGATTTATCAGTCTACTCAGACTTTAACAGAGTTCAGTAACACTGAGATTAATAACTGAACACAGTGATTTATCAGTCTACTCAGACTTTAACAGAGTTCAGTAACACTGACATTAATAACTGATCACATTGATTGATCAGTCTACTCAGACTTTAACAGAGCTCAGTAACACTGAGATTAATAACTGAACACAGTGATTTATCAGTCTACTCAGACTTTAACAGAGTTCAGTAACACTGAGATTAATAACTGATCACATTGATTTATCAGTCTACTCAGACTTTAACAGAGCTCAGTAACACTGAGATTAATAACTGATCACATTGATTTATCAGTCTACTCAGACTTTAACAGAGCTCAGTAACACTGAGATTAATAACTGATCACACTGATTTATCAGTCTACTCAGACTTTAACAGAGTTCAGTAACACTGGGAGTAATGACCGAACACATTGATTTATCAGTCTACTTAGTCTTTAACAGAGTTCAGTAACACTGAGATTAATAACTGAACACAGTGATTTATCAGTCTACTCAGACTTTAACAGAGTTCAGTAACACTGGGAGTAATAACCGAACACATTGATTTATCAGTCTACTCAGACTTTAACAGAACTCAGAAACACTGGGAGTAAGAACTGAACACATTGATTTATCAGTCTACTTAGTCTTTAACAGAGTTCAGTAACACTGAGATTAATAACTGAACACAGTGATTTATCAGTCTACTCAGACTTTAACAGAGTTCAGTAACACTGGGAGTAATGACCGAACACACTGATTTACTAGTCTACTAAGATTCTACTAGTCTAACTTCACAGTTAGACACAGTTCACAGTTAGTCCTTGTTTGCTGTGAGCTGGTTACTTTAAATCTACATTTATAAAAATATAATTTAATGAATAAATATAAAAAGTAAATATATTCTTATAAAAATGTAAATAGGTAACTGTATTATAAATACTGCATTCACTAAATGTAATTGTTCCATTACAGCACAACCCCATTAATCTTTGTTCAACGTCTGAAATGTCCTACTTTCCTGGCTTTCTTCGACTTATTTAAAACATAAGCTGTTGTAGAGTGCCTGCAGCACCGTATACACGCATCTGCAACACAACTGGTTTTGCATTACTCCAAACAGTGATTTCAAACTGCGTATGATGAAGAGGTTTTTGATGTATTTGTCAATTAAAGTGTTATTAATTTCAATGAGGCGAAGCCAACAGCAAGTGCTGGGAGTCCAAAGGTGAATTCAGCAGTAATTGTGCATGCAGATGCATTGCTGGTCATATGAGATTGCGGTTTGCTATTTTTGAGAGCTTTTAAAGTGGAGTGCTTCTGCAGCATCACTTGACACGCGAGAGCCGCGTCGGGGGGAAGAGTGGAGATAAAGAAAGCGGTCACTGTTTTTCCTCTCCTAAGCAAATCGGAGACATCCCTTATCTAATCGCTTCCAAGTAAAATGATTCCACAACGAATCAAAGACTAACATCTCGCTCCATTCTTTTACAGATAGAGGTGTGAAGAGCTTGTTTAACTGACAGCAAGTCAATTCTTCTGAAACAGAGGAAAAGCACGGCAGAGAAAGGGGAATCGGCAGAGGTACACTCGTTTTCCACTGCTGTGTTAGCATGGAGGCAGATGGAGGGGCAGACTGAGAAAGGCATGCTCAGATGGAGGGCCTCAGCTTTGGTTGGATTACTTCTTGGAGGTGTGTGCGTGCTGTGGAGGATGCGGTGAGCCAAGACTGGTGGGTGGGGTGGAGGGGGGGTCATGTTGTGAGCTATGGGTGGGCATGAGCATAATAAGACTGGCATAGAGAGGAGCTGGCATGCCGCTATTACTGCTGTATCGCAGAAAGCACTGCATTACAGGGCATGGAAAACAATATGAGGCACATACGAAGGTCAAATTAAGTGATAGCAAATCAATCTGCCATAGCAAGCACAAATAGAATTCAAGCAACGACACCTACTACTATTTTTAGCTAGGCTAACATATATTAGTCCACTTTAAAAGATAACAGAATGCTATACAGTTTTAGAAAACACATAAGCAGGTCTTGCCACTATTAGAGGCATTTACGTGGTTAACTCTGTAGCTCCAGCACAAAACTAAAGAGGAGAATAGGAATAAATTTAGGGTTACCAAACATTTTGGTCTCAAAGTGGTCAAAATCAACACTTGTTTTTAGACAAAAGTGTCCAAATCTAATAAATAATTAGATCTCACGTGCAGGTTAGAACAGAAAAAAATCACGAACAACAGCATCTTATAGCTAAAAATAAGTCAATTCTTATCCTGGATAAAAAACTCTCTTAGATACGTTTTGATTTTGGGATTTATTTTCAGTTTTATTCTTCAGCCTAGCAGGTCCAGTGTTTAAATTTTGGCCAAGAGCATAAAGAGCATGTTGTCTATCAGTATTGGACTGAGTGGAAGTTTGTGCAAACTTTACCTAAATAAGAGATGGAGAGAAACGCTGGCCCTTATACATCAAAGAAGTGCAACTCTTAATGACGTACGAACTGCTCCATGTTTGATTTCAGGAACCTTTACAAGACATGGTATAGAAAGAGGAGCTTTATACACTAATGTTAAATCCGCTTCATTGCGTGAAATCAAGTGCAGGCCTACCAGCAACTTATTTACATATATTACTTTATATCATTAACATAAAGCATAGCCTAATTTATGCAGATGTTTTTGTAGAGAGCCAATAAAACAGCTGTTGGAGCTGTAGATGCACAACACCCCCAATTGGTCAAACAGCACTGAGCTTAAATTATGATGTCTGGAAAGAATACAATGTGATATAAATTGTAAAAATGACACTCACACCTACAGGAAATTTAGAGTGAGCAACCAACCTAACATGCATGTGTTTGAACGTGTGGGAGGAAACCCACTCAAGCACGGGGAGAACATGCAGATTCCATACAGAATGGCACAGACCGGGAATTAAACCGGGATCGTCTTGCTGTGAGGCGACAGTGCCAACCGCTACACCACCGTGCTGCCTATTATAATTTAAGAATTGATATTACAGATGATGCGATTAATAGATTTGGTTAGTTCCATAAACCATGAAATTCAGGTGGTTAATAATTTACACTCAAATCTACACACACTCCAACCAGATGAGAGTTTGATCGTAAAAATATGGCAAGGATGAAATTCATGAATCATAAAACCGTAGGTGAAAACTTGTGGCAGCTTATTTGAATTGGATGGAAAGGAGTCATTGTGACTCTACAAAGAGGACCAAGTATTCAAAAAAACCTTCTTGCTTACAACCAGCAAACGTACTAGGGCTTTGCCATCGGGGTGCTATTAGCCTCAATTCCCAGGTGGCTTTCTGGAATCACAGCTTCACTGAGGCAGCGAGAGGGTATTTCACATCCTAGTCTGTCATTTTGTTGTAGCGGGTAGGGAACGGACAGATGAATGCTGAGCGGAATGCCTTATGGCAGAATCCTAAATGGCTGGAATTAAATCTCGGGTGCTGCTGGACCAGTCCACACCTGCTTAGCCACACACCCAGCCTCTCTCCACCTGTCACTCCACCTCACATGCCTCAGAGAGCATGTGTTCTACAGGGGCATCTTACACAACATTAATGTCTGTTAATGGTGCTGAAAAGGATTCTTTGGTTCTCTAAATATAATCATTTTGCCAGTCCGTAAAAATAACAAATCTTGGAATGGCATAGTTTATTAAGCTGGTTGTTTTTCTTCAACCATTTGGACTTTAACCATAATCGTGATATATATGGAAAGTTAACAATCTGATGTTTGTGGCGCACAGTATAAAGAAATGATATTAATTATTTCCTGTAGCAAATCAGTAGAGCAGTAGAAATTTTTATGATTCTATATAATCTATATATATAGTTAAAGCTATAATTATAGCTACACCCAGTTCCTGGCTTGAATTAAAAGGTGTCAAGACTATAAATTAGCTTTCAGCGTTGTGTCTTAACTTCTTCTAATTGCTTTTATTTTTTTTTTCAAAAAAGTACATTAAAAGGCGTAATACCTGCCAAAATATTCTTATATATAACACACCATAACAATGTTATTCCTTATAATAAATAAGCTAAAGGTGTATTTATAATAATATAAAATAATGTTAGCTTTCAATTGGCTAAATGATCTGTCAGCTGTGAATGATCTAGACTGATGACTGAGGCACAGAGTATTTTTACAATGATTGGATAAGAAATTGGAGACCAAGATAAAAAATTATTATAAAAAATTATGGGTTATTGTGAGACAACATCCAGTCGTATACATGAGTTTTTGTAACACTGGTCAAATCACAAATTATGTTGATCTTTGTTAAAGTTTAGGATTCATCTAAGCTAAAGCTGCACTCTGTAATATTTTATTGTTCAAACTAAAATAAGTATCATCACTGAGTATGTAGAAAAAAGAAGATGGTATGTATGTAAGTGTGTGCTGCTGTAAGTCACTCTTTGAAACCGACCTTTCAAAACTGACCTTTTCTACATGTTGTGTGCAATTACATATTTTCACCAGAGAGGTCTTCAAATCCCCAGATCCAACACAGGGTTACTATTGATTAATATTATCATGCTGGCTAACATTAACACATTACAATGAACACACAATAAAGCATATAAATAAAGCCCACAATAAACATATAAACATTTTTTTATTAACTTTTACCACTTTATTCATATGTCAGACCACATTTAGACCTCTTAACAACTGCAACCCACTCACACCTAAGTATTATGAACAAATTAATGATGAATCATTTGAAATCTTCTTTTTTTGATGTCAGATTTACATAAGGGTTGTACTGTGTGGGCCAGCAAAGAAATGATTTTGACCATTCACTCCACAATGACTATTTACTGAAAGAGAAACTTTCGGGACAGCGTTGGAGTATATTTTCTATATATTCTAGTAATGCTGTATCATGCTTTTTGCCATTTTTTTTCCTTGTCATCTTAAGACAGCAGCTGTCTTGAACATTATTGAACCTTATGATTAATCAATAGAATAACCAATAGAAATGCACCAAAGTAGAGCAAAGAGCACTTCTGATGTGTCCTGTAATGTTTTGGCTACACTTTTTCTAGATTATATGAGCTACATATTAAGCATGTTCTATTCATATTTACTAAACATAAACATGGATTTAGTCATGTTATTTATAGCTTTCCATCTCAAAAGAGGAAAAACGCTTCATGAGGCTCTTTGGCTATGCAAAGTCTGGATCACTGCTGCAAGTCAGTGACAGAGAGAATTTACAAATGCGCCGCACGATTATCTGTAATGCATTTACTTTTACAGCAGCTGAATTGATGAGAATGAACCTCGACCGAACACGAGCCAGTCAAAACAATCCGTGCTCAATTATCAGCGCGCACCCGTTCATCTGCATAACAAGCTCTTTGATTCGTTAACGGGACAAAATGCGTGATTATTCGGCCGTCTCCGCTCTCACCCGGAGGAAACAGCAGGTTTTTATGTTGTTCATTAAGCTCCTTTCATCATAGCAGCATTACAGAGGTCCTTAACAGTGCTCCTCTAATTCCACTGGTTTCAGCATGATGACGAGCTCATGAGCAGAATAGCTAAAGCTGTGCAATGAGTGACAGCTACGCGTCCACTGCTTTATACTCACGACGTCCTCTCTCTGTCCTGCAAAAACGTAGCATGAGCCATGAGCTGTACACGTATGTGAGTATAATTAATGGACCAGTCAATAAGTCAGATGATCCTCTTTAATGTGTTTACAGCGCGCGCTCAAACAAACCCAGCTTCAGCCAGAGCTTTCTCCATGAATGAACATTCTGATGAGTAGAAATTGAGCGCAAATATTATAAACAGCAGAGCATGAGCGAGTGAGAGAGGTAGAGTGAGAGAGTGAGAGTAAGAGGGAAAGAGAGAAAGAGAGAGAGAGAGAGAGAGAGAGAGAGAGAGAGAGAGAGAGAGAGAGAGAGAGAATTAGGGCAGAGAAAAGAAATGGAAATAAACAGTGGAGTGCTTTGCCCCCTGAGGAGCAGCATTTAAGTAATTAATATTTGACACCCTTGGACTTGGTAACAACCCCCCCACACACTCACACATACACAAACACAATTAATCTATCTATCTATCTATCTATATATATATATCTATATATATATATATATATATATATATATATATATATATATATATATATATATA